>JBBIGA010000106.1:28298361-28312176 GCA_037576975.1 Alestes dentex | reverse complement strand
ACACACACACACACACACACACACACACACACACACACACACACACACACACACACACACACACACACACAAATACTCAATGATTGACAAAGACTTAAACACAAGACACAAATCCACAGTCCATTTTGTTACAGACTTACTTCCTCCAAGTCATCCAGCTCCTCCAGACGAGTGCGTACCTTCTCCGAGACCGCTGAGCTGGGGCTGGAGGCCTTGCCTTGACAGAGGTTTTGAAGAACTGATTAAAGAACTGATTAAACATTAATCCGTAATGAAAGGCCCCATTTTACTCACATTAGATTAACCTATATTAGCCTTAGAATATGCAAGTTAATGATCCCTGGAGAGAAAAAGCTTATTTTCTGGCAGAAGTCAAGCTTTGAATCAATGTAATATAGAATCAATGTCATTTATTTGATTTGATTAGGAATTTGGCTAGTGTATCTCCACCTACAGTGTGTGTTGCATGAAATAAGAGAAGTAAAAGAAACACGCAGAAAGCAAAAAAAGCTGATGGATACCACCAAAAAAATTCAGTCTAAAATTCTTACAGGAAGAGTTCAACTTACTTTTGTCAGAGCCCATGAAGAGGTTCTGCAAGAGCACAAAAACATAGATTACTTCTCAATGTAATACTCAGCTGAGGTGCAGCACTCATGAACTTGTGATTTAGTGGTGTTTTTTTTGTTTTTTTGTTTTTTTTTTTGTTTTGGGGGGGTGATCTGGCAAAAACATGTCACAATACACAATATGTCAGGAGGCTTTTTTTTTCTAATATCTGATAACTAAAAAAAGTGTCGAATTAACGCGTTAATTTCGATCAATGAATCACAAAAAATAATGCTGATTAATCGCATGCCGTGGTGAATTTAACCTGGTCCGGTTCTGGCCACAGATGCTTTGTAAAGAGAAGGAGGAGACGAGAATGCGCTGCTTGGCCCAGTGAAAAGTAAAGTATCCGTTTAAAAATGGACAGACGAAACAGTTGATAGGAGTCTCGTTCTGTGCAATTCAGACCTATCTAGCTAACAATATTGACAATACAGGGAAAAATATGACTGGGCACCCTTAACTTCTGTCGCTCTCGATAAGAGCGTCTGCTAAATGCCGTAAACACAAACGTAAAGGTTCTCTTACTATGGAGAGTTTCTCTGTGGTGGTGAACCTGGCCAGAATCTCTCCACGTTTGGCTGACCATGGCTCAAAGTCAGCACCCACCTCGTCCTCAACTTCCCTCCGTTTCCTGCCGAGCTCCTGCAGAAGAGAAGGAGAAGAGCTGGACGCAGTAGACAAAACTATATTGCATAGTTAAAAATGTTAGCAGTATGTCCGTACTTTAGCTCAAGTTTGTCAAAAACTACATCAGTAGGTCCATCAGAGACAACTGTTATATTAAAGGGCCCATATCCACACATTTTGGCATAAAAGGGCTAGAAGTCTGTAAATACTGTTCCCAAATATACATGATGTATTGTTTCTTCTCCAAATCTGACATACCACTGAAGAGCTGCTGTGAGAGAGTGTGGGAGTCTCGGTGGCTGAAGCTGCGGCAAATAGTGACAGAGGGTCTGTTCCTTCTAGCATGGAGCTCAGAGGGTCAGGGGCCACAGAGCTGGAGGACGAAGAGGATGAAGATGTGCTGCCTTTACGCCCCCCTCGTCGTGACTTGGTATCTGTCACCTAGGGGGCGAGAGGGAAATGACTGTAATTAAGTGTTTTTTTTGGAACAGGCCTGCTTTGTTACAGCTCTGAAGGCAGTCAAGGCCGGTCGCTCCACTTCCAAACACACAGACAACGGCTGGTAAAAGCATGAGCAATGCATGTCAGCATAAACCACACCACATCAGGGGGCCTTACAACATAATAATCACAATAGCAGCACTATAAACCATAACACATTTTCTAGATGCCATAAACTCCTAATACACACATAACAGGATGCCTGAAAAAGCCATAAAACAATCAATAACAAGTAAAAAACAAAAACAATCTACTAATGAATAAAAGCTTCAAGTTTCCAGGAGACCCTTGATGACAGTAGGTCCAACAGCTTATTCCACTCAGCGGCTGGATTGATGGATGGATGGACGGACTGATGGACAGATTGATAGATGGATGGATAAACAGATGAATGGACAGATAGATGGATAAACAGATGGATGTACATTAAGATGGATGGATGGACAAGTAGACATTCAAATCATCGTGGTTGGAACAAGAATTCACATCCACAAAAAGTATGTTTACAGGAGAGGAAAAACATTTTCTGCTTTCAATGCTAGGGAACATAACAAATAATCATTTCTATTCAATAATTATTTCTATGGATCTGCTTGACATTGTGACACCATGAGGGGTAGCTGGTACTTGGGGGGGGGGAGGAAAAACTTGTAAAATGGAGGCTGAGAAAAATGTTCCACCAGCAGAAGTTTCAGGTGAACACCACCACACGTAGTGAAGTTCAGATCACCAGGATACACACTTCATCATGTTTACAAGGTTTTTCAGGCTTTGGGCTAGGCCCCTTACATCCACTGAAGGACAATTTTAATACTTCAGCATACTTAATACTTCAGCATACCGCTGTACTTCCAACTTTGTGGACACAGTTTGAGGAAGGCTCTTTTCTATTACAGCATGACTGTGCCCCAGTGCACAAAACAAGCTCCATAAAGACATAGTTGTATGAGTTTGGTGTGAAAGAACTTGACTGGCCCGCACGGAGCCCTGACCTCAACCCCATCCAGCACCTTTGGGATAAACTGGAACAGAGATTGCGAGCCAGGCTGTCTCATCCGACATCAGTGCCAGACCTCAAACATTCTCTATAGAACAAATGGGGCACACATTCCCACAGAAACTCCAACATCTTGTGGAAAGCCTTCCAAGAAGAGTGAAAGCTGTTATAGCTGCAACTCCACAGCTGCACTTTAACAACTCAATATCAAAGTCTATGTATTTGACTGCAATGTCATTAAAGTCCCTGCTGGTGTAATGGTCAGGTGTCTCAATGCTTTTGTTTAGACAGTGTGTGTGTGTGTGTGTGTGTGTGTGTGTATGTGGTACTGACTGTTATGGGTTTTAGTGGATGGTAGTCTCCCAGCTCCACTGGAGTAGTCTCCAACCGGCACCTCTGCAGCTCCGGGCCGTATTTACGCACACGGGCATGCCTAAAACATACACGTGAACATACACTGTATATAAATATTAAATGACAGTATTTTTAACTGATGATTAGAGTTGAAAAAAGACATAGCTCACCACTGTAATGAAGCCATCTTCAGACGTGAGTCACGTGAGCAACACAGAACCTAAACAGGAGACTTGACGGCCTAGCATAATAAAAGCTCCTTTGACAGCCGCCTTCTGACGTGCTCACTAAAAAATGCAGGCGTTTTAACCTAGGATTTAACACTAAATGCTCAATTTTTTAAAATTAAAGTTTCACTGCAATATGGAGATTTGCAGCATTTCAAATTATCTTAAAGGGCGTGGGGTTTTGGGTGACTCTTCTTTTGAAAAATGTCCTCAAACCACAACACACGACTGCAAAGAATAGTGGAGGAAACGAAAAAAAATCAATTATAATAATTAAAGCATAATAGTTATAACAAAATAAAAGTACTTTACAAAATAAATACACATTAAAAAAAGAATATTAAAAGCTCCCATACTAATCACTTTGTAAACTATCAGAAAAGGTCAGAGAATATGTCCAGTTTGCAAAATCCTTAATTCTTCATGGAAAACTCTGATGGCAGCATACAGTCAATACGTGGGGCAGCTCCTAAATGCTTCTCCATCTGAAAAACAGCAATCTGTAGCAGACAGCTGGTGGCCTGGTGGTTAGGGTGTTAGCCCTGTGATTAGAAGATTGTGGGTTTGAATCCCAGGACTACAAGTGGCACCACTGAGGTCCCCTTGAGCAAGGTACCATCCTGGCTGCCCACTGCTTCACTTGGTGAATGGATTAAATGCAGAGAAAGAAGTTTACGCTGTGTTGATGTTTAATGGGCCAATTTACTTTAGCAATCACTTCCTTCATGTGTAAGCCACAGCCTTCAGTTTAAGGAGGAAAATCCTATATACCACTAAGCAAATGGACACCTGACCATTACACCAACAAGGACTTTAATGACATCTATGTTGCAGTTCATCCCAAAGGTGTTGGATGGGGTTGAGGTCAGGGCTCTGTACAGGCCAGTCAGAGGAGGGTGCTGCAGCTTCAAACATCTTCAATTTGGCATAAAAGCTACCAGGGAAGTCTACCAGGAAAAGAACAGCAAGACTTTTGGAGACATGGAAACAGTGGAAAACAGTGATGCCCCCACCTGTACGCCAAATACACACACTGCTTACCCAAGCAGTGGCACATTTGATTAGAAGCCTTTTGAAAGGGGTAGGCAACTTGAACCATCATTGAGTTAGCATCAGCAAGAGGAGAACAAGAGCCTTTAGCTGTAAAAAAAAAAAACAAAAAAAAAACTACAAAACAACAAAACACTGCAAACATGCACACTGGGTCCATTAAGTGCATTATTGGATAATATACACACATCATAGGACAGTGGGTCCATACTGGACCATAACAAACCCATACTGGATCACACAATGAGTGTGGAGAGTGATGAATCACTGGAATGGTAATGTCCATGCTAACGTTTATGCTAGCTTCCCTGCTAGATCTGGACCATACTGGCCTGGCCAGTCCGGAGAATATAAAACTTTGTTTCAGATGCAGTCAAGCTTAAAGTGAAATTTAGACCAGATAAACACTGGCTTGCACCTGAACGGGGCCTTCTCAGCTGCACAAGAATGGTTCCCAAAAATAAGTTAATGAAAGGAGATGTTCTGGTGGACTGTTAGTGACAAAAGCGTATTTACTTTTGTAAATTCAAAATTATGCCAAAATGAGTGTGTTTATGCCAATATAGGCTAATGTGGCAACTCCAAAACAGTAGACGCCAGCTCTCGCTGAACACATAAAGAAAAGATCCGAATTCACTTTATCTAGAAGGTACATAGCCTTGAAACTAGCACCATTATGACTCTAGTTTATATTCATGTCAAAATTCTGGGGCCTTAGACCACTCACCCATTCAGAGACAGTTCAATCTAAACCCCTCGTTTCTATGTTTTTGGCCTTTGAACACATTGGTGAGGTTTTAATCCATATTTGTTTAGAGAAATCTTGATTTTAAACAAATCAACTACTCATATAGGGCATAAAGTCCTGGATTTAACAGTTGACATTTTGACATTAGTGACCCACATCAGAACCCACACCTATATCTTGTGACTATGTATCTCTAACTGAGAAAGTGTTCAACCATGAGTTTGTTGCCTTCTTTAAAGATGGCGAGAAGATAGAAAACATCAATTAGTTCTTCAGATACAACAGGATGTGGAACAGGAATCGTTCATTTAATTTCTGAACCCTTATAGTCACGCATGAACACACCACAGCACACGGTGTGAACAATGTGAAATTCTTTCTCTACATTTAACCCTTTCACCAAGTGAAGCAGGGGGCTGCCACCAATGAGGGGCGCCCGGGGGAGCAGTGTGTGGGTCAAGGGTACCTCAGTGCTGACACTAGCTGTTGCAGCAAAAGGGTTACACTGTTTGTATGAACTCTGTGTCTTAAAATAGCCGCTCATGTAATGTTGTTAAAGTGCATCAGTAATGAAACGAGGAAGGACATGCATAGACTCCCTGTTCTGTTTATTTATTGATGCAGGAGTTTCTTTTCTCAGGCCCTGATGCAGAATGACTGATGGGGTAGCAGGAGAGAGAGAGAGAGAGAGAGAGAGAGAGAGAAGACACAAGGGAGAGAGGAGAAGTGAGAGAAATTCAAGAAGAGAAAAGAGATGGAGAGAGAGAGATAGAGAAATTAGGTGAAAAAATAGAGAGGAGTGAGATTAAAGTAAATGAACAAAAAGGGGAGATAGATGTGAAGGAAAGAACAGTGAAAGGGAAGAGAGAAAAGAAGAAGGAGAGAGAAAGAGAGAAATAGGATGAAGGGTGAGAGAAAGCGACAGAGATTAAGAGAGAGAAAGACAGAGCGAGAGAGGGAGAGAGAGATAAATAAATCAAGTGGTAAAATAAAGAGAGGAGCAAGAGAGAAGGACAGACACAAAATGTGAGAAAGAGAGATAGAGATGTGAAGAAAAAAAAATGAAACGAGAGAGACAGAGAGAATGAAGAGAGAAAATGTGAGGGCAAAAATAGAAAGGAGAGAGATTAAAGGGGAGAAAAGAGATAAAGAGAGAATGAGAGCGATCGAATGTATATACATATATACACATAGAGAGAGTGAGAGAGCAAGAGCGAGAGAAAAGGTTCCATGTGCTGAGCTGTCTAAGCAAGGCCTAGAAGGTTGACCTGATTTCTTCAGGCTGAAGGCCCTTGAGGAAGGGTGTGAATGGAATGTAGTGTAAAGCAAGAGAGGATGTGGCAAAAGTGTACCACACTCAGTGTAACATCCAGAAAGGTCTCTCCACACTGTCAAACAACCCGGCACGGCTGCTGTTCACTTACAGGGGCACTGTAAACAGAAACAACATCCACAAACAAAACTGTTCATCATACAAACAAGCAGGAAGATAATGGATGCAGAGCGTCATCCCTAAGTCATCGGTAAGTCACTTTACACCCATGGATGCGCAGTCACACACTACTCCGCCGTCATCATTAAATTCACAATTGGCATGACATAGTGTCCTTGATCTGCAGAAACCTACAGAGAGAGACTAGTGGGATAGGACTAGAGTAGCAACTTGGTACAGCTTGGTAAAAAAAAAAAAAAAAAAATCAAATGTACAAAATATGCACTCATGTAAGTGATTAGCCAAGACATGTATGGAGTTCAAATTTTCTTCTTTATTTTAGAATTGGAACTATGAGGCTAACATCAATAACATCCAAATCCACTCTTTCAACACATCCCCAAAACTTTTCTTGCCCTGTTTAAACATCAGCCAGCTCTTCATTAAAGTGGGGCAGACTTGTGGATGTGGCTTAGGACACAGTATGATGACTTCAGAATTTATTCTTAAACATGATTATCAATATTGAGGCAATCATCCCATGCCAATAAATGAGATAAATTTGAATATTTAACCTTTATTTACTTCCATACGGTCACGTCGGGTGCATACCTGTCCATGAAGGAGGCGCAGGCGCGGATTTCCATTTCTCAGAGATCAGCTTTATTTCCAAAAAGTCAAACACAAAAAGGCGTGATGGCCAATACTCTTGCAAATACCCAAAACAAAGGGCAGGTATACACCAAGGGAGATGTGAGGATGGACTGACCTCACGAAACTGAACACAGTAACACTTTATGCACAAAGTGCAAAACCCAGAACCAATCACCACAAAAACACAGCCATTACTGAATCCCCAGCCACTGCTGAAATGTCAGAACACCCCGGCTGAGAACGGGGCGTAGCAGAGGCGGCACAGATGTGAAAACATCACTATTTAGAAAGATTCCCTTTGTACTATTTGAAAGCTAACTACACAGGGGCCCACATGAGACATGCATAAGCACTGACTAACATGTTTATCAAGCAGTATTTTAAAATGTATAGTATTCATAATCAGCTTATCAGCAGTCACAAGAACAGAAACAGCCAGGTTAATTCCAAAGGAAAAAGAATGGTGGGAAAGCATGAAAACTGACATATAAAATAGTTTTTGATATGTATAAGCACATGGATATTAGAGTGTTGATATATTAGTTATCCACTTCAGTTCAAAATTTTTATAGAGCGATTTTATAGCCGATGTTGTCATAAACCAGCTTTACAGAACCCAGGTCTGAGTGCACAGTGAGCAAGCCAAGGGTGAAAGAGGCGAGTAGGAACTCCCTGAAGCTGGAGGAAGAAACCTTAGGAGGAAACAAGACTCAAAAGGGGAATCCATGCTCCTCTGGTCGACCCAGAGAGAGAAAAAGAGATGTGTCCATCGAGATAACTAACAACAGAAGTCCATTGTATGCAGACTTAATCACTGCAGAACAGTTGGCAGTCTATGGCTAACAGTGTAGGTACAGTTAATAATCAGTAGAGGTAGTTTTTGCTGGAGTCTGCGTGAGAGTCATTTGCAACAGGAACAACAATCTCTGCTGGAGCTTTGAGTGTCAGTCGTCCTTGAATGGAGTAGAAGCATATGGGGAGTCCAAAGCAGCTGAACCAGTTGAGGGCACTTGACCAAGGGACCAAGGGACCACAGCAAAGGCAGATCCAGAATGGGGTGGTGACCCGGAGCCCCAATGATGGTCGACCATGCTAGACAGAGTCTTCAACATCAACCAGAAGGATATAACAGAACTTAGGGGCTTCATATGACTTACATGATTATGACTTATATGATTATATGCTCTTACTCCTGCTGTAGCTCTCATAATTGTGGGGATGAGTAGTTTGCCAGCATCTTGAGATCTAAGAGAACGTGGAGGTTCGTAGCAAGAGATAACTTCACAGAAGCATTCATGGACGAGGTCGTTTAGGGCTCCGTCAATAGTGGAATTTTATAATCAATACAAAATTTGAATGCCAGTGAGGGTTTGATTACACAAGACTAATGTGGTCAGATTTCCTGGTTTTAGTAAGGACTTTAGCTGCCACATTCTGGACTGGCTGGAGTTTCTATATAGGTTCTTGTTGGAGCATCCTGACAGCAAGGCGTTACAGTCATTGAGTCTAAGAGGTAATAAAGGTGTGAACTATTTTTTTCTGCATCATGTAGGGACAGTGTGTTTCTTAGCTTAGCAACATTTCAAAGATGAGGAAAAGCTATTTTTGAAATAGTACCTATATCTGCATTGAAGGACAGATCTGGGTCGATAGCTGACACAGGAGAAGCTGAGGAACCAGCAAGATCTAGCATGAAACCTGAGAGTTTGTTTTTGGCCGCTTTTGGATCTAGAACATGGTCTCCTGAGTTTAGCAAGAAAAACATGTGAAAATGTATGTGAAATACATCCTCAATCCTGCTTAATCTGCGTTTGCCATCTATAAAGTTGGGCGTCATCAGTGGAGGCTAATTCTTTTCAGATAATCAAACCCAACGGCAGCATGTACAATGTAAATAAAAGAGGTCACAAGACAGAACTCCACATTATATATGGGACCCCATATTTTACTGTGGTGTGCACAGATGGTTCCCCATCACACCTACAAACTTACAGTAGTTGGTCAGGTATCTAAAGTAGGATACGATTTTCTAGTCTGTCTAATAGAATAGAGTGGTCTATGGTGTTGAAGGTCAAGCAAATCCAGCAAAGATACAAATCCTTTAAAAGACTGTAAAAGATTGTTTCAGTGCTGTAATGAAGCCAAAATCCAGATTGGAATTTTTCACACACGGGACTCTTAAGCAGAAGTGAACAGAACTGTTGGCCATTGTTTTCTCTAAAATTTTAGATAAAAGTAGCAGATTAGAAATAGGTATGTAATTACTGAGAGCTCGCAAGGAACAAGATTTAATTTCTTTAACAAAGGCTTAGTTTAAAGGCTTTTGGTAAAATACCAATACTCATAGAGGAGTTTACTATTACCAAAAGAGGTCTGATTATTACTGGCAAGACTTTTTAAGGTTTGTAAGAACTGAATTAAGTATGGAGATAGAACATTTTGAGAGGATAGTTGTCGTGAGTTCTGCCTGTTAAACTGGATTAAAGGAGACCAACCTCTTTGCTGCAGCTTATTATTTTAAACAATATCTGCATTGGCTGTATCAGGCAGCAGTCATGTTGGAATAAGGCTTCTTGTTAGAATTTCTCGTGTAAGGGCTTCGATTTTATTATTAGGAAAATCCATAAAATCATCCGTACTATGGACTGCAGGTGTCTGAGCTTGTGTACCCCCTTGATTCCTTGTTAGTTTATAAAATGTACTGAATAGAAACCTAGGATTATTTTTTTTAGAGTGTACAGCCTCCAGCTTGGTTAATTGCCATTCACACTCTAATTTTCAAACATTGTGCTGTAGGATGCGCGTTTGATCATTATGCCAAGGAGCGAGCTTTTTCTGTCTAATCCTTTACGTCTTAGAGGTGCGACATGATCTGAAACGGTCTGAGGAGAGTTCTCTAAGCATTCAGTTTGGTTATCTAAGCCTGCAGCACTAGATGGAGAGCCAGTTGGGGTTGATAAATCTGGGAGGTTTTTAATAAAACTGAAAGCGGATGTCATGTGTGGGGATGTGAGGGGATGCACATTATGGTTAAGATGAAGTTCATACGTAGTGAACTGATCTGACATTACTGTGGTTTGTGGAAGAATAGCTAACCACAAGTACCTTTTTTTCTGTAACATTTTGCCTACAGTATCTACAACTGAAGCAAATGTGGATTTCAATGGATCATGTGCTTTTTTGAAGTGGACACAGCTCAATTCTCAATTTTACACAGCTCTGTATATGTAACTAGAAAAAAAAGGTAACAAGATTAGATAAGAAAAAGAATTTCTAAAGATGAGAAGGTAAAACATGTTTCTGATTAATACTTAGGGCACTTTTGCGAATGATTCCTTTGCCTCCCCCTCTACCGCTTAGTGTAGGACTGTGTATGAGCAGTGATTACTTCATTTACAGTCACAGCTTCATGATTGAGTGGGACATGGGTGGCGACTCAAGGGTGGCGACTCTTCCCCAAATAGCTGAAAGCATGACGTTGTCCAAAATGTCTTGCTATGGAGAAGCATTAAGATTTCCCTTCACTGGAGCTAAGGGATCTAGCCCAAACTCTGAAAAACAGATGTGTCCCAATACTTTTGTTCATATAGTAATGGGACCCAGTAGAGTGTGATGTAAACCACTGAATGTTGCTAAAGATCCTAATCATGCTCTCATGGCAACTCCTAGTGGTCTAAGAATTAAAGGGCAGCTTTTGTAACCTTAAGGGTCCACGCCCCCCGCCCCTCTTTGCGTGCTTCAGCATGGGAAAGTGCTGCCGTTGCCTTTCAGAAAGGTCAACAGGAAGAATGGTGTAGTTTCCTCTTGTCGACGAAGGTCATGTTTGTGTTTGGGCTGTGGTTTTACAATGGCACTAGACATGTCCCATTACTTTAATTACGATAAGAGCTAGATGTGCGTGCATGAAAAATCGCGGTGCATTAGGTGCCTTGATAATGTGGAAATATTCGCTCGCAATGCTTCTAAAATTAACATATTCTGCTAGTGCTGTTACTACCCATCCATTGGGCTGCCTTCTAACTGCACTATGCTTCTGAGGCACAGGGGTGCCAACATGGCAGTACAGTACTGGAACTTTTTAATAAATAAGAGACAAAGTGTTCATGTAGTTCTGTCCAACCAAAACTTTCTGTGCCATCTTTTTATTAGGTCAAAAAACGAAAGAATTTGGGAAACAATAAGATGCAAATTGCAGTGGGGCCTTCCCAAGAACCTGGGGCAGCTGGTGGCCTGGTGGTTAGAGAGTTGCACCTGTGATTAGAAGGTCATAGGTTTGAATTCCAGGAATGCCAGTGGCACCACTGAGGTACCCTCAAACAAGGGACTGGTCACTGCTTCACTTGGTGAATAGGTTACATGCTGAGAAAGAATTTCACGCATCGCTATAACAGCCACTTTATATCTGGCCCTGAGAGCTGTAATAATGTTCCTCTTTTATTCTTACAGCACGTCTTTGAGGCTTCTAGCCTCGATGCCTGCCGTTATTGCTTAAAGCAAAATGCCTTTGAGACACCTCCATTAATAAACACCTGGTTTTTCACACAAGATTGCCAGAAAAACTGGCCACTGCAATGTTCTCCGGCAATTTTCTGGTATCTTTTGTTTTTTGTGTAGTGGGTGCGTATACATTCCTTTTTTTGCATTCATTTGATTCATTTGACCTATTCTGAAAAGAAGACTGAAAAGTCTGATGTCCCGAGACACCACAGGTACATCAATTAACTATTAGATGAGGTGAATTCCTTCTTACGACCTGGCTCTTTGACCAGAAATCTAGACCGACCGACATAGAGGATATAATCCAGGTTTTTGTTGAGGTCAAACAAGAATTCCTGTTCAAATAAGAGCAATAGAGCTGATTAAAACCCAATGATTTTGAATTGGTCACGATGAGAGAGCACTAGTCCCCAGTAGATCACCTTTAAATTCCATCAGAAAACCACCAAACGCATCTGGAATCAGTCAATTGATAAAACGGTAGCGTAAAATGGCGACGCACCAAATCTGTCCCTGGCTGTAGTTAACTAAAAGCGATATGGTTGTAGTTTTGATTGATTCAGAAACTAAAAGAGATGTCTTGGTTAGCTTGTTATCACTGGTTAGATCGATGAGGCTGGACCAAAGGGCACCGTTGGCAAGTCAAATTTTAGATGTGGCAAAATTCATTCCAAGTGTATCACTGAACATAAGCTTCAAAAGACTACAAAGAGCCTCTGCCAGTTCACCAAGGTATCCGCCTGCCAGGGTGTTCACCACCTAAGGCATTCCTGGCATATCCCCGCATGAAGATCTGAGTCGTTTATACATTTCAGTAACAAAGCAGCAAAGTGTTAAACCTGTGGGCATGTTGAAATTCCAGTGTCAAACTTCTTTTGAGAAGTCCCTGAAAAAAAAAAAAAAACGAAACCAGAAGAGACACAAAGAGAGACTATTGCCCTGAGGATATGTCAAAATCCATTTTTCTCTTTTCTTATCTGCTGTCCCCCTACCCTCCACCACAAAACCCTCTTTTGTGCAGCCTTTGATAAAGAAATGTTCAAGGAAAGGGAAATATAAATTAATAAGATGCTGTAGATGCTGCTGGCGAGGCGTTCTCTTTTGATGTTCTTCAGGAATGGGAGAGGAGCTGGGGGGAGAAGGAGAGAGGGAGGAATGGAAGGAGAGAGAAGGAGAGGGAGATGGAGATAAAGAGAGCAAGCCCTTGATCTCGTTAAGCAGGCAGCGTTTGCTTCGGATGCCTTTGGGAATGGAGACGAGAACAATCCCGCGACGTCACTTTGGCTTTGGAGCGGTGGTGGCGGCGGCGGTGGCGGCCTCCTATCGCGGAGGGGTTACTGTCAGCAGAATATTCACTCTCATGCTTCGTTTTGAAAATTTGAAGGTAGCTCTTGCCGCCTTGTTCGATTTCACAGGAGCAGGCAGAGGCTCGACTTTCCTCTCTGGTGGGAGATGATTGAATTGGAATGCCGAGGAGGTGCCACACTTTCATCTCATTTCCAGGTCAACCTGAACTGGCCCCTTTGATCTTCTTCCAGGTCGAAAACTCCCTGCTCTTTTATCTGAGATCAACAGAAATTGGTGGACAGAAGAGGCTCTTTCTGCCCTGCATAGTTATGTGTATATAAATATCTCTGTGTCTCTGTGGATACTATACATTTCAGAAGAGATGGAATGATACCGTTTCTTCTGTTCCAATACCAGTACTGCTAAGAAAATCAACTGGGTCGAGCTTGTAGACCAGGTTAGTTGGTTTAGTTGGTTTGAGTTTAGCAGCATGACTAGCTTGACCCAGCTTAACTAGGTTAATCTGTCAACCAGTATAGGGTGTTTTCACCTAGTCCACCTGGGTGGCCAACTTGTCAACCACCTTGACTGTCTTGGAAGAAGAATCTAGCTAATGAAGTTTGGGCAGGTAAGCCAGACCATTCCCTTCTGCTGACAGTTCATCACGCCATCATATACCGCTATATACCTGGTTTAGGAATAGTAAAATCAAACCTTATCAGTTGATACATACCAGATAACAGTCCTTTAAAACACGCTTTAAAATGAGCTCATTTTAACTGAAGGTTTTACTTAAGATGAGTATCACACTGGTGGACCATTCTCAGCA
>JBBIGA010000106.1:28264414-28292581 GCA_037576975.1 Alestes dentex | reverse complement strand
TATATATATATACAGTAACCCCCCCCCCGATTTTCGCGGGGATTACGTTCCAAGAGCACCCCTGTATAGTGAAAAACCGCGTTGTTGTGTTGTGTTTAAAAAATACCTAAAAATGCCTATTTTCATAGTGTAAACCGTAAATATGCCCCCAAACATGCTCCCAAAACACTTTAATTTCATTTAAATGTAAAGATAAACCCGTATCCGTACTGTACAGTTTACACTGAACTCCCACTGTGCTAGAATGTAAATACTGATATTACCGCTGTACAGACTGTACTGTAATTCATGCACGTGCGTTTTCTTTGGTATGCGCTGTCGTTTTCATTGACATAAGCAGTTAAATACAGTAACAAATTCATTTAATTTACAGTAACAAAAATACAGGGCTTTAACCCCTTCAGACCCGATTTTTTTGTGCTTACCGAACAACAATTTACCCAGCTGATATTTACTGTTCTTCAATAAAAAATAGAGTCATACTTTGCTTTTGTTGCCAACTCATTTTTTAATATATTTTTTTCTCATGTCCATTACAATGGACACCGCGAATGTTCAATACCATTAAAATTTCAGAAGCAAATGCCGTATTTTAATATAGTAATCACGTAACAAATATATCATATATGAACTGAACATTTTAACAATATGTGCATGTCTGTCTGCATGTGAACACCTGAACTGAATGTTTGTTTGAATGTGTGAGTGTGTGTGTGGAGGTCTGTATGCATGTTTAGTTTGTATTATGATTTATTTATTCCTTTCCGATGAGCTGCTTTGAACCAGTTACAGTGTGGCACAAAGCATAGGTGAATGTTGCATTTGTCACAAAAGACGTGTGTTTCCTGTACAGTGCAGCCTCTTGCATCTGGTGCCCTCTTTGTTGTCATCGTAATGGCATTGTAGAGTGGACATACTTTGAAGAACACGTCAGGTTTTTGGATGGCTTCTCCAAATTGTTGACCAAATGCAAATGTGATCAGAGCTGGAAGAATCTGACACGTGACATGGTGTTTCTAGAAATGCCAATGTCCATTACTGCTTCTCAGTACATGGATGCTCTTGGCAATTTCATCACTCCCTAAGCTAGATGGAGACAAACTAGAGATCTGATTTCTCCTCTAACAGTATTTTTGAACCCTAGCGTGCCACTTTGCATGGCGTAAGTGTTGGTGTTGTGTCATCAAATCAAAGATCTCATCTGGAATATACTGTCTGAAGTCTGAATTATGTGCCACATTGATTGAAAGATTCTCCAAAAAAATGCCGACTGGCCTCTGGTAGTAATCTGGCATACTGACACTAAATAATTAAGCGTCTGCTAACGCCTGATGTCCATTGTGATGGACATGAAACTTTACAAAAATCCTGTGTTTTACAACTATTAAATAAACTGACTTGACACACTATAATTTCATAAAGTAGAAATTGCATTACATGCAAATTGATTAGGCTATCATGAATGTAAATTAGTATTTATGAGGTTAAAAAGGGGCATATTCAGCTGGTGAGTCATGCTTGTATTGTCTGATGGTTGAAGCTCCCTCTGATCAAGCAGCAAGTCCTAATTTCATTGTGATTGGATAATTAGGGACCAGCAATGAACCTAGCAGTATTTAAACCGATAAATCACACATTTTTATTGGTTTAGACTAAAAAACATGTCATGTCCTTTCCAGTGGATGCAGGGTCTAAAGGGGTTAAGAAGAACAAAACGAAAAACATGAGAATACTCGAGGGGGAAATTCTGGGCAGCAGCCAATCAGCACCAAGGAAAAATAAATAACGTGCTCGGATTGGCTACTTTCAAACCCCCCGTCCTCGTATCTGCCTTTTCCGCGCATGTGCGGGGGGTTCTGCGAACAATTATTAGTTTGGTTCTCAGAAAAACTCCGCGTGAGACTGAGATCGCGACTGTTGATCCACATATAAGTGGGGGATTACTGTCTATATATATATATAATATGATTGACCTTCTCTTACGTGTTTTTTGCAGAGGTCACATTCGATGGTTTTCCAGTATAGAACATTAACAGTAATTGTGCACTGAAATGTTCGCTTCTTTACTTTCAAATAGACATTAAAAGCCACCAAAATGACCCATCAAGGCCAGTATTGTCGGACAGGGTAGATTTATGGCTTTTTTCCTACAATGTGTATCAATTTTACTATTAAACCATGTCCTGCACTGTATTGTGAAGCTTGTTGTGTCAATAGTCGTCTGGATTTATGTCTGTTTTCAAAGAGCACTTCTAAAAATAGCTGGAGCTGCTCACTTTGGGTTTACAAAATGTTTCATTTGTGCGGCACAGTCTGTCCGGTGCTTCTGGAGCTGATGCGGCTGAACTGAACTGTGGATGTATGTTGTGGTGAGATTAGCCCTGCTTGAATTCTGCCAGGCATTCTGTGGCTTTAGTCCTGTTGAATGAACCCGCGACCCCCCTTTGACCAGGCAGTGGACATTGCAGAAGACAGCGGATCAATACGTGAGTGAGTGAAGTTGGTGAAGGAGGAGAAGGCCACTGCCTCGTGATGGATCTGAGCCGAATGAAAAGCACACATATTCATTGACTATTACTTAAAGGTCTTTTACAGTCAGTCCAGTAAATGTCAGTCAGCTCTAAAGAAATGTAATTAGTTAATGCACTGCGCCTCTGCCTGGTGGTCGGAATGGTCGTACAGAACAGCACAGAAAGTTCTACATCTAAAGCTGAGACCTAAAGGGCCTGGACATTTGTGACCACATCGGATCTAAGCTTTTGTCGACTCCCCAGCATTTAAGCCTTAATCCACAGATCAGTTTTTTGGTTTTCTCTGCACTCTAGCCTCTCGTTCACACAAAAGTGGCTTTTCCTTTCTGACTTCAGCTTTACTTTGCATTCATGCAGAATCTACTCTGCTTGATTCACTTGAATAAACTGTAAATATTCAAAATATTTGTGACTTGATGGTAGTTTATTGAAGTCAAATTCCATAATTCAAATAGAGCGAAAAGCTTTAAAAATCCGACCTGATCTGGACTGTACGTTTCCAAGACAGTGGCATAGCTAATGCAAGATGAACCATCTCGTGGCCGTTTAGCTTTTTTAAGTTTTTGTTTTCTGGCAGGAATCAGCCTGTTGAACCAATGTGCAGTATCAGTTACAGCGATTCGACAGGTCACACTCCAAAGAAGGCTAATGTGCATGAATTCAACATCAGACTCGGCTTCTCTATTTTTCACGCCTGCTCAGTGTTCTTCTTGACCAATTTTAGGAGGAATAATTGTCCCGTACCAGGCTAGGATGCTCACATGAGGGCTTCTGAGTCATGTTTACATGGGCTGAGAGGGTTTTGGAAAAACTGCGGGTTGTGGACAAAAAAATGTTTTTGATAATTAAAGAAAAAAGATTTATTCAGACACATGTGGTCGAGGCAGAGATTACATTTGGTTGAAAAATGTAAGGGGGAGAAGTGACATTGAGATGTTTTAGGGGCGTTAATCATTGCGATGTTTGAAAAACAAAAACAAAAGTTGAATATACACCTAGATGAACCATACCCGCTTAGGGTGTTTACAGGGATGATTAAGACAGTTGGAGATGCATAAATTTGGGAATCATTCAAAAGTTTGACACTGACACCTGAATGATGCTTCCTTCAATACCTTCCTTTACAAAGTGGGTGTAGCTTAAACCAGAAGTTGGTTAATTTACTGATTAAAATGTACAAAGACTTGCTGACGTTAAAAACACGCAAATGAAATGTAATTGATTCAGCCAGTCAGGGGGTCACAATCTGGAACACACATGTTAATTCGTTCATGGATGCTCAGACTGGCCACTGGCCATTTAGTATTGAACTACAGAATCTTTCCATAGCACTGAAGTATTACATGTTCTACTTTTTGTCTTATTTTGTCTAATTTCTGCTTCCGAATATGCCCCTCGTCTTGCCTGCCACCAAAAGCCATGTTCACAAATCTTTCGGAGGTCTTTACAGTCCCTTCGCTGGCGCTAAAAGCTGGGGGGTCCTCAGAGGAACACTAAAAGCTTCATAACAACAGCAGATTAGTGGATGGCTTGTTAGAGGTTAGCCATGACATCAGCTGAGAGGTGTGTGTTCCAATGGAGGTTAGTCATGACGTCATCATCAGAGGTGCGTGTGTTTGGACTGATGTTCTGAAGAGGGATGAAGAAGAAATTGGCACCAAACGACTTTGATAAATGCAGCTCATCACACTCTCTAGCCATTTGAAACTAATTATGTTCCAGAAAAATGGTTCTCATGCACTATGGGGAACCCTCAGTTCCTTCATGGCCTTCAGGGCAGGCCTAATGATTTCTTGCATCGTTTTTTAGTTCATTTGTAATTAACAGAACTATCATGTTTTCATTTCAACTGCATTATAAGGATCATAATATTGAAAATAAACATTTTGTTGCTTCAGGTTTTAGGTGGAAACAAAGGGGCTGAAATCGTAAAATGCCCAAAGGAAAAACTGTCTAATCAGAATGTTTGTTCGTGTGGAATCTAGATAGATGTAGCGATGCAGCCTCACCCATTGGTCAAGAGGAAGATCATTTTCTGGTTTACAATTGGCGAGACTAGTGCGGGAGAACGTCACTGCAGGAGGTTCTAGCTACATCACCTGACTGTGAAAATGACTAACCAGTGGGTGTGTGGCTCTCGATTGAAGGAATGACTGTAGAAATGCGGCACTCAAGCTCACATATATGTTTAGATGTCTGTTATAAGCTTCACACACAAGACGAAACGTCTTTTGCAAGCTTAAGATGTCTGTGTTTAATCTAGAACTGCCATAATAAGTTAATGTGCACCACAATGAGCTTATCGCTAATATACTGAATCTCCATAGCAGAAATGAGCATTTATGGCCCAAATTAAAGGCACTGCTCCAAAAGTTGCATTCCACCACAAGCGATGATGCTCCAAATTAAGGCAGATAACTTGACAAGAAAGAACTAAAAGTGAAAATATATTGGGAAAAAAGTTTGTTTTATATTTCACTCTGTGCGTTACATGTTATTATTAAATTCAGACTAAGGATTAATGTGAGCAGTTATTCGCGCTGCAGGTTTGCACTGGTTTTGCCAGCTGATCGTTACGAGGATCACGCCTCACTTCCAAAGAGCTTCTTCCTGAAACTGGTAACCTCATTTTCAGCCTCTTCTTTCTCTGTAACGTAAGCTTCTCTGCTCAGATTCTCCTGTCTCCTCCCTCGGCCTCCTGCCTGACCCCTGAGTCTGCCTTCTTTCGTATTCCCCTCATCCCCACCTGCACTACTCATATCTCCTCTTTATAGCTTGATCAGGTCAGAGTGGGTCAGTGGCAGGACTGCTTTCGCAGGACAGTGTTAATTGTCTTGAATTAATAATATTATAGCGAAGTGCACATTAAAGTACCCATATCAGAAAACGGAATTTTCCTTCCTTCTTTTAATTGAATTGAGTTTAATGCATTGCCTATGTTTCAAAATGTATTGTTCACTCCTCAGTCTATACATATGTGGGAACTAAGCGGCAAGAGCAGCCCATTTCGAATTCAGCATTTTTGTGATGGCATGAATGCATTCACATATGTCCCCGTATTCAGCCTAGAGTCGTTTAGACGCGCCCATTCTTGATAAAGTTAGTGATTCTGTTTCGGCTCGCTTTTCAAACGAGGCACAATACAGGGTGACCAATCAAATCATTCACATATACGAGTCTCAAAAGTATGGTATTAAAAAAGGGCACAGTTCTTTTACACCTTAGTCCCTTTTCCTGTTTTTGTTTTTGTTTTTTTTCCTATTTTTTCACCTCTCACTCGGCATCCTTTTGAGCGCCTCCCCACGTTTCCGCTCTCTCTCTCCGTCTCCTTATGTGGCCGGCCCGCACTATCACTTGCAAAAATGTCATGACAGCACCCTGTTGTGTATTCATGAGTGTCACCGGGATGATGTTACCCTTTCAATTCGTCCAGCCTTCCGCCCCCCACCTCGCTCCTTTCCTCCTCCGGCCCTTCGCTCCTACCTCTTTGCATTGGCATAGCTGAGACCCCCCCCCTGACACACACACCCTAACTCAGGCCAGGGCCTCTGGAGCAACCTCCAGCGCTTTTGTTTATGTCTTAATGAAAAACGAGAGGTGATAAATATCTTGGCTTGTTTCCTGGCGGACCTTTGGCAGCAGCTGATACAACAGTCCTTAAGTAGCTATAAGGTTCGGCCCCTGCTTTTCCCTCTCTATCTCTCGCTCTCTCTCTCTCTCTCTGTATGCGTGTCTCTCTATCACTTCGTTTTAGACTTCATTACAGGGCCCATTTCCTTGGCATTCCCTCAGTCGCTGTAGCACAATGCCTCTTCCTAGCTCCCCTTCCTTCACTCACAATATCCCCCCGCTTTAGACAACGCCCCCTCGTTATGTGATACTAAGAGGTACTTAGAGATCGATTTCATTTTTAATTTGCGTAAGTGGATCCTATTGGGTCTGTAGCCATTTAGTTTGTTTTTTAAAAAGGCTTTTTTTTTTTTGGTTCGGTCAGTGAACTATGTGGCATCTAATGAGTCTTTGTGGCAGTAATTAGAAATCGTTTTTGCACAGAGGACCAAGTTATATTATCGTTCAGCTCCATTTTCTTTGTAAAAGCCGCCAGCATGTTATTATCTAACACCATTAAAGAGAAATTCTGCCAGTTTTTAAACATTTGTTGCATAATTTAGCAATTAAGACATAAACAAACTCGTTTAGAGTGGGTTCAGAGTGAAACGCTCCATCCTAGAGAAACCAGGATCAGAATTGTTCACAGTGGTGGTGAATGGAACCAGTTGTCTGAGTCTAAAGGTATTTCATTAAATGGTTATGAATGATGCCTGAGACGTCGTTTTACCACAGTTTTGAGAAGATACTGAAGGCCAAATCATGCTTTTTGAGAGGGAATTTGCACAAGCTGAATTCTTTACATTTCAATGGGGTTCACTACGGAATAAGCAGTTTCGTCTCGCTCACCTCCAGCAAATAATTATTTGATGTAATTTAAGAGCAAATTTCCAAAACCCACTCAGTTCACTGCATCTTTACCAGTACTGGTAGACAGAGGCACGTTTACAATTTTTATGCAGTTAGCTGTCATCGACTCTTTGCTGTGTCATGTTGTAGGATATAAATATTAAACTTGTACATAATTTTGTGACAATTGAATATCGATTTTCTTAAAAAGTGTTTTCATTTTATTTTTTAAACAAATTTGCCCATACTAAAATGTGCAGGAGTTGCACTTTAGAAACAGGTATTAAAAAATGACGAGTGACTGTAAAATTTCAATTAAAAAAATTATTTCCTGTAAGAATTGCTTTCCAATAGGTAAAACGCGATTTTCCGGGGAAAAAATGCTTTTGGACTGAGTGAGTTTTGGAAATTTGCTCTTCAATTCTGTTTGTCCTTTCTATTTGGGGTTTGGGAGTTAGCTGGCTTGCACCAAAGTGGAGGACTTTTTTGTTACCAGTCTTCCAGACCAGCCTCAGCCATGCCCACTTCCCAAGGCAATGCAAACTGCAACTATTTTTAAAACGATGTTCTTGTCGGAAGCGTACATGGAGGGTCTTCCCCGAAGGAAAATGATTTCGTGCAGATTTCCAACATTACGTATAAACAGAACAACGTGGATGTGAGACTGACCAGAGGTGGAAAATTCAGGTCCAAAAAGTAAAAGTCCTCTTCAGGTTGTTGGAGCAAAATCCAGGAGAGGATTTTTACTTTCCCAGCTCAGTCAGACATCCCCATTTTCTGATGAAATAAAACTTTTTTCATTGTTTAATTTGAGGAGTTTGGAAGTGTATATAAACAACAACAAACAAGCATCCAAGCCAACAGCATGAGGACAAAACGGACATTCTAATGGTTTTCTTTCATAAACTATAATACATTTTATACAGTGCAAGATTTTTAATAGTAAATTTAAAACAAAAACACCTTCAATCAGTAGCAGGAACAAAGATGTACTTTTAAAGTGACATTCTCGATCAATATTACAGTTTCCCTAAAAGTAAAGAAAAAAATAACCTTTTCTTCCCATGAACTTCCTACTGAACATATGACTTGTGAACATGTGACTACATATTTTAAATGGGGCAAAATGTGTTTGGGGGTTAAATAATTTCATGGGACATAACAAGAGGGCACATTTTTTAGAGTTTAAAACAGACAACTTCTAAAAAAGGATGTTTCAAGCATGATATGTTATATAGAGTCATACATTAACAAATACATTTAAATTGTAATTAATATATTTTTAAAAAAGTGTAGAAGTATAGTTAGATTATAAAGGAATTATTTGGAGGACTAAAATGGCACCCCCTGCAGGATTCCCCCAAATATAACTTGACAGATGTCTGTCAAATGTAGGTCAGGGTTGGATGCTTTTCACATGTTTTTTTGATGGTCATATTTTTTGTTCACATTCACGTTGTTTATTTTTAGGAGTAAAATGTAGTGTTAATATTATTATTAGGCAAATATGCACTTGCACTCATTGGCCACTTCAGGAGTTCACCTACCTTAGAGATCCACTGTACAGGTGTACAGTTACTGACTGCTGATCACCTGTTGCTTCACAACTTATCAGTTCTCCTCTGCCCCATTAATTATTGGTCAGTCTTTGACCACATGACTTCTGTTGATCTGGTGTTTTGGGTAGTAGACAGAGCACAAACGTGACACTGGCTTGTTAGAGTGTGTGGCGCTGGTACAACTGTATCAGACACTTGTTCTTGGGGGGGCGTTAATGACGCTGTTAGGTTAAGAGTTGTCCAGCTCTGTGGTCAGTCTGACTGCAGTTTCTAATTATACGTTAGCAAGGTGGACCTAATGCAGTAGCCCTCAAAGTGCTCCTCGGGTTTGACTCCCGATTT
Source organism: Alestes dentex (assembly GCA_037576975.1). Taxonomy (NCBI): domain Eukaryota; kingdom Metazoa; phylum Chordata; class Actinopteri; order Characiformes; family Alestidae; genus Alestes; species Alestes dentex. Next base: position 28,283,691 of record JBBIGA010000106.1, on the reverse strand, counting down.
GACGACCACAGACTTACAGGGTTGGTGCTTCTAAGGAAGTGGACCATGATTGTAGTTGACTGCATTTCTTCCATACTCTTAAGTGCCAGTAAGGTTCTTTGCATGATATCAAAGTATAGCCACTTTTCCCACTTTTCAGTGAATGGTTCTTTGGAGAGTGAAGTTTACAGAACCTCAGAGTAATGTAAACGTTCTTGAAAGAATATTTAATTGGTAAAGAGTTGCTCTGTGGCATCTTGTAAAGAACCTTGCTGGCAGCTTCCAATCAGTCCTCAGGGTTTCCCATAAGGTCTGACTGACAAACAAGCAATGCCGCTTGTGAAAATAAACAACACGCTGTACCCAAAACTAGCACATAGATTCACTTTACCATCCCCGCCTTGTACTGTCAATCCCAGAGTCTAGACCAGAGGACCTTGAATTCAGTTTTCTAGTTAAATTAAGTGTTGATGTAAGTCTTTGGCTACTTACCAGGACCAGAGAGTGGATTCATGATGTGGAGTTAAAGACGTGCATACCTCCTTTTGCACTGTTCTCAGTGGGAGATATCAGTGAAGGGTGAAACGAAAACAGTTGAAAAATGTTTCATACTAAGAAAAAAAACATGTTGTTCGAGGCCCCTGCTATCTCTTGTCAGACCTGGATTATGCTAATGCCTCCAGCAGAGCTGTGAATTAGGCCAACGCAGCAGGGATTTCAATCAGCCTCAGCATTCGCAGAGGGAAAGTGTAAATTCACACCTCGTTATCAAGTAGATGTTCATGCGTTATTTGGGATAATTTCAAGAAACTGTGTAAACTAAGTAAGCTCCCTCTCCAGCAGGTGTTTGGTACCATTCTGAGGCAGAGAGTAAAGGAAACAGACATGGAAGGCAGGGAGACAGACAGAGAAGGCAGAGAGGGAGAGTGTGTGAGAGAGAAATCCCTGTTGCTTACAGCAATTAGAGCAGCTCCCCTCCATCTGTGCATGAAATAACACACTCCAGCTCGCAGGACATTTCAGCCATCAATCAGCATCTTGTTATTCTGTGAGAGTGTGTGTGTGTGAGTGTGTCTGCTGGTCGGTATAAGGGATGTAATTTATTCTCTGTTAATTAGAGGGCAATCGAAGTGGGTTATGTACATGCACACACCAAGAGAGATGCAAGACCGCCTGGTGGAATAACTGCCAATTGAAGGACAACATACATAGCCAGCCATCTTCATTAATAAACATTCATGATGGTAGGGAGCAGGGACTAAACAGATGGCAGCACCAAACCAGTTAATCAAATACTGTGACCTTTTGAGCAATTGATGTTTTGGCCCTTTAGCCTTTTTGTTGTTCTACTTTAACCTGTCGCATTCTCCTTTTCTCTCACCAGGCTTGGTAGTTGTGGGGGAGACTGATATCCAACATATGCCCTTGATATCCAACTCCCCCCTCAAGGTGGCGCTCTGAAGGGAGTATGCCCCCCATCTCACCATGCCGCTGCCGTCCTATTGGCTGCTCCGGCACTCTGTGGTCATGTGCTTGCTGCTACACAGCCTGGTGCTGATGACCCTGTGCTTCCACCATGCGGCTACGTCCTGCTCAAAGAGTTGCTACTGCTCTGAGAGTGAGGGTCCATTCGGGGGCAAGACCATGCGCTGCAGCAACCTGCGCCTCACTGAGATCCCACGGGACATCCCAAACGACACCCGGCGCCTCTATCTGGACTACAACCTGTTAACCAGCATCCCCACCAATGCCTTCCAGGATCTTTCTCTGCTAGCCGAGCTTGATCTGTCCCACAATGAGCTGGCTCTGCTTGAGCCTGGAGCCTTCCGAGGCCTGGGTGCCTCCTTGCAATTCCTGGACCTGTCATCCAACCAACTGGCTACTCTGGACCCTGAAGCTTTTGAAGGCTTGAGGGCTCGATCTAATCTGACAGGCAACCCCTGGCACTGTGACTGTCGGCTGCAGACAGCCCTTCCGCGCCTCGATTTGGAGCCTGTATCTCTCACTGGCATCATTTGTCAAACTTCAGACCCGGAGGACTCTGGTGCCCAAGGTGTGCCCTTCCTGCTGGCCAAAGACCTGGACCTGTGTGTGGTGCTCAAAAAGACCACAGACGTGGCCATGCTAGTGACCATGTTTGGCTGGTTCACTATGGTCATCTCCTACCTGGTGTACTATGTCAGGCACAACCAGGAGGATGCCAGGCGCCACCTGGAGTATCTCAAGTCTCTGCCCAGCAGGCAGGGCAAGTCTGAGGAGTCTTCCACCATCAGCACCGTGGTTTGACAGCAGACCACATGCTCATCACTAAAAGGGGGAAGCTCCTCAGGCACCCAAAGGGCAACGGGCACACTGAGCAAATAGATGCACTAGGCGCTGGAGTCTGGCCTAGTAGGGGAGCCAGCCAATAAGCAGATTAATGTCTCTGGAAAGGGCATGCGTGGTGGCCTGCTGATGCTCAACTACACAGGCTCCAAGGTTCAGTTTGTCATTGCAGATCAGCCAAAGTAACTCGGCACAACAACTGAACAAGGAATGATGACAACCTCCAGCCCCACTCCTCCATCTTAGGCTCAGGGTGAGGGAGTTGGGTGTCAGGGAGTAAAGATAACTCCTCCTGAACGGTCCTGGGGATCTACAGGGCAGCGAACAGGATCTCCTTCAGAATGTACACTACAGCAGGAGAATTGCAGGGGCCATCTAATCTGATCTAGCTAAATAATTGATCCGGGAGTGGCCAGGCTTAGAGTCCGCAGTAGCTGAGTGGTCTGTTTGCACTGGATGCTTTTAAAGGAGGAGTTGTTTCTTTCCACGTCATCCCAGCAGTCTTTTTTTGGGAAAGGTCCCCATTTAGTTGCAAGAGCATGTAGCGTAAAGCACTCTCTTTCTTCCTTCAGGGTATTAACAAGAAAAGTCCTGGTGTGTATCTCTGCAGACTACATCAAAGCTTACAGCAGAGCCTCACACATCGGTCATTTTTAAGTGTTCTTTATAAATCCATGGCACCCTACTGTGCGAAAAGTCCAAAACCCTTTTTTTCTTTTTTTTTTTTTCTTTTTTACCATATTGTGTTATGATGTGTACTATACCATTTTTTAGAAGAAAAAGATATGTAAGGACTTCCTTTGTCCCGAGTCACAAACCTGAGAAAGGTAATGATGTTGAAACAAGAAAGAGAGAGACCTGCTGGCACATTATTTTTCTGACCACAGGCTTCCTCAAAGTAAACACCATGGGTGGCAGATGAATGGTGTTAAAAATTATTCCACTGAAAAACTGTTTGGCTTTTGTGTTATGATGACTTTTATCTAACGACGGCTTTCACGCTGTGGAGGTTCCAACACCCAACATGTAACATGTAATTTTGTCATTTCTCAATTCGTTCTTCAGGGCTATATTTACTACAGTGCTGCTGTACTGAAAAACATGATGTACAAGTCCAAAAGCATCGAGACACCCTTTTCTAACTTGTATAATCTCTGTAGAAAAATGCTCCTAGTATAATGGGACAGTCTGAATAGAACAGCCTACGGTCACCATGCCCATTGCCAAGCATCAATGCCCAGGTGAAGCATAAGTCTAAACTAAGAATCATTTCCAATGATGAACAATGTGACTAGGCACTCCAAGACTAGGCTTCATCCATGTAAAAAAAAAAAATGCATACTATGGTATTGCTTTTAAGATTTAGGAATTTAATAGATAATGGGTATCACATTCATAATATAATGCCCATAAGATATAATAAAATCCATTAATTTTACCAAATGATTTGTTTCTATTTTTTAACAGGCCCTTACAGTTGACTGCAGTGTACCTCATTTGCTGCTTGGCATGAAAGAATCGTTCAAAACTAATAAAAATGAAATAAAAGTCTTCTGTAAATCTGTTCTCTGACTGCCTAATGTTCCCAGCACCTCGTAGCTTTCCCTTTGGTGTAATTTTGCTGTAAAACAGAACAGTCCAATCAAAACAAGATGATCTTTAATCTTAAAGTAGCAGCACTTGTGAAACATGAGTTGATTAACTTTAATATCCCCAAGTACCATCATATAAAATATTGTAATCATCCAACATTAACCTGGTGTTACACTGCATGCAAAGCACAATAGACATCGATATGCAATGTGGATACAACTTCGCTGTCTTGTTAAAGACCACCATGGAGGATTTGCACATAAGTGTCACCCAAAAGAAATTGTCTTAAACCAGAGCTTGCATAAATTTAAGCCGGCGCTCAAGAGCAGTGGCTTATGAAAGGAATTAATTGAATCGTGCATGACGGCTCTGGCGCTCGTGCTGGGCTCTGTGCGCCTGACTGACTGAGACCTTTACTCTTTCTGAAATGAAGACTACGTACACACTATCAGATGTTACAGGGGCACCACTGGTTAAAGCAAATGTCCTGACCTTTTTCCACTTGCTGAAAAAGGCAGATCAGAACATAAGTAGAGCTATGCATCACTTTAGGAACCCAGATACTTTTAATAACATGAGGTTCCGAAAAGAGATATGTCCAAATTTGCGCATCCTGATCAACTTAATTTTTTTTCAACTTTTGGTGATTTTCAAGGTTTCTTCAAGAAGAATCACAGTTCTGGACATTTGAACGTTGCTACTGATTGAAATTAACAATGAAAAAAAAAACACATTTTTGGCACACGCCGCATTTTTGTTTTATTTTTATACACCCAAAAAGGCCACATTCGAGTGCATCCCCCATAAGGGAAACTTATCTGACAGAAGAAAACCAAGAAAACTTGTCAGTTGATGCATAAGATTGCCATGGTGACTCATGGTGTTCCGTCCAGTTGAAGTTTGGCCCTCTTACGTTGCACCTCCCTGGACGGCACATGACTGCAGACAAAAATAAACACACCTACAGTTTTGCCACATAGTGATTGGTTTGTGTGTGATAGCGTGTGGCTTTGATTGACTCCTGTTCTGATGCGAATGGAATGCATGCGGCGTCATGCGACTTGGAAGGAACGGACAACGGCAAGATCAGGATAGTTTAAACGTTAATGCTAACTAAGGTGATTTTCAAATATAATTTAAGGAGGTGGATTTTGTCATGAACTGAGTAATATTAGCTAGCATAAAGATTAACATATCCAAGCTAACTATCCAAGCTTACATTTACATTTATGGCGTTTAGCAGACGTATGTATAGAAGGTGATTCCCAGTGCCCAAGTACTACTAGCTAAATTGCAGTTGACGGCAGAATGTGTTCTAACATTTATTAAAATGTTCTTTTATAAATGTTGCACTCAATGAAAATGAATTATGGGAGCCTTAGATCAAGTGATAGAAGTACTGAAAACGACAGGGGGCCGGGAACACTTCTGCTTCTGAAGAAAGTGAGAAAGGAGCAGATGAAGAGCCAGATGCAGCCAAAGAAAGTGGCAGTGAAAAATCAGATGCAGGTTAGTCAGAAGCGAAGGAAAGGTTACTGTCAAAGAGAGAACATAAGCATGAGGATAGTGAGTGAGAGCCAGGCCTACTTATCTGTCTTATCCGTTTATCTGTTTTAAAAGGTAAAAGTAGAATTGTCAATGTATAATTTCATCACCTCTGCTTAAATCTATTTTATCTGTTAACGTGAATCAATGTATGTTTAAAATACGTTATATGTTCAAAAGTATTTGGACGCTTGACTATTACACCAACAGAGACTTTCATGATATTCCGTTAAAATACATAGACTTTAAAATGGAGTTGGTCCCCCTTTGCAGCTTCCACTCTTCTGGGAAAGTTTTCCACAAGATTTTGGAGAGTTTCTGTGGGAATTTGTGCTCATTCATTCTGTTGTGCGTTTATGTGGTCAGGCACTGGGGCATGTTGGAATAGAAAAGGTTCTTCCCCAAGCGTTGTCCAAAATGTCTTGGTATTCTGAAGCATTGAGATTGTCCTTCACTGGAAGTAAGAGGCCTAGCCCAAATCCAGGCATGTCCCAATACTTTTGTCCATATAGTGTATATTGGATGAAGCAGAATTTTATCGAATTGGATTGTCATAATACATGATAAGTAGAATTACAATTAAGATGTACTACCAAGAAAAATATTTGATGCATTACGGGCATTTCCCAGTCCGGAGGTGACCCTCCAGTGCAACCACACCTAAAAATTTTCCCCGAGACACTTCATGGAGAGTGAGTGGTTTGCAGTCCACCCCTGGTTAGAATACTCCATAAGCACAGACTCTGCTTTTCACTATGCTTGTAGGCATCTAGTCTTTCTGGACACATAGAGTCAACTTTTCAAACTAGAAAAAACCCTACATATACAGATGGAGATTTTGTTGAACATAACAGATCTGAGCATCACAAGGATGCAGTGCTGGCATGAAAAAATGCCAGAAATAACCAAGAGTCACTAATGGTAAATTTAAACAAAGAGTACAACAAAACTTTTAGAAATACTGTAACAGGGAGTACATATAAACTCTTGCTGAGGTGGCGCTGTACACTGCAACTCAGAACCTTGCCCAGAGAGGGCATCATGAATCTGTGGACTTAGTCAGAAAACAGAACTTCTTGGGAATATTGGAGCTGATAGCAAACCTTGACCCAAACATTTTGAACAACACAGTGGTGCTTGGAATTCAAAATACATTATATGCACAAAAGTATTAGGACACACCTTTTATTATTGAATTCTGGTGGCCCCTTAGTTCCAGTGAAGGGGAATCTTAATGCTTCAGCAGACCAAGACATTCTGGACAACACCATGCTTCCAACTTTGTGGACACAGTTTGAGGAAGAACCTTTTCTATTCCAGTATGACTGTGTCCCAGTGCACAAAGCGAGCTCCACAAAGACATGATTAGATGAGTTTGGTGTGGAAGAACTTGACTGGCCCGCACAGAGCCCTGGCCTCAACCCCATCCAACACCTTTGAGATAAACTGGAACGGAGACTGTGAGTCAGGCCTTCTTGTCCAACATCAGTGTCTGACCTCCTAATTGCTCTTCAGAATGAATGAGCTCAGATTCCCAGAAACTCCAAAAATCTTGTGGAAAGTCTTCCAAGAAGAGTGGAAGCTGTCATAACTGCAAAGGGGGACCAACTCCATATTAAAGTCTATGTATTCAAACGCAACATCATTACAGTCGCTGTTGGTGTAACGGTCAGGCGTCCCGAGTACTTTTGTCCATATAGTGTACACAAGCCCTGAGAAACAAAATGAGATTCTAACATGTTTAGCTGATATGGTGCAATAATAAAAAAAAAGGTCAAGGACGCGATGCTTTTAGCATATTAGTAGATAAGATCTTAAAAAGATGGAACAAATATCTTTGGAAGAAATGGTATGATCAGTGAAAGCTTTTTGCAGTTTTAGGAAGTGGAATGGTTAGGCGCTGACGGTTTAACACAAAAGATCATTAATCTTATAGAAAGATTTGGTCTGGAATACAAGAGGAGTAGGTTTGGCCTAGCATATGATGGTAATGAAGTCACGAGTCGGAAGCACAGTGGTGAGCAGACACGAGTAGAGCAGGCTGAGTGCTTCCTTCCCCTACTACAAAAACTCTCTAGATCCGTGGTGCACCACAAATTGCAGCAAGTGCAACGAGAAATGTATTCAGATGTGTCAAAAGAGGTGCAACACTTGAGTGGTACACGGTGGGCTTGCAGACATGCTCCAGTCTTCTTCACTTGATTTGGCCAAAGCAGCAGGACTTAAGGAGGCACTAATTAGTACAATTGAACGTTACAAGAGTGAACAGGTGTTTGATGATTTGTGGAAACCTGCTGCTGAGCACAAACGGCTCGAAAATGAAAGAGAAAACCAAGTGGGGAGACAAGCAACAGACAGTAAAGACGATGTCAGGACAGGGATCTCCTACCAGATTCTGGACAGGACGCCACACTGAGCTCAGAGATAGATTTTCACCGCAAAACTGTGTCATAATGAGAGGAATGCAAGCTCTTAACCCAACTAGTAAAACGTTCTGTGACAAGGATACCTTATTAGTGTTTTATTTTTATTATTATTATTCTTTTTATAGCTGAACTTTTTTTTATACCTTTTCTCCACCTAGATTTTTTGAAATATGGGCATGGTTACAACGTCAAAACGTCCATTAATGTCCCCTGCAGTACATAACTTTTCGATCAGTCGATCAGGGGCCGAGTACTAATCGTTTCAAAAATCTATTTTTGTGGTCGAGTCGGGTCTGTAATGAATGAGGAGAGAGAGGGGATGGGCGAGACGCCTTTAAAATGTGTGTCAGAGAGAGAGAGTCTGAGATGTCACAGCTATGGAGGCCAGGGAAGGACAAAACACTACAGAGTGCCTGGCACCGACTTGTGGTGCAAGCAAATTTTTTTTTTAAACACACCCTTTTTTTGCCCACAAAAATATAGTTTGTGTGTCTCCAAACACCGGATTTATTGTAACCATGCAATCACACTTTGCACTTCAGACCTTGCTTTCTGGTGGGATTCCCTTTAGCTTGCATTTACAAAACTACAAGGGTGTGATCTTGAGCACCTTGTGCATGAGCCATACCAAGTCAAAAGAATTTTGGATCGAAAAATAAAACAATGGGATGCAGAAACCATCTGGTACTGCAGATCTGGCAGCTTTCATTGAGTCATACCAGGAGGTATTTCATGTTCTTTTCAGACTTCAGAATTGCACTGTCAGTACCTGTTAGCACAGCAGCATGCAGGTGCAGCTTTTTCTGCTTGAAACACATGAAAACACATCTCAAAACTACCAAGGCAGAAGCTAGGCTGAGTGATCTCGGGGTTTCGCCAGAAATCATAAAACCCGTGGGATTCAGCTGCTGTAATCTGGAGGTTAAAATGCTTAGCTAAAAGGGCTTGGGAAGCATGTGACCAGTGGTGGGTGTGTAGTCTAGGTTTAATGACTCGGAATTATTTATTTTTAGATTCATACTTAGCTGTTATACGAAAACTACGATGTTGGTCATTAGTCTTTTATAACCATATTAATATGCATTGCTTCCTACCTGTCTACATGCGTATTCTTGCAGTGTTGGATCAGTTGTGCAGGTAGCAATAATGCATGAGTATGGATTTCTCATCTGCCCAAAGTCATTCCATGATCTTTGGTGATAAACATGGAGTCTGTCTATTGCCATTATTATACTCGCTACATTACATTTTAAAAGAAGTTTTATCGTAATCTGCCAAAAGCAACCAACCACAAGAAAAGTGCTGGCCCCTGAGTATAGCTCCCCAGAATTACAAGAATTATAATTTTTTTTATTACTGTTGTTATCATTTTGTACTTTTTAGTATTTATGTGCTTTCTGTTCAGAGACAAAAATCTAACATGCAAAAAAGTGCACATTTCATTAAAGAGGCTGTAACACAAAATAAAACAGTTTGGTACCGTGGTGCGGTTCCAGAGAACATTTCTGTTTTCTACCAAGAGACGTCTTGCTGAGGAAACTCCTTCTGTGCTGGCGCAGTGATTTTCACACCCAAGGCGACCGCACACTCACACTCTCTCTCACAAACACACACACACACACACACTCACATGCACTGGCTTGGAGCTGAGGATAAAGCTGTTAAAGTCATCTTGAAAATTTGTTAACTCGGTGCAAACATAGACACAGCAGACCTTGGTGAGGACTGCAGAGGAGATGACTTGTGGAGGCGCCGAGTCACTGAACACGCATGGATTTTGACTTGGGTCATTTTTAGCGCTGCCGTTTAAAAAGCATTTATTTTAGTAAATATGATAAAGTATTAATGCCTCTTGTTTTTAACACTGTTAAACACATTTTCCTAGTTTAGACCCTTTTGTAGTAGTCCAGGCTGAAGGCCAGCTGCTTGCGCACTGTTGATCCGACTCCCCTGACTGGAGCCCTCTCCTTCACATACAGCTTTTATAAGGCAAGTTCTCTTTGTGGTTCTCCTGCTAAATGTTATTTATTATTTTTTAAAATGTATGTATCACCAAATGGGAAGTGTCATTCACAAGCATACCACTCCAGCAACACCAGGGACTCAGGAGCCTGCACTGGACCACACTCATAGGAGGCCTGTGGATAAATCAATAAGCAGCAAACTAAGAAAAGCAACAGCAGAAAGATCCAGGTACCATCGAGAGTCTCAGCTGAATTCGTGAAAATTCAGAGATGTATGAACAAGGATGAACGCTGACCATACCAAGGACTAACTATATGTATTGTGTACACTTATGGACATTATATATCATATATACACTCATTGACTGAATATATGATAATAATATATGACATATACACACGGTGTTTATGATATATACTCAGAAGGCTACATGGAGTCATAGCAACAGTGTGCACGCAGCAGGGCCTGGACCATTACAGATAGTTGGAAGGGTTAAACCTAGGAAAATGTCTTAATGGCTCTCATGTTCAGGTTTACGTTTACATTTACGTTTACATTATCCAGAGCGATGTACATCAGTGCTTAAGTAGTCCATATCTGTTCTTCATACCTGTAAAGCTAAACTTGAATCAACATCTGCTTTTAGCCAAGTTACTGCCAGCTAAGTTATATAAACCCTGTCAAAAGGCAAAAGTCAGAGCTTAATACACAAGTAAGGAAAAACAGTTAGGAGGGTTAGTGTCCGAGGGTTGTTTTTTTTTAATATATAGGAGAAGATGTATAAGAGATAAGCGAGAGGACTGGTTAGTCACCAAGGTGCTCCTTAAAGAGGTGGGTCTTCAGACGACGCTTGAAGACAGCGATGGAATGGAATTTATCATGATTACATGAAATGATGCATGAATATTTCCTGCAGGCACGTGGATGCAAATGCCTGACGACCGAAGACTCATTCACGAAGCACTCTTTGAAACAAAGGTGCTACAACAGGGTTCTTTGTGCAATGCGAACTTTTGTGTGTAAAAAGTCTTTTAAAAGACTGTATACCAATTTAAGGGTTCTAGAAACATTATGTGTAGGATCTTTAATCTTCACATAGCCATTAACAACATTGGTTCCCTATAGAACCATTCATTGAAATGTTTTTGTAGACAATCCAATGTGGTTCCTCTATGTCAGAAAAAATGAGGAATCCATAAATTAAGACATTGGTGCGAGAGTCCAGTGGGGAGTGGCATTTATTGTTTCTGGGATTACCCTGATTCTATTATTATGGGGAGCCAGGGACGTATGGAAATTTGGCCAGATATTAGAGTCTTAAACAGAAATCAGTGGGTTTTTTTAACATCACTAGAAGACCACTGAAATCTTGCGTTTACCGAACATTTCGAATAATGATGAGACCAGTTTTGCACTTCATTCAGCATGAAATGACCTCACTGAGCGCAATCTTCCCATGATAGTGGGAGGTGGTGAAAGAAGGAGGTGGAATATATTATTATTGGTTAATGTTATTTTTCCTTACAGCCTGGTGCACAGTGACATCATCAAAACTCCTTTTAGAGACAGGGTGAAGGTCAAGCAGCAGCAGGAAGAACCATGTCTAGTCTAGTTACTGTACTTTACTTCTGTCTCCAGAAAAATGTAATGAATCAAACCGAATTAATTTTGTCGATCCTTTCTCCCTCCCCTGTGTTAGTGAATGTTAATCTTCTTCTTCTACTTTCAGCTGCTCCCGATTAGGGGTCTCCACAGCGGACCAACTGTCTCCATTTCCTTCTCTCCTCTGTATCTTCCTCTTCACCTCAACTGCCTGCATGTCCTCCCTCACCACATCCATAACCCTCCTACTAGGCCTTCCTCTTCTCCTCTTCCTTGCGGCTCCATCCTCAGCATAATTCTCCCAGCATGTTAGTGCATGTAAATGCATTACAAAAAGTAATTGCTCTCATCAGATTTCCAGATGACCTTCTTTTGCATCTTTGAACCTGTTATGTGGGTTAAAGCCCAGAGTCTGCATTATGAAGTCAGTCACTAGTGGCCCTGACTGCCTGGTAACTCACTCTTGTCTCAGGTCTGCTCATCCAGCCGACACCGAGGGAAAGCGCTGGCTGCTGAAGGGTCACACACTAATGCATTTTTATGCAGTCTCCAGGGAGGGAGCCTTTTACCGTGACTAAATTTGCTCCCTTTTACCCTCCCGCCGCTCTCCATAGCAACCCCTGGAGCTGACAGGCACTGGCGGATGTTAATCTGGGTCACGGCATCTGGCTCTGACAGCCGTGCGGCTCCTTTCCACGAAAGGATGCAGCCTTGCCTTTGCGTTTGGCAGCCTTTTTACCATCACTAACGTCCTGCTAATTACACCTGCCTCGGGTGTGATGAGCCTGACTTTTCAAGCAGACTGGAACTCCTCACACATGGCACCTTGTCATCTCTGCTTCAAAATAATAAGACTTGTCATATTCTACATGAGGAGGCTAATTAACTGTCATGTAAAGGTTTGGGGTTTTTTTTTCTTCCCCCTGTTGAAAAGTCACTGTTAAATTGCAGGTCTGTCCTCAGCAGGAACTTCTGCCAGCCACTGTTCTGGAAGACATGAGAAACCTTGTCTCCAGCCATCCTTTGGCTGCCAGCCACTAGTTCCGTTGCCCAGACTACAGCCCTAGAGCCAGGGAGCCAAGACCAGCCGTCTGCCCTACTGGGTCTCCCTGACGGAGAGATTCCCTCAGCCAGAAACGGAGCCTCTCCCGACAAACCCGTTGGCTATGACCGTCTGGCAAAGCCATTCTCATGGGAATCAGAAACTCAAGCAGCAGAGGAACGAAACATGACCTAGTCTAGCTGTGCTCGAAATAGAACTGGTTCTGTATGCCGGGCCACGCAAGTAAAGCTAAGTGCTTGTGTATCAATTAGAGATTACTTAGGAGATGCTAAATGAAGGCAATGGGACATAATTGGGGGGAAGAATGAATCTTGAATGAGGTTCAGGATGACAGGGCAGACAGTGTTTATCAGTGTCTGCTTGCGCATGAATATGCATCGAAGCGCAACAGAGTTAAAACACAAGGCTCAGACATCGTGAAATTATGATGAACCAACATCTGACCTTTTAGAGGAGAGAGAGAATTTTTCATTCAAGGTACTTTAGTGCATCAGTGCATTTTTATAATGCTAGGAGATAGGACTGGGCAAAATTATAAGTACTGTTATCATGACAAATGGATGTCCAAGACTCCTTGATGGGCACAGTTACCAAAGGCTAGCCTGTCTGGTCTGATGCCCACAGAAGAGCTACTCTAGCACAAATTGCTGAAAAAGTGAATGCTAGTAATGATGGAAAGGTGTCAGAACACAGTGTATCACAGCTTGCGGTGTATGGGGCTGTGCATCCCCAGTCTGGTTAGAATGCCCATGTCCTGAAACTTGAGTGTTTCTTCAAATGCTTGTGTCCTGAAACTGTTTCCTCAAATTGTAAGACGTAGAGCCCTGCGCACCCCCCCCCCCTGCCCCGCCCCATTATGAATGCTTCCGGTGCCCATGCTACAGTGGAATCTTGAGCATCAGACCTGAACCATGAAGCAATGGAAGGAGATGGGGCGGTCTGATGTGTCACAATTTCTTTTACATCATTCAGAAGGCCAGGTGCATTTGCATCACTTTGAACAATTCTGACTTGGTAAATTTCTCTAGCATGTATCGTAACCATTTAATTATGCAGACATTTTGAAGAGTCCATGTTATTTACCTGTAATCTGTTCTTCCAAGCACTTCCAATTCAATCATTTCCCCTCCATCAGTTTTCTCTTTGTTCTTCTCCTTCAAAAGCCGTTGTTACACTGCTTCTCTTGCACTCATTTTGTTAATCTCTCCCCAAAGCGCTTTACAGCATACGTGCTTTTCTTGATGGCTTATAAAAACACTGCATTGACACCCAGCTCTCATCTTCAGGCGTCGGTGGCCCCAGAATCGCTAATGACACAAGAGATTGGTCCTCAAATCTGAGCTGCTTTGATGGAGTCTGACGCACATGAAATGACACTTTAATGCCTCTCCACAATATCAGGCCATTTACGAAACAACAGCACTGAGTGCACCAGATGAAGATTGTCGCCGCTGCCATCGCCCACTTTAAAGAGCATAATGTGCAAACAAATAATTAAGCGATGATGTGGCCCAATAACCTCCGCAGCCGCCAGTTTGTTGGGAATGAGGCTACAGGGGAAATGAGAAATGGCTTTCATAACTAAGATGATCATCCAGGGATATGCTGACTTCACTTAAGGATGAAAGCAGCTCAGTTGTAAAAATGAAGAGGAACAAATCACATCACAAGGAGTTTCGGGGGCCCTGGCTTTCTCTAGAAGTCTTAACAGCCGCATTAACAAAAGCATGCTGCAACTTAATGGAAGCTATTTCTCTCTGCTACCACCCAGGCACTCTGATGAAAGTGTGGATTCTGTTCCTTTGTTAGAAGGATTTGGATTCCTTGTTCCTTAGTCTCATTTTGCAGAAAGAAATAAAATAACATACATTAAAAAAAAAAAAAAAAAACATGTTTGTCAACATCAGAACAAAGAGAAAAAACATTGGAAATGCGGACTCCGGGTGTAAATTATTCAACCAAGTAATGAATTCTGTACAATTTTGAAAAATTGCTATCATTTTAAAAATGGCGCAATTGTCTAAGCGAAGACTTCATCAGTGCGGAGTTTGGTCCCTGTCCTAGTCAGCAGAGCGACAGTCATTGCTCCCACCTTCAGGCCAAAACTCCCCCCATCAAACGTTGTCCCATTTGGAAGGGTGGGTCCTAACCACAAATAGCTGTGGTATCAGTGGGACCCGAACTCATGACCTCCTGTTGATAAGGCTGTTAGAAAGAATGAATAGATCCACATTTTTGGAACTCTCTGAACACACCCCGCTGAGTAACTGCACCTTTTTGTTCCTTTTTTGACAAGCATATGTGCTGTTTAACTGCTAAATCATCGTGACTTGATTAGGAATCCTGATGAAGCTCTCTGTGACCACATGCCAGAGAGGAGGATGACCTGGACATTGAGACATTGAGGTCAAGTTAAATTGATAGTTCAGAAAAACATCAAATGTACACAGTTTTCCACCTCAGGTTTGGAAAACAAATTTTGCTTCTTTAATTTAGAACTGGAGCTAAGAGGCTAACAAAGTCAGTACAAGTCAGTAGTCTTTACAAATCTTTACAATTTGGGTGACCATTGACTTCTAGTGCTTGTTAGCAATGTTAGCCTCATAGCTAAAGTTCTCAACCGGCCGAACACATCTGGGGTCAGTGGACAAATTGTGTGAATTAGATTTTCTGTATTGTTTACTGTACTGCACTGAGTAACATTGTTTACTGTACTGTACTCAGATGTTACACATTTACTGTGTAACATCTGAGATAACTGAGATAACTCTGTGCATTTAGTTGTTCAACGGTTAAGAAATGTGTTTATTCCTTAGTTGTCTTTACATTTTTGTGGTCTTTATGTTTTAATGCAATAAAACATTGTAGTGTAGAGCAGAGACAAAAACTATCAACCATTTTGCGTTTGGCTGCTGTTGACTCTCGGGGTCTTGAAGGCTTTCAAAGAAGGCCTTATTCATTTTTGTTTAATAATAGTATAATAATAAAAAAGGCTTTTTTCTTTGTGGTATCTAGGTAGATGTGGCCAATTGGTCAGGCGTTCATGAGTTGGACTAAAATCCCACTGCGTCAGATTTGATATAATGAGGAAGAGGAATCAACCAATCATGTTCTGGTTTATAGTGGGTGGGACCTGTTTCATGAGGGGAAAAAACATTCTAGAGGTTCTTGATACAGCACTGACTATAGAGCAATAGTGTAAACAGGTTTCAGCCAACAGTTAGAAAGGTGAGCAGCAGCAGCTCTAGGGCAGGACTCTTACTGAAGGAGTCTCTGTAAAACTGCAACACACAAGCTCTAATCTGCGTTAAGGTCTTTAACAGGCTTCAGATAAAACATGTCTTCTACCTGCCAAACACGCCTGCATATACTTTTCATTTTTTTTAAACGCATACGTTCAGTTTTTATGCACCAGCATTAGCTCAGTCCTAATATACCGTTAGAAATGTGCATCATAAGAAGGATGATTTTGACATTTACGGCCCAAACTGAAGGCCCAGCTCTGACACCGCTGGTAATCGGCGTTTCCAGTTTTGGTGAATCTGAAAAAAGTTACAATATCACATGCACATGCAAAAAACATCCTCCAGTCATCGCCTGCGAGGTCAGGACAGGACAGGCTCAGCAAATGTGAACTTTTTTACTGAAGGCTGTGTACTTTGACCATCCAAGACGTGCGCTACACCTTGTTCCATGCCAGCTTAAATCTGCTCAAGGGTTAAGCTGCTTGGAACGCTTTCTGTCGCGGGGTTGGAATTGTTCTGCGGTGAAAGAAAGAGTCATTTTGCCGCTGTTGAGGAGTTCC
This sequence comes from Alestes dentex, assembly GCA_037576975.1. Taxonomy (NCBI): domain Eukaryota; kingdom Metazoa; phylum Chordata; class Actinopteri; order Characiformes; family Alestidae; genus Alestes; species Alestes dentex. The sequence continues at coordinate 28,267,388 of JBBIGA010000106.1, read as the reverse complement.
GCCGCAGGGGCCTCTGAACTTAAACGGCACCGCTGTACCCGCAGCCTGTCGCAGCACAGCAGGGCAAGGGAGCCTAAAACAAACAGAGCCGCATGTGACAGGCGAGAGGTTCAGTGCTGCTGAAATATAGATGGTAAGCCTTCCCTTACTGACATCTCACTCTCTCTCTTTCTTTATCACACACTCACACACACACAGACACAAACACACACACACACACACACACACACACTGGAACACACATGGCGAGCCATTCAGGAGCAGAGGGAGTCAGAGGAGTGCATGAACTGCAAGAATAACTACGACACAGGAATGTGCGAGTGCACGGCCCAAGGCAAGCAGTCTCACTCACATACGTAAGTGTGTTCCTGTGCATACCGCACCTCCTAACCCGAGCTTAACTTTACCTCACGCACAAATCCCTAACTCAACCTTAAGCCTAAAGGAAACAAGTGTACCAAACGCTGCATCTTTAATTTAGAACTGGAGCTATGAGGCTACTGTTGCTTCCACTAGAAGTCAATATCCACTAAAATCCTTTTTTTTTAATTCTATTAAAGTGGAACAGACACAGAAGATGTGGTTTAGGACACAGCATGTCCTACTGTGCCCTGACTAACGTTGGCAACACTGGACGTCAATAGTCACCAAAATGTTTTCTGTAAACTCTTAAACTACCTCCAGCTCTCAATTAAGGTGGAGGAGACGTGTGGGTGTGGTTTAGGGCAAAGTATGACTTACTGTGGGCTGTAGAAATGGTTTGAGAGAGGTTTTGCGGAGGTATTTACAGAGGAGATTTGGTGATCTCTAGTGATAGCAGTGTTCACCTTGTAGCTCCAATGCATAATCCAAAAACTGATTATTTGCAGAAATTTTTAACTAAAGTGACTAAGGTTTTAATCAAATTGGAAACGTTTTAATGGGAACACCAAAAACGTAGCCCACACACACACAAACACACACACACACAGTCTCAAACACACAGGTATTACATGTACATCTTGTAGTTGTGGCCAAGAAACATTAGTCTCTGATCCAGACAGCTCAATGAAACAGTAAACTGAAAGGCCCTGTGCTTCAGTTCGTAAGTGTGTGTGTGTGTGTGTGTGTGTGTGTGTGTATGTGTATGGGGTAGGGGACTATTATGGCAAGTAACATTACACCCTTCTACTAAATACACACCTGTTGCATCAGTTTCATTTACATTTTAGGCCAGCTCACCTTGCACAGCAAAGGGAGTAGAGTTTAAAAGCTGAGGCCGTGTGTGTGTGTGTGTGTGTGTGTGTGTGTGGGTGGGTGTCTGACACTTGGCTGAGGGTTGTATAACAGTGAATGGCTATTAGAATGCATGCTCTGGTCAACATGTCTCTTTTTTTCTTGATCTCTCTATCTTTCTCTCTCTCTCATGTACACACACACACACACACACACACACACACACACTTTTCCACCCCTCACACACATGGCTGATCGCAATTATAGCCTTCAAAGGTCTCTTGAAGTCTTTGGATTTATGAGGTCGCGTTCTTGATGAGCCAATTTGTTTTGACCACAGAAGCGACAGACAAGTGCCTGGTGGTCACGAGAAGCCCAGACTAAAAAATAGAAGGACACGCTTTACAGAAGGCTGCCAAAAAGAAGAAAATGTAGTGATATAGGAGTCTGACCTTTCACGTGTACACACTATACATTACTTTTGAATCATTTATAGGAGTTTGTACTGAAATGAAAAATGCAATGGTCCCGCAGCAGTCCCTGCTGACCGTGGTCTTAGGAAGGACGAACTGGCAACAGGATGACGGGTGCCTAAGGCTCAGTGAGTCACAAGGACAATGAAGGGAACAGAGGGGCTACTGTGGCAGAGTCCCCAACATTTTGATGATGGGTTAGTGCCTGTGGTAACCTCTATCCTTCGCCAAAAGTGGTAGAAGGGGCACGAGAGCATCAGAAATGGACCATGGAGCGACAGACTACAACTGCACCATGGAGCAATTGAAGAAGATGGCTTTGTCTGATGAATCATGTTTTTTTTTTTACACCATGTGGATGACCAGCATGTGCATTGCTTACTAGGGGAAGAGATGGCACCAGGATGTACTATGGGCAAGCCAGCAGAGGTAGTGTGATGCTCTGGGCATTGTCTTGCTGGGAAACCTTGAGTACTGTATTTGCATGGATGTTACTTTAATTATGTACCATTTACATTAACATTGTTGCAGACCAAGTACACCCCTCCCTAGTGGCCTCTTTCCACAGAATAATGTGTCCCGCCACACTGCAAACCTTGTAACATGGCCATTTTTGTCATGCGTGATCACGCCACACCACAGCACAGCGTGTTCACACAGTGTGAACAAAATTCTTCTCTGCATTTAACGCATTCACCAAGTGAAGTAGGGGGCAGCCAGCGACACTGGTCCTATGGAGCAGTGTGCGGGAACAGTACTTTGTTCGGGGGTATCTCAGTGGTGCCACTGGCGTACCCATGACCTTCCAGTCGCAGGGACAACTCCCTAACCACCACGTCACCAGCTGCCCCAAAGGAGCAGTTTGAAGAACAATAACAAAGAGTTTGAGGTGTTGACTTGGCCCTCAAGTTCCCCATATCTCATCCCCCAGCCTGAGAGTCTGTGGCGCTGGATAAACCAGTCTGATCCATCCCACCCCTCAACGTACAGGTTAACGTTTTAGTGCAGATACCACAGCAGATGTCTAGAGGTCTCCACTAGACCGTCAGAGGTCTAGTGGAGTCCTCAAGCCTGGCGGTCGTGGAGGATCAGCAGCATATTAGGTAGGTGGTCTTAGCTCATTCATATACAACAATACACTTTAGTGGCTCATTTGAAAGTTTAAATCTATATTGTATACATTTAAAACATTTAAGTTTTAAAAGGTAGGGTCTTCTTCTTCTTCTTCTTTCTCTTTCGGCTTTACCCTTCAGGGGTCGCCACAGCGAATCATCTGTCTCCATTTA
>JBBIGA010000106.1:28242367-28257480 GCA_037576975.1 Alestes dentex | reverse complement strand
CAGAAAGAAACCCAATGCTGATATAAATGGCTTCAAACTCTTTGCACAGGTGCCTAAAACTTCTGCACAGTACTGTGACTCCACAAGCCTGCCTAACCACAATAAAATCTCACATTAAATCACTCTGAATGACTTTGCATCTCAGCAGCACCCGTCTACCTTAATCCTATCATTCAGCCTTAAGTTCCTAGTGCGCAAATTACGCTCGGCCCCATGTTGCTGCTGTTGTGGAACACGTGTGACACGCCCCTTTACCGGCACCTGCAGGGCTAGCGGAGAACACCAGAAAACCCTAAGTTTTACATTATTATCTTATCAGTCTTATCGATTCTTAAATTGGTTTGCTATGAAATGTTGCATTAAACTTAGAGAAAACGGGAGTACATAGCCTAACTCAATTCAATTTTATTCATATAGCATCAATTATCAATATACATAAATATACCAACTTCAAGGTACAAAGGAGCCTACAGTTAGCTTATCGTTAACAAAGTAGCCTTCAGTTCGTTTAGTCCAGTCGGCTCTCCTCATTAAACGTGCCTGTGTCCGGCTTTAACAACGTGATCACTAGTGGCTTGTGCAGTCCTTGCATAGCAGGCTGTGTGAAGTTTTTTTTGCGATTATTATTATTATTATTATTATTATTACTACTGTAATTAATGACCAAATTTCACCCCCCCCCAAAAAAAAAAAATCGAAATAATCTGCGTCACATATTGGCCATCGACCGAACCTGATTTCTAAATCTCGGCATCGGCCATAGAAAAACCCATATCGGTCGACGTCTAGTGTGAACCAATAAGGTACGTGTTTATAATAAAGGTGAGAATTACTAATTAGAAAGTGAAAAGTCTCATATTTAGTCTGCAAAGACGTAGCTTCATTACTCACGTTACATTAATTATAGTTTCTAACTAAGCTTCTACAGTTTCCATCTTGCAACAAGTCTGACTCAGTGTATTTCCACAGCAAGGTCAGAAATAGTTTTGCGTTTCACGCACAGATGGTCACAGTATGATTCAGTACCTTTAACCGTAATCTTCACATTTACTGTTTCAGACAAGTTCTGATGCAATGCTAGGGCAAAGCATTATCCAGGTGTCTGAAGCCATGACATCACATTAGACAGGACGGTGCAACAAACAAACACACAAACAAATAATTAAAATCATACCTTTGTCCAATCACTTGTTTTATTTCTTGACTATTATTACTATATTTTTTTTCTCAGAGATCTGATGTTTTTTCAGAAGATATTGTGAACAGACTCTGCGGTAATGATCTAAGCGAGGTGTGAACACCCATCCCATGCTGAGACATCCAGGTGGCCGATGAGATGCTGATCACCCACCATATTGCTCCAAGTGGGTGTCAGACTAAAGCTGAAGTTGCAAGTTGCAACTTTGATGTACAACTTTGATGCAATTCTGAAATGTTGCTGATTCATATGACTTCAGGGAGCCCTTTCAAAGAAACTGAGGCACTTCCAGTCAGAAGACAAAGCAAAACTAACACATAAGCACAAGTCTAAGTGCGAGAGGGGCATATAAATCCCTCCAGGAAAAAATAAATAATTTAGTGGAAATAATAATAACTAGAAGAACAACAACAACAACAATAAATGTGCAGCATTTTGCCTATTTTTTTAAATAGAAATGGGTGATTTTGCAACTTAAGCAACACAGCATCGTAAGCAGAGCAGCGCCTCCCTTGAAAATGGGAGTTAAGTTCCTTAGCCTGGCACACAACCAAGAGTACCCAACCCCAAGGTTTCTCAGTGTGAAGATCCTGCCTAGGGCTTCCATACCTCACTCCTAAACCTCAAGAATTCTGTCTGACCCTGCTGTGGCCTCATGTGAAATATGGATGAACATAAGGCCTCTGAGGGGCTGCCAGGGTTGGCCTACATTGGCTACCCACGGCTGCCCGAAATAAATTCATGTCACCAACTCTTGCCTACTGATTGACGTCTGGGTCGGCAGCCCAGCCTCTTTATCTCCATCGTTAAGCCTTATGTTCCTACTCACACCCTCTGCTCTTCCAAGGAACATCATCTGGCTCTGCCATCCAAGGTAAACCCAGTCCAGACTCTTCTCTTTTGTGGCTCCCCACTGGTGGAATGAGCTGCCTAAGCCGACCAGAGCAGCAGAATCCCTCTCTAGCTTCAAAAACCTTCTGAAGACCCATCTTCACAGATCCTCACCTTCCACTACTCACTACATAAAGATTTAGCACCTAGAACTCTCCCCTGGTTCTCACGCTGTCCTGAAACTTGAGTGTTCCCTCAAATTGTAAGTCGCTTTGGATAAAAGGGTCTGCCAAATGAATGTAATAATGTAATGTAATGATAGGGATATGTAGCAGAAGAATACTGTGTTTGCAGTTTGTTCACTAGTTCATAGCAAACAAATAAAGTGAAAGAAACATCAAAATATCACTCACACTAACTTCATCTCAGATGAAGTGTTGAGCAGGGCCACCAGACTCTCCACTTTGCCCGACTCGGGCCTGAAGCAAGGGTGGTCCGGGTTCAGAGTTTTCCCCTCCTCCGGCATGCACATCTGTAGCCACGTCTCAAAGAACGGCGTCTCCCCCGATGGACTGGGCTCTGACAGGATGACCTGCCAGAGACATCAAAAGAGATGTTTACACGCCTGTCAAACATTTGAAGTTTATTTTATTTACATGTACTGTATTATATAGGCATTATTATTTGCGAAACCCTCGTGCTATCACGGAAACTGCAGACATTTTTTTGCTTTTGTGACGTCTGGGCCTCATCCGCCACGCCCCCTCGTCCTCATGCTGGGCTGTTTATGTGCTGGGTTGTATTTGTTTGGGCGCAGCGGTTAGCAAGGCAATCAGACACCTGAACGGAATGAACCTCCGCTGCTCAGCGCTGCCACAAACATAACCAACCAGCACGAGGGCGAGGGGGCGTGGCGCACGAGGCCCGGACGTCACAGTCAGCTGCACTCAGAGACGGAATGATTGAAAGTAGCCAATCAGAGAACGTGGTTTATTTCTCCTTGCAGCTGATTGGCAGCTGTAGTTCAAAATTTCCCCCGTGGAGCGTCTCGTGTTCTCATATTTGGGGGAATATTTAGGGTTTACACTATAAAAATAGGCTTTTTTTTTTTTTAACAACATAGCGGTTTTTCACTATACACAGGTGCTTTTTTGCTTTTATTTTATTAATTAGATAATTGCAGTTTAAGCTCTGTGGGATTTAATATTTAATATTATGAAAACATTTGGGTAACTACTGACGTTCAGTATTTGTTAATGACATTAGTCTTGTAGTTCTACTTCTACAACAAAAAAGGAAAATGTGGCTAATCATCAACATATGAGTGCAGGCTGAAGCTCATGCTGTATATTACTCTGACTGAATCCATTACTTTCTTGTTCAAACACAGCTTTAAATGGCAAGATCCAGCTTTTATCCTGCTACTGCCACGGTTAATATATGTCCAAAATACATAGACCCTGAAATATCCTTTATAAAGCAAGAAACAGTGCTGACGCCAACATTATCAGCACAAGCAGTGGAGGATACCTTCTGCAGACTGCAGCAAGTGAACAGAGATAAAGATTTTCATGTTCAGGTTCATGCTTTTGCAAGATGACAACCATGATTTAAGTGTAATAAATACATATTGATGAATACGTCCTTTGTCCAGCCATGTAGATTAAACAAAATACATAGATTTTTAAATTAGAAAAAAGATAATTTCGCTTATCAATCAATATGACCAAACAATCAATTTATTGCACTTAATTCCAATTAATAATTGTAATCGTTTGTCAGCCCTGAAACAAATACATCTAATCAGGTGAGATTGGTGCTGAATGTATGTAACTGTAAGAGCATATGGATGAGCAGGTGCAGCATGTCTAGTTTATTTTGATAATAGAACAGAATTCAAAAATGACACGAATTACGCCATTCAAGTGAACCAGAAGACAGGATGCAGTGAATCAAATTCAAACTAAATTGAAACTAAATAAAGACTTGGGGGAGTGGGAGAAAATGAAACCAGATTAAAAGCAAGTAAGTCAAATGACACTTTCCAATATCATTAATTTTTTCCATTCACCTTTTTTGCTTGTTCTCTTTATATCCTTAATCCTGCTAATAATCTCAGCAGCTTGTACCTGCTTTTCACCAATCTTTAAGAAACGACAGTCATGGGGTTAAGTGACTCACTGTTAGAGCTAAAAAACTGTTCTGGCTGAAATAACACTTTCCTTTTTGTTGTTATTTCCAAGGAAGCTTTTATCGCTACCTCAAATCTGCTTATTCTGTGGTCTCTGATCGGATGTCCGCTGTTTCACTTGCACAACCAGGATTTTTATTTCTACTATTTATAGCGCAGCGTTCAACCCGTTAGGATTTTTGCAGTGCATGATTTTGCACTGTACCGTTATTTGATGATATATTTTAGCAGTATTAGATACTGGCATGGAACTACTGGTGTGCTTGACATAAATACACTGCCAAATCAATTATCTAGGAACTACCAGAGATACCACAGTAATCACCTAACAAGATTCTAACCACCACCTAGGATACTGTAATAAAAACCTACCACAAGGGGTGTAGCAATGCATCGAAATACTGTGACATAGCAATGCTAAGATGTGATAATATGCATTATGGACATGTGACAATACATCATGAGGAACACTCATTCTATTAACTGTCATATGTGATGCTTCTGCATTGTTTATTGTATTAAATCGGCGTCAGTCTACAGCCAAGTCCGGCACAGTCATGTCACACGTCACCGCCTTCACCTTCCATTACAGTTGTGCCAGAACGGAATTTTTCTGTCTAATTTTCAACTGTCAATTTTTCTGTCTAAATACTGTAAGAATATCAGTCTTACTTTGTTGAATACACTGTAGATTTACTGAACCGGGAGCCTTGAATCATCTATAGACTGAATCGTGAGTTGAATGTACTGGTACACTACCTAAGCAACCGCTTTGAACACGCCAGCAAACATCTAGCAACACTTTAGCAACCACCTGAGACACCATAAAACGTTAGCAACATCCTAAAAACAAAGGAAGAAATGAATCTACTACTACTATGTCAACAAATCCTGTAAGTGAAGATACCAGTTTTGATATTACTACAGAACATGATTCAAAACACACCTGAAAATCAGCTTTGAACTACTTCAAAGAGCCAAAGATAAGAGTGGCCTTCATCATCTCTAGACTTAAATATTACTGAAATTTTGTACTGACTGAAAGGATGCCCAAACTTACACACATGCCAGATTCTGTGCACTGAATTGTTTTTGTTAAATAGACAACGGAGCATTAAAAGGAAAAATCAACAAATCGTAGTTTGACAAGAGGTTTGCCATTATTTGAACGCAATTCAATTGGTAGACAAATCATCAAGGAGGTCGAGCAGATTGAAGAAGTGCACACTGGAGAGCTAGTGTGTGTGGTGTGTGCACGTGTGCGCTTACTGACCTCTGATCCATAAGTCTGGACCACATGGCAGAGCATGAGGAAGGAGATGTCGAACAGCAGAGCTCGGACTGACGCAGATTTAGCTTTGAAAAAAAAAAAAAAAAAAAAAAGCACGAAACATCACAAAAATTACACTGCTGTCTATCACACATCCTTCTACTGTTGCAACATGAGCTCAACTCTTATTGATTTGCTGTCACAGAAGAGAAGGAAAAAAGTCTGAAATGAAAACTTACATCCTTCGCCACTGATGTGTTTCGGAAACTCATTCAACCTGTAAAAGAGAGCAAGTTTTAATCTGGAAACCAAGGCAGTTCACAAAGTGATCCGTATGATGATCCGACTGTGCCTTAAGTTGTAGGTATTAACAAGGTACATATGAGGTACAAATTCCAAAGTGCTGGAGAATTATTTTGGGTAATTATTTTGGTAATGAGATTTCAAGTTCCAAAATAGTCTGGTTTAATTACATTGAAATGCCCACTGTTCTGTGTAAGTACTACTACTAAACAGCCCACACACCATTCAGACTATTACAATAGTCTAATATGGTCCAGTTGTTGAGCTGGGCAACAAGACAACTCTCTAGTTGCTATTTCTGGTAGTTGATAGGGGGGATGTGAGGTGGTTACTTTGGAATATATAAAAAAAAAAACACATGAAAAATCATGACGTACCATGCAACGTAATTAAATGATTAAAGAATTGTGATATTTTTTAAATCCGCCAACACTACACAGTCGTATGCTAACACATTTCAATTCCCCAGTTCAAGCGAAAGTAAAAATAACTTCAGTGCACTACTTCTTTCAAACTAAACAAAGAAGTGAGACAGAAAAACGTTCAATAAATTGTGGCTGGTAGTTGTGCATTCAAAATGTGCAGAAGTGTGTCATTTTCACTTATTTTTCATCAGCCTTCAGCACTGAATCCCAATTAGTGAACCCTAAGTACTCAATTCTCAGAACAGCTTTTCAGAGTAAGCTTACTTAATAAACTTGCGAGCGAAGGACTTGAGCTTCCCTGTGGCTGCGGCAGCTGCCAAGAGCAGGTCTAGACTCTTCCCCGACAGCATGTGACCCAAAACTCCCAGCAACCCCTCGGGAGACTTAGAGTGATCCGCATCCACAGTCTATGGAGAGAGAGTATGATTGCAAGATATTACAGTAAGGTGGAGTCACCTGACATAAACACACCAACAGGTCTGGGAGCGCACTTAAATGACTCACTGATATATTTTCCCCAACAGTCTGAGGCACTACATCAGTACATGTTACTCATGGCCCTGAAGCCTGGCACAGATTTGTAATTTTTATTTCTTAACACTGCTGGGGGAAAATCCCTACAGGAAATATCACACAATTAACTGAGGCAATGACCCATGAACTGGTTTAATTATCGGAATATGGTAGTAATAAATATTTGATATGAATCAATATTAAAAATAACTTCCTTTAACTTATGTTTACACATTCTAGTACATTAATCAAATTCACATCTGTAAATTACATTTAATTAAAAGAGAAACATAAGTTCTTACGCTGTGGTACGTTAAAGTGTATTAAAATGATTGAAAGACATTAAATTACAAGCTGTTAAATTGTAAAAAGTCACATTTTAAGTTGAGACATAGTTCAAAGTGCATTCAAATGATTAAAGTGCATTAAAATGATTGAAATACATTCAATTAAAAGCTGTTAAATTAGTAACAACTTAAAATGTGAGTTCTTACAATTTAACAGCTTTTAACTGAATGTATTTCAATCATTTTAATACACTTTAATGTACCACAACATCAGAACTTCATAGTTTCTCTTTGAATTAAATGTTATTTCATTAACTTTACAGATGTGAATATAATTAATGTAATATAATGTGTGAACATAAGTTGAAGAAAGTTATTTTTAATATCTATTCACATGTTTTATAAATACACATGATTGGAATTTGCTGGCTCACTGTGACCCCGCCACTCCTGCTCATGATTCAAAACATGAGTGCAGTGACTCATGACCCAGAATTAAAAAAGCCTCGGAGGTTTAGTAAACAGAGGAAAGTTTACTAATATTCAGTGATGTAATGAGTGAATTATGTAATGTGTCAGTAGGAAGTAAGTCAGGGCTGGATACCTTAAGTATGTTAGTGACCGTGGGCTCTGCCCTCAGTATGAGGCCTGGGTTGGGTTGTATGTTGGCGTTCTCTGCTGTCTTCAGCTTCGGGGCGTATTCCCTGTCCTCAGACCTGTGGAAATACAGCCAGAGAGAGAATAAGGGCCTTTGTACTTTAAATCTGGTGCAGACTTTCGGCTAAATTAAAAAAAAAATGCATACAATTTTGTGCACTTTACTATCAACACTAACAATGGGACAACGTTACATACTGGAAGCTAACTAATATTAATGCCCTTTCCTGATAATTATAAGTGACATGAAGTGTCAGTTTAATGGACAGGGGCTAAGCCTAGCTAGGGGCTAAACCCCATGTAATCCAAAACTAGGCCTAATCCCTAAGATTGTGCAGTAGTGTTGACTTTAAGATCCAGAATAGTTGTTCTCAAACAGTCCCCCTGTCTGGGGGGGGTCCTTGAGGACAGCTGTAGAACCACTGTTGTAGAACAACTTAAAGTACTTGCATTATTAGGTCCACTAATGGCATCACCATGCTTTGATACAGATATATGTTAATGAGCTCTGTTCTAATTGGCTTCCTTGCACTGTGCTTCTTTCAGAAAGCAATCCGTGGTGGAAACACTCCTTATTAGTGTGCCTGCCTTAGGAATAACACTATTGTTCTTCTTAAATTTTATTTATTTATTTTTGCTGAATTTAGCACTTCTTCCTCTCCTACAGTTTTTGAAATACGGCCATGGTTCCAGTGTCAATGGATCTGGCGTTGGGTGCATGCATATAACTTTTTGATCTGAACGATTTTAACACAACTTTATTTGCCCATATAACCAATGTTTGGGTGTTTCCAAAGCAACCACACAATCACACTTCGAATTTTCTCACAGAAATCCGTCTTGATTCTTTATAATGCATCACAAAACAGGGAATTCAAAAGACAACATTAAACAAAATGTCTGTGAACAAAGGTCTGTGGACCTTTGCTCTGACTGAAAGCCGTACCGTTTTGCAGTGAGAGTGGCTGTGTTGGACTCGGAGAGAAGACCCAGTTTATTACACTCTTGAAGCAGCAAACTCAGGCAGTCACAGCTGCAAACGGAGAGAGAAGAAAAAACAGACCCTGAACCCTGAAGGACAACAAAAGTGGCAAAATACGGGTGGCCAATATGACAATAAGAGTAAAATCTGAAAGGGTAGTATGGTAAATGAATCTAATGTAGTAGAACCCATTGCTTTAAATAGTCTGAAAGTTATTAATTTTGTGTACATGCAGCCAGCGTGTGGATGCACTGTGGTTTCATACTTGCATCTCTGGTCTGCTTTGTCCAGCAGTGGCGTGAGCTTCAGCAGGAACTCAAAAGCCATGTTCACATCGTCCATGAAATCCTTATAGAAGAACACAGCGCCGTTTTTGTTGGTGTGTACACCGAAGTATACTTATATAAACAACACCTACAGAAAAGGCTGCAAGAGGAAGGCTATAATACAATAATGCAAACTCTAATCCTGGCTGAAACTGTCCCTTTTTTCATGCAGTTTAACTACATAACACGCTCACTTATTTTAAGGTGTATCCATCATCACAGTTGTTGTTGTTGGCAATAATAATAATAATAATAATAATAATAATAATAATAAAAGCAACAAAAATAAATAAATAAATAAATAAATAATAATAATAATAGTGGCAATAACAGGAGTAGTAGTACTAGTACAAATACATGTTACATAGTTTAGTGTTTATTTACATCACGTAAACATTCATCTGTGGCTTTATATGGGACTCTTACTGTGGAATCATAGGCCTTCCTGCTGAGGTTGAGTTTCAGCAGTTCAATCTGCATCCTCATTTACCTCACTGTCCTCAACGAAAAGACAGATTTAACTAAATTAATTAATACTGAATATATAAATTATAGCCACACCAACTCATTGAGCACCATTCACGCTCCATCAGGTTATCATTTAAATGATTCCTCTTGGGCAGGGTTCTATTTTTGCTTTTAACAACCTAAAAGAGTGGATGGAAAGGCTCTGAATGTACCTTTTCTCCTTGTGGGTACTTCTTCAGCCTCAGCAAAACTTGGGGAATCTGAGAGCAGAAAAGATTTTTAGAGTTTTATTAAACTGACAGTATGTCCTCCAAATGTGAGGGGACTAAGGGACAACTAATAGATTTCAATTACACAGGATGTGATGTTATTAATCCAGAGTGCCTGAAGACTCTGCATGGCAGGGGCGTCACCTTCCCTGAGTCAGGCTTATGCCTGACCGCATTCCTTAAGACCTGCGCTGTTTTCCGGACTAGATCGACCCGACATCAGGGTTATCAAGGTTTCTACGTTTTCATATGGCAGACCCACTTGTGGTGTTTCGAAAAGTCCTTGGCAGTCCTTCACGACCCAACATCCTCCACTACCGAGGCCAATCGTCCAAAGCCCTTAACCCACGAGTGGCTTAGTTGTTGATGTTGGGAGAGGAGACTGGAAAGGCACGTCATTGGGGTTGTGAAGTGGGCTCCTACTTTCATCAACGTTTCGCTGGCTATGCCCACGACGTCTCTACTAGGTTCAGCAGTGGATCCTGGCGTCCGAGAACCACCCCCCTTTGCATTTGTCCAGTCTCCTTATTTGGGAGACCAGGTAGGGTCATTTCTCTTCACCCATGACCATTGGCTGCTCCATTCTGCCACCCTTGCTAGCTCCTTGGTGGCCTGGCGTAAGGCCTGTCTGCCAATTCCCAGGTCCCTCATGAGTTTCAACACAGAGGTTGCAACAAAGCCCCAACATCCAACTTCTACCGGATAGATCTTTGCACTCCAGCCTCACTGTTTGGCCTATGTGGCAAGCTCGGAGTATTTGAGCTTTTCCCTCTCAAAGGCTTCCTGTGTAGCATCTTCCCAAGGAACAGTGAGTCCAACGAAGTACACCTTGTGCTGTATGGTGGACCAAAGGACCAGGTCTGGTCTCAAGCTTGTGACTGCTATCTCTGGTGGATCTAAGAGGCGTTGGCCCACGTCCACCAGCATTTGCCAGTCTCGTGCTATTTCCATCTCTCCTTGGAGTCCTTTCTTCGTTCCCCCTCCTTTACGAATGGTGTCAACGGCATACTTGTGTTGGTCTGTTTGGATGATGAGGCATTGATGGTGGTTCTCCTGCTTTCCAGGGTTGCTGCATGTGATTTAAGTACTTGGTTGTGTCTCCAGGTGTCCCTGTGAGAGGCTCACCTTGCACCCTGAGAGAATATGTCAGAGTGTAGCTGGTGCTGAACACAGGGGGCATGATGGATCTTCACCCCACCATTGGTTGAAATGTTCCTATATCAACTAACTCTTATATGACTTTTATATACTACCAGTCAAAAGTTTGGACACCTTCTCATTCAACGATTTCCTTTGTTTGTATTATTGGCTACACTGTAGATTAATATTGAAAACATTGCCTATTGCTCTGATGACAGCTTTGCACACTCTTGGCATTTTTTTCACTCAGATTCATGAGGAATCGACCTGGAATGGTATTTTATTAACAGGTGTTCTTCGTCAAGAGTTCATTAGTGGTATTTCTTGCCTTCTTAATGTGTTTGAGACCATCAGTTGTGACGGTAGGGTTGGTACACAGTTAGTGATCCTATTCCACTACGGTTCTACTGCACATTATGGCAAGAACCACTTAACTAAGTAGAATGAAATAACAGTCCATCCTTACCTCACTGCAAAACATATTCTGGTTTGTTTAACTCCTTTTTTGTTTACTGCATAATTCCATGTGTTCTTTCATAATTTGTTTGTTTTCAATATTAATCTACAATGTAGAAAATAATGAAAACAAAGAAAAAACATTGAATGAGAAGGTTTTGACTGGTAGTGTATATAAAAAAGACACTGCCTATCTGATTAGATGCTGTTTTTAAACTTTGTACTCTGTTTTAAATATGCCCATGATATTTATATATAAAACAGACAAAGGTGTACTGATTAGCCTCATATCAGATTGAAGTCTCCTGCCAGGCACAAACCTTGAGGAAGGTGAATGCGGTCCATTTGAGCTCTTCTGTGCCTTCAGGGGACTCGATGAGTCCAGTAAAGCAGGCCTTCCAGATCTCCAGAACAAACAGTGGGGCAGGAATTCGCTACAGCACAGGGACAGTGGGGGAAAAAACATGAACACATGCAGAGGGAAGTAATTGGAATAAACTGTACAAATATTATTTGTGTTTTTTTTTTAAATAACAACAAACAGTATGAACTTAAATATTGTAAACCACAAAACATTTTTTGGGACTAACTACGCCACTTGTTTCTGCTTATTTGTTTCTGCTTAAACAAATACAAACAAAAAAAACATACTCATCTCCATGCCTTCCTTACTTTTGCCTTAACTTCTGACTTTTCTTTGACAGGAGTAGTTTAGGTGTCCTTAGCCTGCAGTAACTTGGTTGAATAGCGGACGTTGATTTAAGTATAGCTTTACAGGGTTGAGGAACAGATGTGGGCTACTTGAGCACTGATGTGCGTCGCTCTGGATAAGAGCGTCAGCTAAATGACGTAAATGTAGATGTTTCATTCAATATTGCTGGGGTTTTGGGAACGATAAGTTCCTAAATGATTAAGCAAGTATTTATAATCATTTGCTAGGTTTTTTCAATTACTTCTAAAATTATGATTATAGTTAATGCTCTCAAGATTTTATCAACCCTTTTCAAATATGATGATGATTATTATTATATTACAATTCCCATGTTATCCATATTGCCTCATTTTGTCCATTCTGGCTTGCCATATGTCAGAAATATATAAATATTTTGACATATCTTGCATTGTGAAAGTTTTTGGGGAGGAATTTATCTTGACAATTCCACTAGCTAGGACTCAAACACACAATACAACCAATACTAGAGGGTGAAGGTGAGCAGGTAAGACAGAGCTAATGAAGGCTGGGAGCTACAGTCCAGTCCCACCTGCATCCTCTTGATCATCATAAGCTGCTCCACAAGTGGCTGCGTCTCTCCGGTCAGGTTCATGGTCCCCTCTAGCATGATGAAGGCATGAACCGAGGGGAAGGAGGTCTGGACTGGAGGGTCACTCTGAACACACAGCATCTGAGGAATACTGACCAGGAAAACAGATGAATTAACACATCTGCTACCATGCCAGAGTTACTGCTGTGCTGAGAACCACAAAAATAATAGCTGTTGAACAGACGTCCTGTGGTCAATACAGAATAACCAGTAAAGATCTGTGAGGTCATGAAGGCACTGTTGCCCTTTTTAGAAAACATTCTTGAGTTTTCATGTTGAAACATCTATTTTCTTCAATATTCTTAAAAAATCGCTATATTCATGCTTCCTTTAATAATGTGTAATGCCCTGGTACTAATGCTATATATACATGTACAGTAACCTCCCGCTTTTTGTTACCCCTGTATCGACTGCACTGTAATTCATCTACGGGCGTTTTCTTTGGTATGGGCTGTCGTTTACTTTGGTATAAGCAGGGTAAATACAGTAATAAATTAATGCAATTTTACAGGTGCATCAAACGGCAGCAGCCAATCAGCAGTCAGGAGAAATAAATAACGTTCTCATATTGGCTACTTTCAAACCTCTTGCCTCTGAGTACAGCTGTATTTAACCATCCCAAGACGCGCTTTCTTAGTGTTCTCTGGACACTAAGTGCAGTTTCCGCGTTATTGTGGGAATTTCCGCGTACATTAATCAGTTAGGTTCTCAGAAAAAATCCACGTTAGACTTTGTGTATGTATGTATGTATGTATACTTATGAATACATTTTTGATCATATTTAAAGATAAAAAAAAGTAAATATATTAAAAAAATAAATATATGGTAAAGATATATGCACTGGCAGTACATTACACACCAAAAAAAGTTTGAATACTTCCCTCAATCTATTCTTGAAAATTATGCAAAGCTATCCTATTTCCTCACAACGGGAGCGGCAGGAGAGCATATTTGTGTGTATAAAGGTCAACTGTACACCTACAGAGTGGACATCATACAGCCTTGTACAAAAAAGGACAAGAAACATAAAAATGACTGCTATAAAATGAACATCCATTTTTTCCCTTCACTGTGTAAGACTCCTCACTCTATCAAAGAAATGGCAACACTGTTCCATTATTAAGCGGGACTGCTTTTGGAGAACTGAAATTTCCAGAAATACAATGAATAATTGTCACGGTTGATTCATGCAGAGAAATGACATAGGGAGGTTATTTGTGGTCCGTCTGCATTCCATATCTGGTGTAAAAAATAGATTGAACCCCCACCTCTTTACCAAAGAAACACATTCTTCGAGCTTGCTTCTCAGTGTCTGATTGGTCAAGCTGCTGAGGTTGTCTGTGAGTTTGATCAAAGCTTGCTCCACGTTGGTCCACGAGGCTGCATAGAAATGATGGGAACGACATCAGGCATTAAAGATGGGCTCGGAAATTCATAACACTTACACATACACACATGCACCAGGGTTGACTTCATTTCAGTCCTTTCAGTTTCAGACCACTGCTGTGATGTACAGCAGCTCCTCTATTCACATTGATTTGACCAGTCACACACGTTGATTCTCACCTTTATTTCAGTTTTTCTATTTGTCCTGTCAAATTAACATCAGATACATTCATTGTGTGTTAGGGTTTGGGTAGGGTCTCAGGGAACATTTTCCCTCAGGTGGGTGATGGTAGGACTGGGAAGTGAAACATTACTGAAATATTATTTAATGTGACAATTTCCTAGCCACTGAAGCAGGGGGACATTCCCAAATCTTTAAAATGATGATGACTCGTGTTTAATGTAAAAAACTAATGAGGTAAAAAAAAAATAATAATCAACTTAGACTATAGGCTCACTTTCAGAGGGTGAATTTAAATCTGAAATGTATCAAATATTACAGTTTTCATACCTTAAAAATGTGCAAATATGTAATCATTGAAACTGTGAACCTTGAAAGTCCACAAGCTAAAAGACAGTGTATGGAATCTGTGACAGCTGGGAATGCACTACATGAAAATAAAAGTTACTAATTTATTTAATATTAACCCTAAGGAAATACAGTTTTATATTTCTCCATAATGCTGACCTCAGGATTCCCATATTCCTTGCGCATTTATTCGACTCCCAGACATGCATCACTAGCACAGATCATACTCACCCTGTTCCTCGAGGCGTGCAATGTGCACCAGGGCTCTATTCTTTGTCTGCTGCAGAAGGATCTCCAGGCGCTCCAGACAAGCCTTGAGGCTCGCTTCTCCTGTGGGCAGCGTTCCAGTTTCTCTCAGCTTTTCGCAGTACCAAGCGCAGCCCTGCAGGAGCCACACCAGGATGCCCAGCAGGGCGCGACACAGGCCAATGCATTCTTCTGCTTTACCATGGCAGCTTAAGACAATAGCAGAGAGGAGAGAGTTAACATATACAACAGCAGAGAGGAGAGAGTTAACATATACAACAGCAGAGAGGAGAGTTAACATATACAACAGCAAA
>JBBIGA010000106.1:28218104-28242267 GCA_037576975.1 Alestes dentex | reverse complement strand
GAGGAGAGAGTTAACATATACAACAGCAGAGAGGAGAGAGTTAACATATACAACAGCAGAGAGGAGAGAGTTAACATATACAACAGCAGAGAGGAGAGAGTTAACATGTACAATAGCAGAGAGGAGAGAGTTAACGTGCGAGAGGTAAAATACAGTAATCTTCGGAATACATTGGTTCAATTAAATTGTTTCTGACAAGACAGGCCACACTAACATTAGTTCAAGTACTTATGTGGATATCCAGTAAAAATGATCTTACACACTGGTGCCCTCTTTACTTTTGCACTAGCCAATGTAGGTTCAATGAAGCTTTTACTTTACCAAGAACCATCAATGTACAAACTGCACAAAATGGACACGGTGTCTTGGCTGATCAACTACATTTGGGTTAGGGGAGAGCTGTGTAAATTCTATCATCTAGAACTTACACAGAATCATCTAGAATTCACAATAGGGCATTATCATTAGGTCCGAACCCAAACAGAATTTTACAGACAGCACTTTCAAACGAGCGTTTTAATCTTAGTCCTCAAAATCAACCTTTTAAAAAGACAATCTAACCAAAATTGAGTATTTTCATTACTTCAGTTAATCAAATTGGCAGTTACATTGTATGAACCTAGTCATGCACCGTACATTACTATAGAGGCAACAACTGTAGCCTCACATGAGTCACTTTGCGGGCAAGTGTTTTACTAACTACTATCAGGCTTATAGTTTGGTAGGCCAGGCCACTGCCAGAACTCATTCAAGAAACTGGTCTGTGGTTCTGGGCTGTCAGGTTTAGTGGCAACCAAGGAGCGGTACTTGGATAAGTCTCACTATACATATCTACTGATACTGATTAGTCATGACATTAAAACTATCTGGCCGATATTGGGTCCGCCTCGTGTCACCTGAATAGCCATCAGTTATTAAAGCATGGACTCCAAAAGACTTCTGAAAGTTAGTTAGCTCGTTTGTTCCTTCCTTCCTTTCTGTCTTTCCTTCCTTCAAACCTTGCAGTTTAGGTGACAAATGTGTCACTTGAGGGGAAAAAAAGGCTTTCAAATGCCAAATATAGACTTGAACAACAACGTAAAGAACAAATCCTAAAGCATTTGAATTTTTTGTATTATTATATAATATATAATATTATATAATATATAATATATAATATATAAACCTTGTTATAAGGTTGTATGAGACCTTCATGTTCATGGTAGCCCAGTGTATCATACCTGAGAGAGTGGGAGAACATGTCCATGATCTCCAAGAGGGACTTGATGCAGAGATCTCGGGAGAAATCATCAAACTAGAGAGAAAAATAAGTACAGTCTGTTACGTTATTCCTGAAAAGGATCTTTGCTATATAAATGCACTAAAGAGTCACTGCAGTTCTAAAGGTTTTATTTTCTCCCTGCTTTAACCAGACATATGTTTGAAGCCATTGCACAGTCTAATCAGGCATGTTGGAACAAGGAACGTTACATACAAGCAATGTTCATGAGGCCCAAGAATGGAAACCACTAAGCAGCAGTTCTCAACCTGTGGATAACTATTATAGAACCAACCTAAAAGCTAAATCCATGGCTTTTGAGATGACATCTTAAGGAACACATCTGGGGCTTTATTCAGGTCATGCATTCAGCTTGCTGACTACAGAATTAAGTTTAATTCCTTATGGCCTTTATAGTGCTTAACAGGAGGTGAAGATTATTATTATTAGCTGTTATGCTATTATGAGAATAAATAACAATATAAATTCAGATTTTTATGTATCATTGACAATATTTGATTCACATAGGTAGTGTCAAAACACTGTTTTACTCGAGTGTTACATTGGAGGATATAAGAGTTTAAAAGGTCAGCAATACAACAATGTGCTGAAGTGCAGTTTAGCCATAACCCTGTATAGAACAGAACATTAGTGAAGCTTTCAAACTACTCTGGAAACCAAAATAGCTTAAATAAGTATTAACATCAACATCCAAATGACTTGTTTTCCACGTTTTCCGCATCTAATTTCTGTACAAAATGAATATAAAAACACATCTAATGGTACTAAATTCTTTTTTTAACTTTACTAAAATGTCCAGCAGAGTCAGGAAATCGCTTTACAGCACGTGTAGGAATCAAATACTGTAAATTATATACAGTGAGATAATATAATATATTTCTATGCTGTCTACAGCAGTCCAGCCTCACCCGTTCGTAAAGCTAGATGAAGTTGAACAAGACGCCATACAGAACAGGCAAACAGAAGTGAAGAGGGGACATTTACCTATTTCAGTCTTAAAAGGCACAGTAACAAAAAAGAGAAAAGTAATTCTAAGGGAAAAGGAGAGGTGAGAAAATGTGGTGTAAAATTAATCCCAACTGTTTCTGGTATAAAAAACAAAAAAAAACCAAACAAACGTCAGATTAAAATAGGATATCGGCCTTTTAACAAAAGGTTTGTGCTTTATTACAACTTAATTATTTATCACAATATTATTTATTATAATATCCCAAAATGATGTATTATATGGACATGATGAATAAAGCTTAATGTATAGACAAAATATGTCTAATTTGGGTTCTTTGTCTTACTTGAGGATCTGACCTACTTGGATTTAAAAGGTTATGAAACTGAAGGGTTATGAAACTG
The DNA here is from genome assembly GCA_037576975.1 of Alestes dentex. Lineage (NCBI taxonomy): Eukaryota > Metazoa > Chordata > Actinopteri > Characiformes > Alestidae > Alestes > Alestes dentex. The sequence continues at coordinate 28,239,638 of JBBIGA010000106.1, read as the reverse complement.
AAGGGTTATGAAACTGAACTAATGAGTTCATGAGAAAACTACTGAGTAAATGTGACTAATTCAGTTGATTCAAAACCCTTTGTGCGTTATAGTCACCACAAACACAGGAGTCACCCCCGAGCTTGTGAAGTACAGCGGGAGGGCGGTTATTTCTGTTAAGTGGAAGTGACTGGATAGATGAATACCAACCTTGCTGACAGCTGTGAGAACACTGGAGCAGGACACCATCTACAGGGCAAACAGAGTCAGAAAAAATTGTTGCTAACAGCTATTGTCTTTTCTTGTTTCAGACTTTAAACACAAAATACATTTTACAAGAAACAGACTCTGAAAGGCTTAAACAGCACATACACCTGTAGCATGCATTTAAAATGCCAATGGGATCTTGGCAAGTGAAACCATGAAGTGAAGTCTAGTAAATATACATGACTGTGATTTTTATAAGCATATGGTAAGGTTTAGACAGACCCTGCAGTCTGAATTGGCTCCCCAAATTATTCGGCCACACTTTTTTTTTTTTTTAACTGTCGTCCCAAACCCAGCTTACTATGTCCTTACTATGACCGAACCCACCAGTGGAAGAGTAACTGTTTAAATTAGATTTCAAATCCAGCTATTAGTATTCATGTGAGGCATGGACACACTACAGCATCAGGATAAAATAAAAATAAAACATAATTAACCCTTAAAACTTAGAGTATAAATAAAATCTGATTTAAACGAATAAAAACAGTGTAAAACAGTCTAACAGCCATTTGCTGTGCTTTTTTCGGTTTTTTGTGTGTGTTTCTAAGACCTAAAATAAAAGAAATTTGGGCTTTTTGTTTTTTATGGGCATTTGCATGTGATGCCATTTGAAAACCCCAGTAGTGTTTTTATAACTATTTAATTTTTTTCATTACAAAAACTTTGGTTCTATGTGACATAGGAACACCAAACAAAGCTCAGCATGACATCTGACACCTCGAGCATCAAAACAAACAGGGGAACTTCCACATAAAGAGCTGTTTTGCTGCATGATGACAATTTACCATTTGTTGTGCTTAAGGCATGGATCTGTGCCACGTGCAATGGGTTCTAAAGGACTTTTTACTGGACTTTTGTCACCTTCTTTATCATTAGTTTGAGAGCCCACTGTCAGAATCAGAATCAGAAAACTTTATTGATCCCGGAGGATATTGCACGACATAAGGACAAGAACAATATAAACAATATAAAGAACAATATAAGATAATATAGATTCAAAATAAAACTCTCCCTAAAATGTATTATATACACTATGCTATATACACAAAATGCTGTGGTCAGTAAGAGAGAATATAAAAACTATAGATAAATAAAACTACTGCAGAAGTAGTTAACACAAATAGTGGTTTGGAGTCCATTACTGCACGTAATAGTAACATACGTAGTAAAAATGATGCAAGCACAGCTGATATCTGCACTGGAAGTACATTAAATATTAAAAAAAGTGCCCAAATAACTGTAATCTTTCACCTTCAGGGACTGACCTGAGAACTGATGGCATACTTTAAGTAGGAGAGAATTAGAGGGTTTGGAGAAGGTCCAATCATCGCCTGCTCCAGCAAAGCTTCTACAAGAAAGAAGCAAAAGATTAGATTATCACCAGGCAATCTGTCATACTGCCTAACATAATAGTAATGAAAGGTAACATATAAAACCTGATTAGGCAATATATTTAAAATGTGTGTGCAAATATATGTTTTGCACAGCAAAAACATTATAACCACCAGCCAAAAACAGCTCAGACTTATCAAGGCATTACTACAGCAGTCTATGTGTCTTTGACTGACTGACTGATTGACTTACTGACTATATTTGAGCCAGAACGAAAGGTAATACATTTTGAGCAAATGTGGTTCCTGCCATAATCGAGGTGACCCAAAACACACCTGCCAGATTGAGGTAGTCCCATGTGGCACCTTTGGGGCAGTTTTTCTTAATGTTGATGGCCCACTGGTAGTCACTCCAGCGCTCCTTCCACGCCTGCAGGATGGCCTGCTTCAGGTTTACCACCTTCATACTGCAAAGCAAAGATGATCCAACTGAGGTTGACTGGTCACAGCAAAAGAATGAGGACAAACTGAAAAAGACATCTGTAAAAAGTTCACAGACCTTCTATGAACAACTGACTCAGGATTCTTAATACTATTTGATTTTTTTTTAAATTGTTTTTCAGTCACATGCTGATCTTGTTAAGATTCAGTCATCCATCAACCTAACTGGGAGATTTGATTCTACTGACAATGAATTAAAGATTTTAAATTTCCGCATAATTCAATCACTCAGTGACTATTCTGCCCTGCATGTATCCCTCCGCCATGAATGGGTTTTAAAAAGTGCCCCATGCTAGGCCAGTACGAGTCCCTCAGCAGACGTGCAACATGACTGCAATGCCACTATGTATACAGGCCAAAACCTTCCCAAAAAAGTCTGAGAAATTAGGCAGCATTTTCATAATCATTTTGTCTTTTAAAAGGAATTACATGCTTCAGACATCAGGTCACATTCAGCAATTTAAAAAATGCTTTGTTTTCCCCCCTCACTTCAGACCACTCTAGAAAACTTTGACAATTTTATTATGCAGCAGTGTTGACTAATCAATGGAAGTAGCCCTTAAAGTTTCAAAAAAACATTTGATAGCTTCTGTAACAAATAAGTTTCTTTCTCAAATGGAGTTTCTATATGAGAGTCTCTGTATCTCACAGCCACAGTCCCATCAGAGGACCAGCTTGGGTTTCTGATTAGGATGCACAGTGAGATCAGAATCCTGTCAGTATCTGCAGTTATTTGCTTTAAAAATAAAATCACACCACCTTAAATAGATGTTTAGATTTGACAGATTTTTCAAGATTCAATAATCAACATTCAATTATGGATTTATTACAGTCTGAATGAGAATAATGGTTTATGTGATGCAGGAAAACCACTTCATTTATTTCTAAGTGGGTAGACGTATGTGGCATTTTTCTAATTCTGGTAGATGTCATGCCAATTTGTGCATTTTGTGAATGCTTATGTATTCACAATGTCAGATTTGAACAACGGGCATCAGTATTGGCTTGCAAATCCCAAATTTGTGCACCCCTACTTTCTGCCTGCTTTTACGAAAGGACAGGACTTTGGTTCTGGTGTCCCTCCAGCTACATAATATGAATAAAAGTATTGGGACGCCCGTTTTTCAGGGTTTGTGCTCTTCCCCTTACTTCCATCTTAATGTTTCAGCATACCAAGACATTTTGAACTTTGTGGACAGTTTAGGGAAAGCACTTTCCTATTCCAGCATGGCTGTGCCCCAGTGCTCAAAGCAAGGTTCATGAAGACATGGTTGGATGACTTCAGTGTGGAAGACCTTGACTGGCCCACACAGAGCCCTGGCCTCAACTCCATCCAACACCTTTGGGATGAACTGGAACGGAGATTGCGAACCAGTCCTTCTCACCCAACATCAGTGCCTGGCCGCAAATGCTCAGACAGAAACTCCAAAATCTTGTGGAAAGCCTTCCAGAAATAGTGGAAGCTGTTATAACTGCAAAGGGGGGTCCAGATCAATATTAAAGTCTATGTATTTGAATGCAGTGTCATTAAAATCCCTGTTGGTGTAATGGTCAGGCGTCCCAATACTTCGTCCATATAGTTTATTTCCCTATACATCGGCAGGAATGCACAGGTTCATTCCTGAAAGTAAATATCCCAGAATAATGAAATAAAGGATATAAAACATAAATAAGTGAATCTGCAACATGAAGTCTATAGAGTCAACAGACCACAGCAGCTTTGTATTCACTAGAAAGAAACTCATTTTAAAGCACACGTAAACCGTTCGACACGACATAACTGACACTCATTACCATCATTCTTAAACATAAAAAGCAACAACCCATCTTTACCTGAAATACTCTTTATTTTAGTCAAAAACCGAAGAAATTGCTTTTCTATTCCCTTCGTTTCCACACAACCGGCTCCATGTTGGAAGCAGTGACGCGTCCTCCGATTGGTCGAGCACTCTGAGTGTGCATAAACGCTATTGGTTCACCAGTGTGTGGGTTCGTCCAATCGAATCGCACGCTTGGAATTTAAATTCAACGTGACCGTTGACCAGGGTTCGACCAAAATTGGCCAAAATCTGTTTTTTTTAATCATCTCGTTAATCTTTTACGCTAAATCGTGTTTTTATTTACTATCAGACAGAAAACGTAAGCAATTTCAAAGAGGTTGCATTGTTGGTGATTCAGGACTTCAGTTGTAAAAGATTTTTCAGGTTTCACAGTCGCTCATTTGGGACTTGCATTGATTTTTTTTTTTCCAGAAATTATTTATGTTTTAAAGTAAAGTAAAACGGCCCTTATAGTCACAGCACTCAGTGTGTGAAATTCGTTCTCTGCATTTGACTCCTTCATCAAGTGAAGCTGTGGGCAGACAGCGATGCAGCCCCCAGGGAGCAGTATGTGAGGACAGTACCTTGCTCAAGGGTACCTCAGTGGTGCCACTGGCATTCATGGGATTCAAACCCACAACCTTCTAATAACAGGAGCAACTCCCTAACCACCAGGACACCAGCCTTTTTTTTCTTAAATGAGTCAAGGCACCTGATGAGCTTTCTTCATTAGAATTTTTATGAGTTTTGCACATTGTGTTTGTATAATGACATAGTTAAGATGTAAACAAAGCCGTTTATCATGGTGTCAGCAGAACTGCCTCCAACTGAATATCAGCAAAACCAAGGAGCTGGTGGTGGACTTCAGGAGGAAACAGCAGAGAGACTTCAGTGGAGAGGGTGATTGAGCAGCTTCAAATATCTGGGTGTTCACATCTACAAGGATCTGATATGAACTGAACATGCTCAAGCCCAGTGGCAGCATCTCTTCCACCCAAGACACCTGAGGAGTCACTGAGTGATCCTAAGAACTTTTTACTCTGGTGCTGTAGAAAGTGTCTCAGAACATCACCTGTTTTGGAAACTCTGTACAGGACTCAGAGACTACAGAGAGAGAGAGATCTGGAACTCTGCACCAGATCAGCTCCACCATCTCTGTCGGACATTTCTACCAGGAGAAGCAGGACCAGAACAATTAGGATCATCAGAGACTCCTCTCACCCCAGTAACTGACCTATTGAAATCAGACATATTATGGCCTAAACCAGGGGTGTCAAACTCTGGTCCTGGAGGGCCGGTGTCCACCACATTTTGATGGTTCTCCTCCTCAAACACATTCACTAAACCTGACAATTAACTGGCGAGGTGAACCAGGTGTTTCTGAGCAGGGAAATCACCAAAACGTGCTGGACCACGGCCCTCCAGGACTGGAGTTCGACACCCCTGGCCTAAACAGAGTCTCAAGAGGAGCGTCTATCTCCTCGGGCCATAAGACTCCTTAATCAAGACATGCTATCACAACTTGAAACCGTTCATTATGACACAAACTCAACTCTCTACCTTACCTCACTGTATCTCACCTGCCATATATTCCAATCTATATACAGCAACAGCAAACCAGCGCACTACACTTTACAGTACATGTACTCTTTTCTACTACATTTGCACACTTCAGATGGTTTTATGTTTTTTCTATATATTTTATTACAAAAAATATAATTCTTAATTTTCTCTTTAATTTATTTTAACTCCATTGCACAGCCTTAAGGATGTTTTAATGGCACATTTCGCTACATGTTGTACTTGTATAACTGCATTTGTGACAAATAAAGAATCTTGAATCCAACTGGGTTGGGTGTGAAACGACCAGTCAATGGACTTACCCTTTAATTCACACTTGGTGAAGCTGTTCACCTTAAGGTAGTTTCATGGTAATGAGCACAAGATGGGAACATCTAGAGCCTCACCTGTATGTCTTCTTCACCATATTACATTACAAAACAAAATGTACTTAAAATGTGCTTAACCCTACCTTAATTCACCCCTGAAATTACACCAAACCTTAATTCAAAGGTCAAAGGTTTGAATTAAGTGGCCGTTAATTTGTGGAACCGATCCCTTAATTTTACCTTAAAATTAGATTTAAGGCATGAGTGTGAAACCCCTATTAAGGTGTTAATTCAGGAGGTTCTATAATTTAAGGGGCCTTTTTCTATAATTTGAAAAAGTAAGGAGACAATTCAGTAGTTTTGCCCCTTAATCAGCCTTAATCTGTGCCCTTTCCCCCTTAATTTTGCTTAATTCCCTGTATGGGAAATTAAGGTAATTTTAAGGGGTAAATTTAAGGTGTGGTTTGCTGTCGTAGTGTTAGAAACACTCACATTTGACACTTGGGTACTTGCTGTTTCTACACGCCAGATTTGGGATGTTCCAGATTTAAGTGTCTCCACAAAAAAGCTTTTATTTATTCTTTATTAGCCACAAAATATATTGAAACGAGCCAAATGTATGGCCTGAGCAGCCTTGTTTTTTGTGCGTATGTTTCAGTAAATGCCAGAGTTCATATTTTTTCCAAAAGTGTTTATTATGCCACTAGTCAATACAGATTTAAAAGCTTGCATATAATAATACGACTACAGTATTTACATCTGAAAAATGTCTGTTTGGAAGCACAGACGTGTGCCACAATCAAGTGGTTAGTAACTTTTGCCCATCACCGTTATGATCGCCTTCCTTTTTGCTGTGGACGCCGTTCTGCTTCTCCGTCCTGTCTCTTCCACTCGCTGAAAAAGGTAGAATGGCCTTCTTCTTCACAAGACAGGGGTCCACACTTCCAGGGCTGTCACAAGCCTGAAATACATCAGTTAGTAAACTACCAATTCACCAATTACATTCTACGACTCCAGAGAAAAATGAGAGACCACTGCAATTTATTTTTAAATCAGCATCTCTATGAATATGACAACCATTCCATGCCAGCGTCTGTTAAATTCCTACACAAGCACCTCATTCTGCTTTATGAGGTACTGATTAGTGATCACCTGAATCAAATCTTATTGAATGAGGAAAAGTATAAAAAACACTGCTGCAATCAAAACTCTCCTCTCGCAGTGTGACCAGTTGGATGGCAAAATACTACTAGAAGTACATCAAAGCTCATTACTGCCATTTTGTTTGAGTGAACAAGAGATTTGTTTTCTTTGAATTATTCGAGTTCTGCAAACACCATTTCTCTTGTTTTGATGTTTTGTCATTTCCTTTAAAATGATGCTTTAAAGAACAACATTTTTATTTGGAAATTAGGAGAAATATTGTCAGCAGTTCTTAAAAACTGAGGCAAAGCTGTTCAGTTCAATACTTAGAAATACTTATAAAAGATAAAACCTGAGAAACTGAACATTTTTGCAGTGGTCTCCTGTATAAAAATTTAACAACACGGATTTCTCAGTAAGCTCAGAAAAGAGGATTGAGATGAAACAATTTCCAACAAAATAGCATCGTATTGCCCAGTGGTGACATGTTAGAATCAGAATCAGGATCATAAAACATAATTGCTTATGTTATGACTGCAATACACACAGGGACAAGAACAATATACAATATAAAGTTTAAATAAATCTAAATATAAACTGGAGATAATAATCCAACTTCATCTTGATTATGTATCTGCCTGTCAGACTTCTTTGGTGCAGTAACGGCTTTCAAAGTGAAATGGTACTATAAGCTAACTCTTTTGTCCCACTTTGGATCTGTATATCAGTAGGATTGCAACTCTTTAGAATGTTGAATGTTGTTATATGTTTCACTGTGGTCTGTGGAGAAATGTCTCATTACACTATCTACATGTTCACAGCTGCTGATGACAACGAAACTTTAAATCTTGAACCATGTTTCTGATCTTGTGTTTTGGCCACCATGTTCTCACCTCATCTGAGTGTTCAGACAGGCTGCGGTACGGCTGAGAGGACACTGGTTTGCTGGGCCTGCTGGGAGTTTCCAGAAGGCCAGCAGGTGAGTTGAACTCGTCCTGGCTCGAGCCCTTCCAGAGCAAGGAGAGAGAGAAATAACATGCTTCCTCAACACATTAACATGATAGTTCAAAGAAAAGCAGATCAGCCAGGGCACGTTTGGCATTTGAAATTTAGCTAAAACCAGTAGTGGCAACAATCCTGAAGCCTGAATTTAGTCCTTGTTCATAGATATGAGTGTGTCATACAGTGTCAGAAACCGCATAAGAGATTTGAGATTTGGGATATTTAGCACTTTGACACCATTTGAGATCAGTATAACCCAACGTTTTTTCTACTTGAGTCATCCATAAAGTGTGAGAATAGACTGGCAGTTCCTATGGGAGCCACCTGGGGGTGCTGGTCACCAAGTCCGTTAAGGTGTAGTTTGAGACATGTGTGGGATGATTCAGGCACTAGCCTCATAGCTACAGTGCAAAAATATTGAGAAAAGCATGTCTGATTATCTACATCTGGGGTCAGTGGGAAAACTACATTAATTTGATTATTTGTACAATCAAACTCAGTTTGCTCGATTATTTCAAAAGAAAAAAGTATCATTGATGGCCTCTTTAAATAAACCCTTTGTGAATGCCACTTTTTGTGAATAAGGCTTGTGCTACCTTGCCCAGTGACTTGGCTGGAGACTGGCTGGAGGACTTGGGGGAGCTGGACCCTCTGATTCTGTCACTGAACCAGGAGAAAGTCACGAAAGGGGGGCCAGAGGAACGCGATCGGCCCTCTGCTCTCTCGGGCTCCCTACAACACACATGCACAAACAAAGTGACCTGAATAAATACATTTTAAATGACACCATAGGTAGCATAATGCTACACTGACTTCTGTAGGGCAAACAAGACGATGCTCAAACAACACACACACTCCACCCATACCGAATTCCTGCTGACAGCCTGTTGGCTCTGTCCTTCCTGACTCTCCCATATGTCCGACGCAGAGTGACCCTGTCCAGAGAAACACATCAAGCAGTGTTCAAGTTAATGCAAGAAGCCATCAAGCGGAAAGAGTAAGCATTCACCATGCTCAATCCTAAAGAGAGAGGTATTTAGCTCCACTAGGGACACTGCTGAGAACCCATGTACCAACCCCAAGTCAAGGAAACGTCTCCTGGTCTTCTTGTCCAGCAGTACTGTTGGGCTTCCTGGCTCATCTGAACCAACGTCATGGCTGTCATCTGGACACACATAATGGTATATTATAGTAATTAGGGTATATAATTCTAAAGAAACAGAACTGACTATGATAAGTTATTTCAATTATTTCTGTGTGTTATCAGGTCTATAAGCCATACAGCCATTGCTGCCAGTTCTCTGAGAACAGGTCTTGTAAATTTTACAAAACTTTGAGGCCAGTGTGTCTAGCTAGGATTGCCTGAATGTGGTTAATGAAATCATGCTTGGTCAGCCTAGCCTTCGTTTACCACCCTTTAGATCAGGGGTGTCAAACTCCAGTCCTGGAGGGCCAGTGTCCAGCACAGTTTGATGGTTCTCCCCCTCAAACACATTCACTAAACCTGACAATTAGCTGGGGAGGTGAACCAGGTGTTTCTGAGCAGGGAAATCACCAAAACGTGCTGGACCACGGCCAAACAGGACTGGAGTTCCACACCCCTGCTTTAGATCATCTGGGAGCCCTAACCCCGGTCACGTTACATGGTCGGGCCAGAAAATGGAAGAGTTGTTGTAGTAGACGGGTAATTTCATTGTCATTGTACAAGTGCAAAAATATGAGCAGTTCTCTGCAAGGACATTTCTGGGTGGTGGGCCACTTCATCTAGCAACAAACGGCACTCCTGTGATCAGAGTGATAAATGGAATGAAGGGTGAATGACAAGTGCGGGACCACAGATGTTCTAAACTGTACGTCCATATAGTGGACCTATTTAGGTATGGGTCCTGCATATAAGGTAGGTGGACCAAGTGACCAGTGAGTACGAAGTAGAGGTGCCTAGTAAAGTGGATGATGAATGTGTAGTACGTGTATACCTTCGCTCTGAGAAGGCTCCCTCGTTCGCAAAAGAGAATGGTCTTCCTCATGCAGCTGGCCACGGTCCCTCTGGCTCAAGTGGGCTGGAGAGGACGTTTCAGACCTAGTGCAGGGTTTGGAGGGGAAGCTGGAGGTTGTCACCAATAGGGTCTCCTGAGAAGAGGTGTCCAGCAGATGTTTGTACTGGCCTCTCTGCTCGGGAGTCTCAGGGAAAGGGTCTAATGTGAAGGCTCGGTCCCTCCATGCAGGAGAGGAGGAGGAGAACTGGAGGTCAGTGGATGGTGAGGAACAACGGAGCGAGGCATGGAGAGGAGAGGAGGTGCTGTGGGGAGGGCTGCTGAAACTCTAGAGCAAAAAGTTTGCTTCTTTAGTTTTGCACTGGAGAAACAAGGCTAATGTAGTTCACAAGTAAAGGAAGCTTATACCCACTAATTACCTTTGTGAACTGCATGATTAAATCACACATTCACCTAAACCATGACTTGCTCATGGGGATTCTGACACGTTTTGACTACTGTGCTTCAAAATCCACATTGACAATAGTGTACATTTGGATTAAAAGTGGACTAAAACATGCACGCACACACACCTTTCCATCAAGGCTATCTTCTCCCTCTGTAGAACTCAGGCTGTCTCTGAGGCGGGACCTGGAGGGGCGGTGTCTTCTGGTTTTTACTGACAGCTGGGCTTTTGCTTTTTGCAGACTGCTGTCCAGTCTCTCTGTCTCAGGCACCGCCTCTGTCAGGTCTGACCAAGAGTTGAAAAGGTTATTAACATTGTGATCATGCTAACTGAGAAGCAGTTCAGTTCCCCACCTCACACTTGTTACATCCATTATCATACTGTTCTTACCTTTGCACTGTCCACTTTCTGATGTGACAATGCAAATTACCCACTTGTGGGACTAATAAAGGTTTATCTTATCTTAACAAGCTGTCAGCAGCTGAGGATTACCTGTTTGGATGATGTGAGATTGTATGCATGTGTGTAAAACTCTTTCTTTTTGTGTGAGTGAAGCTTCTACAGCACATAGCTTCTCCGTCACCAAGACTCCTACCAGGCTTTGTGGTGGCTACACACAGTAACTGGGTGCCCTTTGTCCCCGCATAAAACTGGCAGAGGATCTCAGAGCTGCAGTAGACCCCAGACAGGACACACAGGCCTGCACCGTGGTTACGTCCTGGTGTCAGACAACAGCTGCTCCACTGCATTGAGGAGTAGTCTCAGGAAGACAAAGGCTAGGGGAGCACACCCCAAGAGAAAAGCAAGCTGTGGCGGCAAGCTTTATGGTAGTTTACAATGAAACAGCCATTTCAGTGGCTCCACTTACAGAGAAGACAGTAATATGTGACCGAAACATTGTCCATACACAACATTTGCTTAGGCTATATCTAGACATTCCACCTGCAAGCAAAACAAGTAATATCACACATCGGCTTGGGACACAAGGCTGCTCTTTGACAGCTGCCATAATTTACACAGAGAGTTGAGCAGCACTGATTGCAACGGGATAAAGCAGTACATTATTGACACTGCAGCTGCGAGTGAGACCAGACCTTATGTGAAGGGTCTCGCTGGGTACACATTCTTTTGGAAGATGTACCTCACAGACAGCATCTACACAAACATCCAATTCTTGCTGCCATGACTGAAAGTACCGTGAAGCTACACACTCTGACAGTGCCATCAGAAGACATTTTAAAGATCTGACCATTTGTTGGATGATGCACTTACTTTGACACATCCAAAAGTGGTAATTGGGACAGAAAGCTTCTATAATGACTGCAGGACGTCTCTAAAGTGTATGATCTGTTCACGTGAAGATGGGAGCGTCTACTTATGTGTTGTCATCCAATACACCTTATTCTCGCTCCAGAGAATACAGATACATTGTTCCTTGAATGTCTTGCACTGAAGAGATTATCTTCAACTGCAGAAACACTAGATCTGTTCCTAATATTTGTGGACCTTTTACAATGTGAATTGTGATCTTGGTTGGACAGGCTTATTGGACTACACTTGTCACAGGAAGGCTATAAACAACTAAGGCATTTTGACAAGGCCACAATGGCCAAGGTTACTAGTTGATGGACAAGAACCTGAGCCTTTCAATGGATGCGAGGCTGTGTACAGCACTGTTTTTAATATTGTCTTCCTCCTCATCCCAACTGTCCTGACTAAGGATGTAGAGACAGTGATCTCTGTCATCTGGAGGTTGCAAGATAACACAAGATCAATACCACATCCTCTTGTGGCTTGAATTTCAGCCAGTGCTTTGCCTGTGGTCTCCCAGTCTCCCACCTGAACACCCTTAACACTAGTACCCTCTAACTTTAACTCTCCATTTAACTGTGTGCCATTCTTCAAATACCTTGGAAGCAACATTTCTAAAGACATGGACAAGAACATCTGGAGCCAGCCACGTCTCACTGCATAGTGTCCTTGTCTGTCAGTGGTGGAACAAACTTCTCCCTGAACTCGACATGGTCATTCAGTTCCTTTCGCAATGGTTTTTAAGGCTCCTCAGGCAATGCTGAGGTTAATGCACTTACTACACTTCCTGAATCAATACGTGATCTCTCTTCAACACCACTGCACTTCACCTAATTTTATTCCCTCAGCATCTACATGTGGATTCCTAAGGTCCAGCTCTTGTCTCTTAGTTTGTATCTTCTTGAAGTATCTCCAGGTACTGTGTAGTGATTTGGGCTTTTTGTGGATAGCATCTGCTAAATGACTAAAAGTAAATACTTGAGAGGTTATTCCTTTGTATATATGTGGGGCTGTTTCCCCTTTGTTCTGCCCATTTTACTCTGTGCTGATACACAAGAGACACTGTGGCTCCCCCAAAGCTGGAGGCAGGTTTTGTAATCATGGGCTCAGTGGGGGTTAAGCATTCATGAAATTCATTACTCACACACAGGCACACCCACACACCCTTACACACATAGTGCATGATTGGGAACAAAAGCGATAAAAATGGCATACATGCATAATCACTCTCCAAATTACAGTCAAGCATCAAAGGGACCAGGATGAGAATTTACCCTCCAGTGAGAGGGACAGTGTAAGCATGGATAACTCTAGACAGTCTCACCTATAATAGTCTGCAGAATTTGTATGAAGTGTCTTAGAATAAAATACTGATCCAGGATCAGTCTCATTGCATTGCCTACACTGAATACAAGAATGTCAGAACCTGTATCAACCTGCTCATTGGCGTACCACACACAACATCCTTGCGTGTGACCCTAGATGTTCTGTGACCCCGGTATATTTCTAATCAGAGTTGCGACCGCCTTCCTACTGCCAAGAAAATCAAATGAGGAACGAGGAGGACGCCCTGCGTGGATGCTGGAATCAATATCCAGCTGTCAGGAGCGATGTTGTTCACAGCACAAACTAAAACAATCGATTGGGCTTGGCCAGGTTGCTATAGTGGCGCAGTGAGCCATTTGCCTCATTAGGGCAGAAGAAATGGAGCTGTTTCAGAGAGAACTACTTTTATGGCTCCGGGGGGCCATAACTGAGGTAGGTCCAGGGCCTAAAAGGCAAAGCAGCATACAAGGGTAGGTAGACGGTAAGCAGATAGGATTAAATTTGGGTATAAAAATTGTTCTTTTATTGTGAAAAGGGGGTGACGTTAACTAGGTTAGCCAAATTAAACTGCGTCACAGGCCAGCTTCGGACAATCCTGGCTTAAAGGCTTCAAATATACGCCCCATTGCCTCTCCCACCAAATGTAAACAATCATCCAAGATATGTTTTGTGTAACGAAGTTCTTCAGTTTACACAGGAGCTATGAGGCTAATGGAGCTAACAAGTAACATAAGCTGGCTGCACTGATTAGCATGCTAACTGCAGGCCTAGCTCACACTGCCTTGAGGTGTTTGGGAATCCCTGATAGACTTGCTATGGTATTAGTCTATGGTATAAGACACTCTGTGACTCACTGTTATCTATATACATAAATAAAGGCATAAGCAGCAGCTGTCCTGAGGCTGCAATTTTGTCTGTCGTTCAACTCTGAAGGTGCTTTTTTTATTATTGATTTATCTCTGGGGTCACCAGCACAGGGCAAGACCAGCCCACTCAGTCCTCAACTAAAGTTGTCCAAGGCTGGATCTGAAGAGCCCAAAGCCTCACAACACAGATTTCAGCAAATGCACAACCACCCTGTAGTCCCGGCAGAAGAGGACAGTGTGTAGAAGCATATCCTGTTTCCTGACCGTATCATGAGCTCTACAGGAGCTGGGGGGATGCTGGCCGCTCACTGCCCATAATGCAGTCTGAGTGTGTGTAAATTAAGGTCTAATGGAGCGGGGGGATGGGAGGGTGAAGAGGTCACTCACCAAACACATCTTCTTCCGTCTCGGCCAGAAGGGTGGAAGACATTGCTGCACAAATCTGAAGGAAAAGAAAACATTTTTTTTTTTTTTTTTTATTTCTTGTTTATTTATTTCTTGTTTAATTATTATTTTATTATTTAATAGAAAATATTTTTAAAAAGAAAATGTAAAAAAAAAATGTTTTTATAAAAACATTTTTATACTGTTGAAAGTGCTTTCATTTTTGTATTTATTACATTTTAATACTAACATTAAATAATAAAACAAATAAGGAAACAAAATGATGATGAAAACAGTTAGTAAACAATGTGGTTTAGGTTTCAAATTCATTTATTGTAGTGGCTTTATTTATTTTGTAACTTTTTTAACTGAAGAATGAATCTCTTTTATAATGTCTTGTGTTTCATTATAACAGTATAAATTAAACTTCATACCATTAAATAACTTATCACATAAAAAAAAAAAACATGACATCTAAACAAACTGTTAATTTGAAAAATTGTGCATGCATGCGTGGAAAGAATACATCTTCAGAGGCAGTGAGGAACATGTTTAGGCATTCTGGATGTGTCCACTTTTCATGAATTTCCAATCCACACACACACACACACACACACACACACACACACACACACACACACACACACTCACACTCACAAGCACACACACACTCACTCAGTGTTGACCAGTTGGTCAGATGGAGTGTGCTCAGTACACCTGCCGTGCCCAGCCTGAGGGGCGTGCCAGGGCAGAGTCTCTGAGCCATCTGGTGCCCAGCACCTCCACCAGTGTGAAGCGAGCGGTCAGCTCCTGCTTACAGCCATCAGAACTATGGAGCCCAGCTTAACCATCTCTGTTCTGCTCGTGGACAGAGGTTGGAGCAGAAATGTCCTCACTGACTGCACCTTTGGCCTTGCAGCTCATGGTCTGAGCTTTTAGAGGAGTTTTAGTGCTGCTGGACTGGACTGTGGAGACGCTGCTGAAATATTCATGAGCAGAACAGCACTACAGAAAGACCCAAACAACAGTCACCACAGACTACCAGTGTCTGTCTATCTATCTGTCAGTATGTCTGTAAGTCTGTCTCTATATCTTTGTGTATCTATCTATCTATCTATCTATCTATCTATCTATCTATCTGTCTGTCTCTCTTTGTGTATCTCTCTCACTTTGTCTGTCTCTCTGTCTGTCTTTCATTTTCCATCTCTCATTGTCTTTGTCTATCTGTCTTTTTCTTTGTCTGTCTGTTTATATCTATATACATTTTCCTGCTTGTGATTATTGTCCTATGTGTTTATTAGCCTTTCTATTTATTTTCCTGCATGAATTGTCCTGTTTAATTGTCCAATGTATTAACTGTCCAGTATTTATTGTCCCGCGTAGTTATTGTCCTGTATTTATTGTCCTATGTATTAATTGTCCTCTATTTATTGTCCTGTGTTTATTATCTTGTGTATTTATTGTCTTGTGCATTAATTGTCCTGTGTGTTTACTGTCCTATATTTATTGACCTTTGTATTTATTTTACTGTGTATTTATTGTCCTGTGTGTGCATTGTCCTCAGCTCTGTCTACATTTCTCTGTTTTTCTAACAACTGTCTACAAAAGGGACCCCAGCTCTCCACCATAGCTGAGGGCAAATTCAGCAATCATGAACTCAGTATGTATTCCAATAAGATGTTCATCCTCCAAAGGCCTGGAGCTAATGGCCATAAAACCGCCCCCACGCATTTACACACACGCTCACGCTGTAAGTATCAGTAGCGCAAGAACACTAAAGTAGCTGACAGGCAGGGAAAAAGCAATAGCAAACAAATCGATATGGAGATGCCTGAAGATAAAACTGAACTTTGCGTGAGTCAGCAAATCTCTGGCCAAAAAAAAAAAAATAAACAAAACAAAACGAAAACATTGCTGAACATTTGCAAAACTGGGAGATAATTCCATTAAGTCCAGTTTTATTTTTCTCAAAGGATCTTTCCCAACGTATCTGAATTTTAAGCGAATTGTAACATGTTCAAGGACTCATATCATGGAAAACCTTTGCGTTTCTTAAATGAAAGAGTCTGATGCAAAGTTTCAAATTCCACCACCCACTGACAGCTCATTCGATGTCACAACCATGAACACAGGACTGCCCCATTTAGACCACCCTGTTTGAAAATGTACTGGTCACTCACCAGTCTGTGCAGTTCTTCAGAAACTATGGCTTCAGAAAACAGCGGTAACTGAATTCACCATGGTTGTGATGTCACAAACATGACCAGATGCACATATGAACCCATGCAGCCTACAGCGGTTTAGCACTGCAAAATGAAAATAAATCATGACAAATATTATAATTGTAAAAAAAAAAGTGTTACACAAATAAATGTATAACACACTCAGATGTAATCAATACCTTCAAAGGCCTCATGTCAGGAAAAACAAAATTTTCATAATTTGATGTAGTGTGTAACATTGTTAAAGTTTCAAGATATGCCCCTTTCGTCCATACATATGGAAACAACTCTGCAAAAACAGCCTGTGTTGAGTTGTATTTGTGTATATAGTACTGTATTTGTGATGTCACAAGGACCAACTCGTTTACATATACCCACCTATTCGGCTTACATCAGTTTAGCCACGCCCATTCACACTGAAGTTTTAACATGTTTCAGCCCTTTTAAATCTTTTTATTAGTATTTTTGTTTTTTAAGAAGCCCCAGGAGAGGTCCTGAATAAAGCTAGTGTCCGTATGTCCATGTCAGCCCACTGTAACAGCTTGTTGGACAAACAGAGGTGGAAAAAGTATTGTAAAAATAAACTGTGATAGTTTTTGGCACATATGTTATAAGTGGACCCTTCAAAAATTTCTTGTCTTTTAAGATATATATTTATTGTCGCAGTGCCTCGTCCCGACAAAAGCAATTTGCTCAGTCTGCCCTCAGCAAAATTGATGTAAACAAAGAGAGTGAAAAAGCATGAATTTTTCATTAAAGGGAGTGAGAGGAAGAGAGAGAGAGAGAGAGAGATAGAGAGAGATTCAGTTTCTCACCTTAGGTCCTGCTCCGGAGGCTCAGCTGATGGGACAGGGGCTCATGCTGGTCCTCCCTGTGCCGACCAGACGCTGGATGACAATTTGCAATAGAACAAGATTGCCTGGCAAACACACACACTCTCTCACACACACACACACACGTAGACACACTGTCCAGGAGAAGTGTGTGCACCCGAGACCAAAGATGAAATGAATGGGATGAGAGAGAGGGAGAGAGAGAGAGAGGAAGAGAGAGGGAGGTCCCATTAGGATGGAGGAGGGGTAGAATGTCTATGTGTGTGGGGGCGGGTTGGGGGGGTCACACACACGTATATGAATCACACGTTACTGTCAGTCGAACCTTTATTGCCCCGATGGCCTGAAGAAATAGAGCTATAGGTGTGGAATGGCCCATTTGGGGAAAGGTTGCAAATACAGTCAGTTATGTGCTGTAATTCGAACGAGCACAGAGGGTGAGATTTTTGCCCTTGTCCTCTGGCTTCATTCCAAGGTGAAGCTTTCCAGAACCTGGATGTTTTTACTGGACATTTCTATCATTATGTGTGTTTTTATGTCTGTGTGTGGGATGTGGGAGGGGGGGATTCCAATCTAGGCCACCTGAGACCCGGCCTTTATGAGAGCTGCACCACCCAGCTAACTCAATTGGGTCCTCTGGGCTACACACACTTCTTTAGCTTTGCACTAGAGCTATGAGGCTAATGTTGCTAACAAGTAATGGAAGCTTGTAACCACTTAGTTAGCATTGTTTGCGAAGTGGTTTGAGGTGGATTGGTTCACTCTAGAGATACTTTCCCAGTTTTCTGTGGTGGTGAATGGAACCAGGTCTTGTGTCTCCAAAAAATATATAGCCTTTTTATTTACTCTCCGAATCCACCAGTGAAACTGCATGTCCTCTGAGTGTTTATATAGACTGTTGATAATGGTAAAATAGTGAGAAATCTGACTTAAATCTGTTTTCTTTGGGGACTATTTTGCCTCACCACATTCTGGATGTACCCCTCCACTGTGAATGAATTTTAACTGAAACTGAAACCTTCTCAAAGCCATGTCCACAATGTCTCAGGCATCTTGCATAAGGTAATGATCTGTAAAGGAGCTTTCAGAGGCAGGTGTCTGGTTCCATTCAACACTACCATGAAAAAAAAAAAAAAACGAACTCATTAAGTTTCTTCAAAATGTTACACCAAACCCACTCTAAATAACTTACAATTTAACCATTTAATTCTGCAGAGAATGTGAAAAAATAGTAAAAGTCTCATGTAAGATAGTCTTTAACCTATTGCACAATGTTGCCCTCAGGCAACAGAAAGCTTTCTTAAACCCCATGTCCCATATTTTTTAAATGCCAGCAACCATTCAGAATGTTCAAAAAACAAAGAACAGTCACTATCTAGCATCATCCCAAGGGACCTCCTTTTCTGACACTGGAGCACAGAAGAACTGCTATTTGAAGTTTCATACGCAGTAAAATCTGTACATGATATGACACAACACACACCATGATACAAACATGTGCCTGTGTTAAAATCTACTGTAAAATTTTCAAGTCTCTTAAGTTTTTTGCCTAATGATATATTGACCATTTACAAATATTTGTCATAAATGTTGCCCTTAGACCATGAAAAAATATTTTTGGGTAGAGAGAGTCAACCCAAAAAGCTGGATCAATAAAGCATTCCCAAAACAACCAGGAAATGATGCAGAATAATGTTTATCATGTTTTGAAGAGCGATCAGATGATTTGTAATTAATTGCCAAGTCCCTATCTGCCATAAAAATGAACTTAAGTAACCCCATTTGCACTGCATTTCAGCCCTGCCACACCAGGACCTGCAGTGATCCTCTCCTTCACACAGGTGAGGGTGCTGATGAGGACAAGGCTGGTGATCGCTATGCGTTTTAAGTTAGAATAGCAGGCTGCATGCTTTACAAGCAATGTGGTTCTTGAAGTCATGGCTCTGCCTTTGTTAACCATGGTTACCTGCAAGGAAATCTGTGCAACATCATTGCTTTGCATAAAAATGCCTTCACAGGCAAGGACATTGCTGCTAGTAAGATTGCTCTAATATGAACCATTTATAGGATCATCAAGAACTTCAAGTTGAATTAGGGTGAAGAAGGCTTCAGGGCGTCCAAGAAAGTCCAGCAGGCACCAGGACTGTCTTCTAAAGGTGATCCAGGGGAGAGATCAGGGCACCATCAGTGTAGAGCTTGCTCAGAAGTGGCAGCAGGCAGGTGTGAGTGCATCTGCACGCACAGTGAGGAGAAGACTTCTGGGGAGGGCCGGGTGTCAAAAAGGGCAGTTAAGAAGCCACTTCTGTCCAAGGAAAACATCAAGGACAGACTGATGTTCTGCAGCAAGTATAGGGATCGGACTGCTGAGGACTGGGTAAAGTCGTTTTCTCTGATGAAGCCACTTTCTCATTGTTTGGGGCATCCGGAAAAATGATTGTCCAGAAAAGAAAAGGTGAGCGCTACCATCAGTCTTGTGTCATGCCAACAACTAAGCACCCTGAGGCCCTTCATGTGTAAGGGTACTTCTCATCCAGGGGAGTGGGCTCACTCACAATTTTGTATCACAACACCCCCATGAATAAAGACAGGGACAAAAACATCCTCAGAGAGCAACTTCTCCCAAACATTCAAGAACAGTTTGATGAACACCACACTTAACCAAGTGGCTCTGGGAACAAGACATCGAAATTTTGGCCAAGAAACTCTCCAGACTTTAAACACATCTAAATCAGTCAAGATTCAGACCACAAGTCGATCAACAGCATGCTGGGACGAACTGTAGAGGTCTTGAAAAAGAAGAGAAAATGCTGCAAAGTCAGTCTTTGCAGCGTTTTCTCTTCTTTTTCAAGACCTCTGGTTAAACTTGATGTAATTGTCACTAAAAGCCTTTAACTATAAAATGCTTGTTATTATACTTCAGTGCAACATAGAAATATCTGACAAAAAAATTTAACAGTGAGGCAGCTTTTTTTGTGAAAAACAGTATTTGTGTCCTTCTCAGAACTTTTGGCCATGACTACACAATATGGACACCTGCTCCTCCAGCGGTTCTTCTGAAATCAAGGCATTGATATTATTGCCACCTCAGCTCATCTCTTAAATATTAGATAAGACTGCATTACTCCAGTTCCAGTGATCCTCAGCCCAGCACTGGGGGACAGCAGATATTTGGCATTAGCCGCAGTGAATTAGGTTCAGGCAGGGGCGTAGCACAGGGGCGTACCACTTGTGCTGAAACGCGATTTCATCCCCCCCACTTTTGTCAGATTAAAACCTGTTCACTTTCTCTGGACTGGTCGGGCTTTGACGGACTATTGCTCTCACCAGTTAGTGAGAAGTTGTGATTTACATATACAGGCTTGTAGCGAATAGCGAGAAGTTTCAGAGATATATGGAGGAGACGCTCCGCCCCTCGCTCAGGGGTATAAAAGCCCAAAGGCTGGTCCCAGATCAGAATCAGCGGAAACAAAGCGAAATGCACACATAAGACCAAATTCAGGATATTTGAGGACATTTGGAGACATCTGATCTGGATATTTGGCCAGCAAATAAGAATTTCCAGGAAAAGTCCAGAGAAGCGCTCGGGCCGGAGAGACACGCACGGAGAATCACTCATGTTTATCTTCGAAAAAGTAAGTGTTTGGATTTTATGACACTTCACTAAAAGTGTCTTTTTGCTGGCTGGGTTGTGGTAAAACTGATTTTTACTGGCTCCGTTTAGCGGTGTATTGATTCGAACTGGTCTGACTGGGCGGATGGGCGGAGTCGACTCTTTCGGACTGGCGGGGAGTTTGAACTGGAGCTTTTTTAATGGGATGATTGCTGGATGCTAAAAGGATTGCTGAATGCAAAGAAGTTTTACACAAGCATATATAAAATCCAGCGTTCCATCCTGTGTTGCTGTTTGAAAATAAGTTTACATATTTTACTTCTCTGGCACATGAAACTTCTTAGCTTTGAAATGAGTCCAACCGCAAATAATAACTTTGTATGATGGAATTGCGAGCTTTTAAAGTTGGTAATGCAGAACACACAAGATGGTGCCAAAATAGGGTGTGAAAGCTAAACGGGTTAAAACAATGCTACAGGGGTCGGCAACCCTGAGCACGCCTGCCACAGTTGGCACGACGACGTTTTGGCTGCATCTGAAATCGCATACTTCCCTACTATATAGTATGCGAAAAACAGTATGCGAGGCGAGTAGTATGTCCGAATTCATAG
>JBBIGA010000106.1:28187681-28218004 GCA_037576975.1 Alestes dentex | reverse complement strand
AGGTGCGTGTGTTTGCAGTTGTGAGAACTTCATGGATGTTATGGGTGGAAATGGTTCTGATTTCATTTTGTTTTTCTTTTCACATTTGTAGCCGGTGCTGCTGAATCGGATGCTGGCAGATCATGGTTTTGCCACCTGGACATCACCTGGTCATTTGGCATAACCAAACCCCATCCACCAATCCCTGGAACCCCCACCCCCACCCCTAATTTCAGACCTCACCCTCAATTTTTCCTCTTTAGTTTTCCTCTTTATTTTTCCTCTTTATTTTTCCTAATAAGGGACCGGCTGTGGGACCTGCAGAGGGAGCTGCTGAAGGAGCTACAGAGGGACCTGCTGTGGGACCTGCAGAGGGAGCTGCTGAAGGAGCTGCTGGGAGACCTGCAGAAGGAGCTGCAGAGGGAGCTGCAGAGAGAGCTGCTGAGGGACTTGCAGAAGGAGCTGCAGAGAGACCTGCTCAGGGAGCTGCAGAGTGAGCTGCAGAGGGAGCTGCTGGGGGACCTGCAGAGGGAGCTGCAGAGGGAGCTGCAGAAGGAGCTGCTGGGGGACCTGCAGAGGGAGCTGCAGAGGGAGCTGCAGAGGGACCTGCAGAGGGACCTGCAGAGGGAGCTGCAGAGGGACCTGCTGAAGGAGCTGCAGAGGGACCTGCAGAAGGAGCTGCAGAGGGACCTGCAGAAAGAGCTGCAGAGGGACCTGCAGAAGGAGCTGCAGAGGGACCTGCTGAGGGACCTGCAGAAGGAGCTGCAGAGGGACCTGCTGAGGGAGCTGCAGAGAGAGCTGCTGAGGGACCTGCTGAGGGAGCTGCAGAGAGAGTTGCTGAGGGACCTGCTGAGGGAGCTGCAGAGGGACCTGTAAAGATTGTCGTTCCTCTCTCTCCATAAAAATTGTCGTTCCTTTCTCTCTGGGTCAACCTGAGGAGGACGGGTTCCCCTTTTGAGTCTTGGTTCCTCCCGAGGTTTCTTCTTCCAGCCGAGGGAGTTTTTCCTCGCCTCTGTCGCCTTTGGCTTACTCACTAGGGGCTCGGACCTGGACTTTGTGAAGCTGCTTTGTGACAACCTAGTTGTAAAAAGAGCTAATAACTAAAATTGAATTGAATTGAATTGAGAATTGACCTGCAGAGGGAGCTGCAGAGGAAGCTGCTGAGGGACCTGCTGAGGAGGTCAACACCCAGGTTGATGTAGAAAAGGCTTCAGCAGAACAACCTCTCTACTCTACACTAGTAGTGACTGACATTAGTGTAAAAAGTGTGGTACCTGCAGAAAGTGTGGTACCTGTGTGTGAGGCAGCAGGACTCAGTACCAGCCAGGCAGTGGCTGATCAGCCTGAAGGTTAGTGCCATGATTTCTGCTCGGTGAAGAGTACATAGGCACCATGGAGCTTTTAGCTTTCCTTTTCTTAAACAAGCTTTTACTTTCAGGTCTGACTTCATGAGACTGCCATTCCAAGCCACAGGGATACTGTTGGATGGCATCGCTCCTCTTCTTCCGAAGGCAAATGAAGTCAAGAGCTTCTTGGAGGAGATGTTGCAAGGGGCAACTCTGCTTGCGGATGTAAGTGTTGGATAATATTAGGATTAAAAATCGTTTACTGCTGATGTCTCATAAATACTGATTATTGTATTGATTTTTGGGTCACACACTATGACCCTGGCACAGGCCTCCCTTTTGTGGTAATATGGAAAGTGGATGGAGATGAGGTGTGTGTGTTTGCAGTTGTGAGAACTTCATGGATGTTATGGGTGGAAATGGTTCTGATTTCATTTTGTTTTTCTCTTCACATTTGTAGCCGGTGCTGCTGAATCGGACGCTGGCAGATCATGGTTTTGCCACCTGGACGTCACCTGGTCGTTTGGCATAACCAAACCCCATCCACCAATCCCTGGAACCCCACCCCCACCCCCACCCCTAATTTCAGACCTCACCCTCCATTTTTCCTTTTTATTTTTCTTCTTTATTTTTCCTAATAAAAATAACAATACATTTAATTTGTATTGCACATTATATTTTAGCAATCTCAAAGTGCTACAGAGTAAAAGAAAAAAAATCACAAGCAAAACGAAAACAGGAAATTGAAAATTACCAAATGCCTTTCTAAAAAGATGAGTTTTGTTTAAAAAACATCAATAGACTGTGGGGCTCTCAGGGAGTCAGGGAGGGCGTTCCATAGCCTCAGAGCCACAGATGAGAACGGCCGATCCCCCATGCTGCGGATCTTGGTACTGGGGACTTTGTGTTTACGGAGGGTGCGTGAGGAGGTATGGGGTATGGAGTTTGCAATACTGACACCGCTGTAATAGAACAAGACAGTATACCTACTACAGCAAACTAGACTACAGCACTGCTGATTTACAATGTATACAATGATGTCTCAGGCATTGTCAGTGCTTCCTGGTATTTACACTCGTCAGATTTAGATGCACCACCTTAGCAGTAATTGTTAAAATTGTTCATTAAGGCCAAGGGGTATGAAGAAGTTTTTCCATTCTGGGTCATTAACAGTATTACGGTTTTAATTCCATACTGTAGGCCAGGCCTACATGCATATAAATGTAGAAATTCCGGAAGTTATAATTGGTTGTGATTGTATTTAGAATTGGCCCCCCCACACACACACACACACTTTTGGAAAGCTTGATATGCCCCTGGGCTCAGATGCAGCTGCTACAGAGGTTACCATTTTTTTTGCCAGTGCTTTACACTTGTGCGAGCAAAAAGGTGCACACTAAAGTACCTGAACCTTCCTAGAAGGGCTTGTTAAATCATCAGCTTGCTAGTTCTGTTTCACTGAACTGCCAAAAGACCTTGGCTGAAAAACAAAAAACAGAAACAAACAGAAATAAATAAATTAAAGGGAGTCAGCGTTATGCAGTTTTTAAACAATATATTAAGATTTTCCAAAAGTGAATATAAACATTCAGTTCCCATATAACTAATGAAATCAATGACAAGCAAACAAACAAGAAAGGGAAAAAATAAATAAATAAAAGGGAGGCATACATTACAATGTTACATAACTAGTAAATGTCTAACCATGAAGTATCAGCAAAAGGTAAGTGGCCCTTTGCAAACTTGGTTATTGGCCGGAGTGAGATGGCAGCCAGATGTTGTAAAACAACCTGAGATTGTTCATCATGCCATATCTGAGTCTCTCCAGATGCAATATACCAGCCAGTTCTGAAAGCCATTCCATTAAAGTAGGCACAGAATCTGATTTCCACAGCTTTAAGATCAGTCTCTTAGCGATGATTGCTCCTAAAGAAATTGTACAAGGGGGCTTTTGCTAAGTAAAAACAAAGAGCATCCAAACAATGCTACCGCTGGATCTGGTTTAAGCACACAGTCATACATATCAGAAGACCAACTAAAATTTCCCACCAGAAGTATACAGTTTTGGATATGTCTAAAATAGATGGTTTAGAGAGCCTTCAACAGACTTAGGGGATCACACAGGGGAGAAATAGTTGGATAAATTCCATGCAGTTTTGTTATCAAATAATGAAGCCCGTGCATTACTTTGAATTGGATTAATTGATGTCTGGCGTTCACAGAGCAGGATCGAATTCTGTTGAGACTCTCTCCTCAGACATTATCATCAATCTGTACCCCAGTTCAAATTCCCAAGCTTTCTAAATTGAGTGTGTGTCAAGATTCACCTGTTCAGCAAACGTTTTAACAAAAACTGAGATAAGTCTTTTCGAATCAGGTGGGCCCCGCAAAAGCATATAAATCCTGTTGTCCTCTGGGAGGTGCTCAAAGTCAGACATGCACTCACGGACAAAGTTCCTAGTTTGTAAAAACCTAAAGAAAGCTGATGGCAATAGAGAAAATGTGTTTTTTAATTGGGTAAATGAAGTAAATAGTTTGTTAATGTATAAATCTTGTATAGTGACAATGCCGTTTAGTCTCCAGCTGTTAAAAGCTTTTTGTATCTGAAAAAGATGGAAGAATCGCATGGTTACGGTAGACTGGAGCATCTGGTAGTGTACAGCTCTTCTTGATTTGCTGCCATATTTTCAAACAGCTCAAGACAATTCGATTCATTACCTTTGTGTTTGCAGGCAGTCCAGATGTTGCAAAAAGAACTGCAGGAAGTGAACTGTTCATGATGCCCTTCTTTTCAATGGCAAACCAAGCAGGGGGTATCTGTTGAGTGTTCCATTTTGTAAGCTTCCTGCCAATAAGTTAAGGCTCTCAGGTTTGCTTCCCAGTAATGCAGAAAACATGGTAGGCCAAACATGCCTCTCTTAGTTTTTGTAAGTGAGTTTTAGACATTTGATTCCATATAAAAGGCAAGATTATGGAACCTAGTTTTTTAAAGAATGATTTAGTTAAGAAGATGGGGATATTTTGAAAGAGATAAAGGAATTTCGGTAGACAGGGATAAGAGTTTTAACTTTATAGGCTGTTTACCACTAGTGCCCGTCAGTATACAGTAACCAAGAGCCCCGCATATAGTGAAAAAACGTGTTGTTGTGATGTGGTTTTAAAATGCCTATTTTATAGTGTAAACTCTAAATATGCCCCAAATATGCTCCCAAAGCACTTCAAATTTTTCATTTTAAACTCATTAGCCTTAACGAAAATATAAAGGTAAACCTGTATTCGTACTGTTCAGTTTACACTGAACTCCTGCAGTGCTAGAATGAAAAATATCGATGTTACCCCTGTATAGACCTACTGTAATTAATGCACGGGTGTTTTCTTTGGTGTAAGCAGGTAAACACAGTAATAAATGAATTTAATGTACAGTAATAAAAATACAGGGCTTTAAGAAGAACAAAATGAAAAACAGTCAGTTGTACTCAGAGTCGGGAGATTGGATGTCTGAGATGGAAGTGGGGGATTACTGTAATCAGTTTGTTAGCTAATGTTTAGAAGCCACACTGCTTCTTGTTGTCCTTAAAACGATCAAAATATTGGATGTAATATTTCCAATTACATTTTTATATATTTAGATCAGAATCAGAAAAACTTTTTTTGATCCCGGAGGAAATTGCTTATGACTGCAAAGACACACAGAGAGACACGCAGACACAGAGACAAGAACAATATAAAATATAAAGTCTAAATAAACCCAGTAATAAAAATCGGTAGATAAACCCCAAAATGAAACTCATATTGTGACATATTCACAAATGCTGGGTATAAATACTACAGCTAAATAATTCACAGTAATGTCAATTACTTGTAACACAAATGTTGGTTATGTTGTTATTGCACAGAATAGAGATCCGTATTATATTGACATATGTAGTGATATTCACATGGTAAGACTATGGCACATAATAATAAAATTGCACATACAGCACTCATTTAGTCTATTTTTATTTCTAAATTGTAATTTAGTTGTTGGGGGCCTCTTCTGTGCTGATTGGCCCTCGTCACCCTATCTCTACCCTCATTGGTTGTCATCGTCCGCTATTGCACGCTGATTGGTTGTTCTCGCCCCCTCTGATTTCTGATTGGCTGTCTTGGCAGGCGGGAGGGTGCTCCGCTGCAGTTTGAATTTTTAAACCAACGGCAGGTTTAGGCAGGGCAGGACGGTGAGAGGCAGGCTGCTTAGGAAAACAGGATTAAACTTTCTCATTTGCACTCAGATAGCTGTACAAATCAACACATTAAACACAGAGAAGTGTAGTTAGCCGTTTTCGTGAACGTTTACGACGTGTTATTGAAAGTTCTAGCAGTGTTTAATAAGATAACGGATAGCAGGAGTCTAACATGGCGGCAACTGACGGAGCTCTGAAGGTAACAAGAACTTACTACTTTCCCAACTTTGGACAGTGACGTTATCAATTAATAACACTCGTAATAACCCATCGTTTCAATGTTTTTTTTTACCTGACTTGCCTAACTGACCTTTTAAGCTCTAAAAAAGTTGTATACGGCCGTATATATGCATTGTTGAACGTGCTACACGATATGAACAAAAGTATTAGCAAACCTGGCCATTACATCAGTAGGGACTTTAATGACATGGCTTTCAAATACATAGCCTTTAAGATGGAGCTGCCAACCATGTCTTTATGAACCTTTGTTTGTGCACTGGGGCACTGTCCTGCTGGAATAGAAAAAGGCCTTCCCCAAACTGTCCAGAAAGATGGAAGCATGGCGTTGTCTAGAATGTCTTGGTCTGCTGAAAGTAAGGGGCCACTTGAATAACACTGTTTCATGGACAGAAAACTTTTGACTTTAGAAACTATAATGTGCATAAAGAACAATCAAACGGTGTTTAAATTGCGGTGTGCGCGATAAAATCTGATGGTATTGGACAGTATTTGCTTGGAAAAGATTATCAACATCGGCCAGATGTTTAGATTCGACCACTGTTTTCAACAAATTTATTGTTGCTGGGATGTCTTACTAGCAAAACGCTGCGTACTACCAGTTTGAGTGCCGGCAGGTAAACAAAGTATTGGCCATGTGGGACTAGTTCAGTTGTTCAATACTGGTGTGCATCATGTATTTTGGATTTAAATCTGATCAATCGTGATTTTTTTTTTGTACCCCTGGATGTGCTGACGTGCCTTTAACTGAAGGGTTTTCTTTTGATTCTTTTCATACTTGCAGCACAAAATGTTTCATCTGTACAGTCTGTATTTACTATTGATCAGTAATCGTTTCAGTGGCAGTTCATTTCACTTTGCAAAATCACAAATGTCTAGTTTGATCAGTCCTGAAATCTGCCTAAATGTCTACTGTGTGGTGTAGAAATCTGTTCTCCCAGGCATGGTAATTGACTGTTTGATTTTTGTCCTTTTTTCAAGAATTTCTTTGAGAACAAGGCCCTGAGCAAGCCCAAGAAAGATGACAAGAGGCTTTCAGTGGAGCGAATCTACCAGAAGAAGACCCAGCTGGAGCACATCCTGCTCCGGCCTGACACCTACATCGGGTCTGTTGAGCCCCTCACCCAGGTGGGTCACAGGAGAACAGCGACTTTCAGGTTGAATTGTAGGGACAGAAGTCATTACAGCAAAGCGAATGCATGGCGTAAGCTTGCATTGGTTGTTAACAGCATTAGCCATGTCTTATAGTTCCAGTGCAAAAAACAAGGATACTTTGGACATCAAGCAGGTTTTGAGTGGTCTACTACATTTATCATTAAGTAATTCCTTTAAATAGTCCCTAGCAAATACTAAATCCCTCCTCATACAGAAATACTAACATCAGAGCTCTGTTTTCTCTCTCTCTTGTTCAGCAAATGTGGGTGTTTGACGATGACGTAGGGATGAACTGCAGGGATGTCACATTTGTGCCTGGCCTTTACAAGATCTTTGATGAGATTTTGGGTATGTCTAAACTTGTGAGGAATATTGCTTTTCATTTCACTTAATTTGCATTCAAGTGCGTCTTAGAGTTGTGTTGAACAGGTTTTCTTTGGTAGTTTTTACATTTTTAACCCTTGTGTGAATGTTTTTATTTAGATATTTACTCAAGTAATGTAACAACTTAATGGCTGTAGATGGCAAGAGCTGTGAAATGCCAGGAAATCATCTAAGGCTGTCTGGGGCAAGGGTGCCCAGCTCTAGTCTGGAGGGTCATTGACCAGCACAGTCACAATACCTGGTGAATCAGGTTTGGATGGATATCACCAAACTCTGCTGGACACTGACCCTCCAGGCTGGGAGTTGGGGTTCCTGTCCTAAGGCTTCATAAGATTCAAGGTGTGGCTGTACTTTGGTTATATTCTCATGAATTATTTATGCATAATGCGTTTTTTTATTATAGGCATTGAGCCTTAACCTCTGTGATTCAGTGTCATAATACACAGTAGTTAGGATTGTGTGATCAACATTATGGTAAATCTATATTGTTAGCTAGGCTGCAGCTGTTGCTCATGGAGTTATTTGTGGTTTCATTTTAGTCAATGCTGCAGATAACAAGCAGAGAGACAGTAACATGAACTGCATCAAGATCAACATTGACTCGTAAGTATTTAAAGAATTTGTCTTCATGCAGAGGTTTTCATCAGTTAATGTGTTTTTCATCCTGAACTAGAAAAATAGGCTTACGGTGAGGTAAAAATCACATTACATATTTTTAATATTGATATAAATGGGAACAAAAGCTGTTTGCCTTTTCATTCCATCTTAAATGGTGCTGCAGGTGCTCACTATTTAGGGTGGAAGTGAAACTTGGAGTAAGACGAAGGTAATTCCAAAGCTTATTTCTGTCTCTTTGACTTTCCGGCACAGCTGCATACAGTGGCTGCAGGTAAACAGAAAATACTGGCACTGTTCAACTTATTCACTGTTGTGAAGTGCTGGTGTATATCATGTATTTGGACATGAGATCTGATTACTTGTGTGACTTGATTATCAGACTATGTGCATGCAATCTTTGTATGATGTAAAAAAGATTTCTCGGTTTAAACATCACCTACCTTTGCTGGATTCAGTAAATCTAAACAGGACTAATTTTACCTTTTTTGTAATGAGGGTGCACTTGGTACTGGTTCCAGAACATTATTTCTTAGAAACCCAAGAAAGAATATACTTTCCTAGGACTGTTCTAGGAATGTGTATCAAGAACCTCGGTTTGTCTTCTTTGGCCCTTGCAGTGAGAACAACACCATCAGTGTTTGGAACAATGGGAAGGGAATTCCTGTGGTGGAGCACAAAGTGGAAAAAGTATTTGTGCCTGCGCTCATCTTCGGCCAGCTGCTCACTTCCAGCAACTATGATGATGACCAGAAGAAAGTCACAGGTGCAGTGCTTGGGGTTTTCACAAGTCTTTGAGTTTAAAACTGGCCTCTTCTGGTAACTTGAGCAGTGTTGAAAGTGTTGAAAACATCTCTCTTGTTTTTGCACTGTTAAGAATCTTTGTTTCTTTCTTTGCGTTTGAACATAGGTGGTCGTAACGGTTATGGTGCCAAGCTGTGTAACATCTTCAGCAACAAGTTTACTGTGGAGACTGCCTGCAAAGAGTCAAAGTTCTCCTTCAAACAGGTGAAACAATTGGCTGTTTTCCTTTGTGTAAATGTATATTATATTATTTCCCACTTTAAGAGAAAAATGTAGTTGTGAAGGTGTGTGCTTTGGGCACCAAATTCTGTGTTCCTTCTTACATACGTATGGAGTGACAAACGATATGAGAGCTTGACATTGTTGGATGAGCTCCTTGGGTTGTTTAAAGAAATTAAAACATCAACAGAAAAATCTACAAATCTGTGTACTCTGTCCCTCTGTTTCTGTAGACGTGGTTTAGTAACATGGGTCGTGCGGGTGAGGTGAAGATCAAGCCTTTCAGTGGAGAGGACTTCACCTGCATCACTTTTCAGCCAGACCTGGCCAAGTTCAAGATGCAGGCGCTGGACCGTGACACCGTGGCCCTTATGACCAGACGAGCGTATGATATTGCCGGCTCCACCAAGGGCGTGCGCGTATTCCTTAATGGCACCAAGCTGCCGGTGAGCAAAGTTCTAATCTATTTCAGTTGTGATGCCACCGAGATGGTCATATTAAGTTGAGCTTTATGTAAACACAGTAAAGGCTCTATATCAGGGTTGTCCAAACTTTTTGTAAAGAGGGCCACATTTGATAAAGTGAAGATGCCCAGGGGCCCAATAGTTTTTTCTGACTTTTTTTTTTTTTTTTAACCACAAAAGTTACATGAAAATACAGACTGTTATAAAACAATTTTCATTGTCATGATGCCTTTATCGTTCAAATGGCAATGTAACCAAATATGAGCCACTCATGCAGATGTGAACAACTCTAAAAACACAATTCTGCCTTTCATTCATATCTGGAGAGTCAGATAACATTGAACAAATTGAATAGAATACCTTAAATTTCCATGAGTTTGATAAATATCTGCCTTATGAACATTTTAAACAGGTGTTATAAGTAATGCACAGTGGTCTGTTATCATTAAAGTTTAAAACAAGTGAATTTTGCCCTTATCTTTTACAAGATCTTTCAGAAAGCAATAGTTTGTGTCACATCTACAGGTACATGAAATCAACAGTTGTAACCAAATCTTATTCAAGAGTTTAATAAAATAAGTGCCATAAGTCCAAGTTCATTAGTGTGTTTTAGGCTTTGCACTGTTAATAGTAACAGATGTTACCGTTCAAAACACAATTTCAGATTGATCAAGGAAAAGCTAACTTGCTGACACTAATTCTTCGCAGTTGCAGAAATGAGTGGAGGGTTTGCGGCTCGGATGCAGAGCCAGATAGCATGATAGTTATGATTTGTTTATTCTGACGGAGCTAGCACTTCTTGCAGAACTAGAATGAGGCTAATGTAATATGTGTACAAAACTATATACTTGAAGAGTGATGCTTGCCTTAATATGACAGGTTAAATAATCTGAGTTCATATGGTTTCTAACAGAATTAACCTGTGTGAATCCGTCATTGTTAGACATTCCGGTAACCATAGAAATGAACAAAAATAAATCACATAGCTAATGTTTAGTAGCAGCTGTCTTGAATCATGAGTTAGATCTGTGTTTGTGTAATTTTATAAATAGCAATATCATACTGAAAAATGACAAGGATGTCAGTATTTGATGCTGTTTTAGTCTTTTTTTTTTTCTCTTTTTTTCTTTCTTTTTTTTTTTTAAAGTGGGGATCACTGCTGTGCGCTCTAGAAATTTCTTTACAATATTTACTGTTCACAAAGTAATAAACAGTGCAGATTTTGTACTCTACCTGAAATTCCTTCAGCTTGTCGAAGATGGCCTGGCCTTAGTAGTTATTTCATGTTTCCATCAAATGGCCAAGCATGCTAGAGCTTCGCACTAAAATGCCAGTTGCGTGGGCTTTACTGCCCTCTGGTGGGGTATAGAGTTCACACATGCTTCTATTGCATCCGGCTTAATGATCATTTGTGGTCAGTTTGTTTTTACACATATTTATATCAGTGCCCTAGTAGTGATTGTTCGAGTGAAAATGTAAATTAAACTAGCTTCACCTTCAAAACTATTATTGACCTTCTCATGCTCTCCCTCTCAGGTGAATAGTTTTCGCAGCTACGTTGACCTGTATGTGAAGGATAAAGTGGATGAAACGGGGTCTCCTCTCACTGTCGTGCATGAGTCAGTAAACCCTCGCTGGGAGGTTTGTCTCACCATGAGTGAAAAAGGTTTCCAGCAAGTCAGTTTCGTCAACAGCATTGCCACCACAAAGGTATGACCATGTCGCCACCAGAGTGAGCCTTCAGATGTTTTTTCTTTGAGAGATGATTTTCCTTTCCTGGCTAAATGTAGTTTAGTGGAATGTAAGCAGATTAAATATAATCAGATTGCCCCAATTTTGTTTAATGATCATTTACTATGGAAAAGTACATTTACTTGAGGAGGAAAAATATATCAGTGGTTTGTGACATATGTACTAATGACCTGAATAGCAAAAGTTTTTCACTGATCAGTAGTCTTCTAGCAAATTGATTATAGCTTTCAGAGTCTAAGTGTGTATAGAATAGCGCTATAGCTGTACATCTCCCTATAATGTAATGACATGGTGGAAGTGGGTGACTGAAACTTCCAGCCTCTCTTCCTTATCTTTCACAATAAAACCAGGTGTCTGTGAATGTAAGCCTGAAACACACCTCATAACTTCAATGTAAATAGACAGACTACACTTATAGGCTGAATAAGCAGAGATGTAGATGTGTTGGGTTCAGTGACGCACAAATGTTACGCACTACTTAAAAATTAGTGGAGAATTTTTCACATGGGTCTTTTAAGCACATTTTCGAATCTTTGTGTTTTAACAACACTTTATCTGTCTTTAGGGCGGCAGGCACACTGACTATGTGGCAGACCAGATTGTGTCGAAACTGATTGAGGTGGTGAAGAAAAAGAACAAGGCTGGTGTGGCAGTCAAACCGTTCCAGGTACTGCAATGTTTTCACTGTTCTGCGATCATAATGTTTGGATTTGTACTCTGTGCTCACTAGCTGTTTCTTTCTGAGTCGCTGGTCACCTTGTTATTAATATTGTGATGTTGCTTAATAACAGTGCATGATAATGTCAGCAGTAAATGCAAATTTTCTGTTTGTTTAAATTTTTTCAGGTGAAGAATCACATGTGGCTCTTTGTGAACTGCCTGATTGAGAATCCCAGTTTTGACTCTCAGACCAAAGAGAACATGACCCTGCAACAGAAAAGCTTTGGATCCACCTGCACCCTCAGTGAGAAGTTCATAAAGCAGGTTAGACTCATCACACTCTACTCTTTCATAGGGCTGCATAATATGGACAAAATGGTAGTCTTGTGATGGATATACCTTACAATACATTAAAAACTTCAAAGAATCAAAAATGTGACTGGGTTAACCATTAGCCTGCATTACCTTTATTGAATAACATGAATACACCTACAGAGTGTGCTCATAGTAAACAAACACACTGTAAGCGGGCAAATTTCTTTGCAGCCTCCGATCAATATTGCAAAAAACAATGCTGTGCTGGCGGTTATCAAGCCCTGTATTTTTTTTAACCCTATACTTGTAAATATCAAGTACATTAATAGATGTTTCCTGGTACTGTTCCTAGATGCCCTTGTGTTGCACGTTTTAGTGTTTTCTTTCTCAACACACCTCAAACTCATGTAAAATTTGAACCAGACATGCTATTTCATTGTTCCTATTTCATTTCACAGGCTAATGGATGTGGTATTGTGGAGAGTGTAATGAACTGGGTGAAGTTTAAGGCTCAGAATCAGCTCAACAAGAAGTGCTCCGCCGTCAAACACACCAAGATTAAAGGCGTGCCCAAACTGGATGACGCCAACGATGCAGGTAAAGCAGTTCATAGAAGCACCTCTTCATTTTAGGAATTGTTGAATAAAGGTGGAAAACATCGAACTAATTTAGTTTCCCGTATATTCCAAATATGTTATCTAGGAAAAAAGTAGAATGTATTTTACATGACTAAATGTTAATTTAATTTTTAACTCCGGCCAGTGTTAACATATTAGTGTACCATACAGTATAAGAAGCCGCATAAGCAAGACTGTTTGGAGCTACTTTAGGCAACTGACTTTTAAACCAAAACTGCAGGGCTAGTAATACAAACTATATTCCTTTATTATACCACATTTGCCTCAGACTGTGTCGACCTGTTAAATAATCTCAAATAGACTTACTTATGACATTGCTGACACTCTATGACGCACTTAATTATAAACAACAATTTTAAACGTGTTATTTTGATAGTCAATTGTTCTATTGGCCGGCCCTAAACAGTAATGTTGTGTGTTCATCATTTAGGTGGTAAGAATTCCGCAGGCTGTACTCTGATTCTTACTGAGGGAGATTCGGCCAAAACTTTGGCCGTTTCTGGACTGGGCGTGGTGGGCCGCGATCGCTATGGGGTCTTCCCCCTGAGGGGTAAAATGCTCAATGTGCGAGAGGCGTCTCACAAACAGGTGTGCAGATTTTACCAGCTCCCTCGTGCTTTTTCTTTTGTCTCGTGTAAAGCTGCCAGGACAGTTTGCATCACTGAAATGTTGACTCCTGCAGATCATGGAGAATGCTGAGATCAATAACATCATTAAGATCCTGGGTCTGCAGTACAGGAAGAACTACAGCGACCCCGAATCGCTCAAGTCGCTTCGCTACGGCAAGCTGATGATCATGACAGATCAGGTTAGCCTCTCAGATGGAGTTCTTGTTTCTTCTACTTATTTCAGTGAGTATTGTGCAATGTTGGTTGTAATGTTATTGTCTGGGGATTAAACCTGATACAGGATCAGGACGGGTCTCACATTAAAGGGCTTCTGATCAACTTCATCCACCACAACTGGCCCTCGCTGCTGCGCCACAACTTTCTGGAGGAGTTCATCACTCCTATCATTAAGGTGTGTGTAATGAAGATAGCGTGTTATGCGCGGACCAACCATTTATAAGATATTAATAAGTTATGGACTTAACACCTCTGACGGCTGTAGTATGAAGAGCTGCTTTTTTTTTTTTTTTCTTTTGGTAGACTTTTCGTTGTTGCTTTATTGTAACAATACAGACTGACACTTCGAACATAACGGCCTCATGATTAGACTGCTTTTTGATAGTATAGCACTGTTTGGTAATATATTTGGTTATGAAATTTTGGCTTTATTAAAATTAGTTCAACTTTAACATTCAATTTATGGTTTGCTTTGTTGCACGTTACACTGGGCTCTTAAATGAAATCATTAAAATTGTCATTACCTCCGACATTGCCCGTAACCTTATCTTCCCTTTTTTCCCCCTTTTCTTGCCCACTTCTGTCCTGCAGGCGTCTAATAAGAACCAGGAGCTTTCTTTTTACAGTATCCCAGAATTCACAGAGTGGAAAGAACAGCAGAGCAACATCAAATCGTGGAAAATCAAATACTACAAAGGTTTGTCCCAAACACCTGTGGTAGTACAGCCCGAAGTGTAAGCGGCCTTTTTTATCAGCTGTCGTCTTTTCTGTTTGTGTCACAAGCTTAGGTGATGGGGTCACAAATAAGTCATTCATTTACATTTGTCTCTTTTGTATTGTTTAATATTTTTTCATTACTTTGTTGTCCTTCCAGGTTTGGGTACAAGCACAGCCAAGGAGGCTAAAGAGTATTTCTCGGACATGGCGAGACATCGCATTCCGTTTAAGTACTCTGGGCCTGCAGATGATGAGGCTATCACCCTGGTAAACACACTGCTTCCATTCAGCCTTATTTATTGATTTTTAATCACAGCTCTTGAGTTTTAATTAGACTTCAATTGAGTTGTGATTAATATCATTTATTTGGTTTGTCCCTTTTTAGGCCTTTAGTAAGAAGAAAGTGGAAGAAAGAAAGGAGTGGCTCACAAGCTTCATGATCAACCGACGCCAGCGCCGAGAGCACAACTTGCCAGAGGTATGCAGACAGTAGCAATGATCAGAAATTCATTTATTTGCATATAGATGCGATGTGTGAGAACTTTGTGTGCGCACAGGAGTACCTGTATGGTAAGAAGACCTCATCCCTCACCTACCATGACTTTGTCAACAAGGAGCTGGTGCTGTTTTCCAACTCTGACAATGAGCGCTCCATCCCCTGCCTGGTGGATGGTGAGTCCACACATTTATCCAGCCATTCAAAAGTTTGGGAACACTTTTCAAGTCATTTAAACCAACTTTTGGCCACAAATGTTTCAGTCTGTGTCTTGATAGTTTGAGAAAGATTTATCAAATCATTATATGGGCAAAATCTGCTTTACAAACCAAGAAAGATATTTTTATTTTGAAGTCAAGCGTTAAATATACTAGATTTAATTTATTGCTGAAAAGCTTTTTATATTAAATCATGGCATGTACTTCTCAGCTAGAGAATCCTATGGCATCAAAACTCAATTTCAACAAAATGCAAAGTATCTCAGCGTTTTCACTGGCAGTTGAAGTTCTGAGGAGAAAGTCATTATTGTGGGGGTTTTTTTTTTTTTTTTTTTTTAGTCTTTTAGTCTTCAGGGTTTTTTTGGGAATGTGAATCACCATATACATGTTAGTGTGTCTGGTTCTCTGTCAGGTCTGAAACCAGGTCAGAGGAAGGTGATGTTCTGCTGCTTTAAACGAAATGATAAGAGAGAGGTGAAAGTGGCTCAGCTTGCTGGATCTGTTGCAGAGATGTCAGCTTATCACCATGGAGAGGTTTGTTAAGTTAATGTATTACCTGCTTATTCAGGTTAACTTGGTTAAACATGGCATTCTCATGGATTGTTTGCATTTTTCTCCTCATCTCTCAGACTTCATTGATGATGACCATTGTGGGTCTGGCACAGAACTTTGTTGGCAGCAACAATCTGAACCTGCTTCAGCCTTTGGGTCAGTTTGGCACCCGCCTGCACGGAGGCAAAGACTCTGCCAGTCCCAGATACATCTTCACCATGCTCAGGTGCATACAAAAACACAAGATGCCAGTTTTTATGGTTGTCAGTCTCAAACAGTTGATTCTAGTTCTATGAGGTGGTGTTCTGCTTGCTTAGGATGAAAACCTGCAACCGCATCATCCTTTTGTGGATTAGTTTGGGCACCAATTTAATGGTTCAACTTTTCAGGGTGTAAGCTTCCTTTACTTGTTGGCTGCATTAACCATGTAGCTCTAATGCGAAGCGATAGAAGCGAACTGCAGACAGTAATTGCGTCTTTGCTGATTGCTGGGGTTTATTTTGAGTTTCTGTATTTTTCTTAATTTTTAATACATAATTAAGGATCAACATTGCTATCGCTCTCACCTTTCCATTTCTGCAGCCCACTTGCCCGGTTGTTGTTCCCGTCTGTGGATGATAACCTGCTCAAATACAACTTTGATGACAATATAAGGGTGGAGCCTGAGTGGTACATTCCCATCATCCCCCTGGTGCTGGCCAATGGTGCTGACGGCATCGGCACAGGTTGGGCTAGCCGCCTCCCCAACTATGATGTTCGCGAGATCGTCAACAACATCCACCGTATGCTTAACGGCGATGAGCCAATGCCCATGGTAAGGGAGAATCAGATTTTTAGGTACAAAATACTTCATACACCTGACTTGTACTCTCAGATCTTTAGAAGACTAAAGAATGTCCACAAGGGGAAGTTATTTGCTTGCTAGTAAATTTTGTCTGCAACACTGAGTGTGAGAACTGGCATGCTGTGGTATTAGTTTAGTAAAACGAGAACCTTTTTTTTTTTTTTTAAAGATAAGACAAAAATATGATCTGTGGAGCCACATGTCCTTGTTTTCCTGTTCATCACATTGCATATAGACCAAATCCATGTGTTTGTGTAAAGTCTTGTTGGGAGTGATTCCTCCTGGGAAAAAAAATCATATCGGATCAGTGGCGGAAGCAGCTAATTTGAGTTAATTTGACCCTATTAAACAGGAAAACTAATCCAGCTTTGATGACAACCCTTATCTAGCTTACAATGTTCATGTCTAAGCCAGCCTCTTCTCTATTAAACAGCCCATGCTCTGCTGTCATGAATGTTTATTTTCTGTTCTTTTAATGTTTAGTTTATGAAGGACAAAGTTATACGTTTTTATGCTTCTATGATTAGTTTGTAAATGAGCTCTGTTCTGATTTGATGCCTTGTAATGTGCCATATTGAAAGAGCAGTCCAGGTTATATGTTCTTTAAATAATATTCTTTATATCTCATATCTCATTGTGAATGGGCTGGGAAGCTGCTGAAGCCTGAATCACATGTAAATGTAATTTGTTTGAATGACCTGACAAAAGCAGTGAATTCAAAATGATCCATTTTTGCAGAGTAGTTTTCATATATGAAGCAGGGGACAGACTGTTTTGTAGCTTA
Source organism: Alestes dentex (assembly GCA_037576975.1). Classification (NCBI taxonomy): domain Eukaryota; kingdom Metazoa; phylum Chordata; class Actinopteri; order Characiformes; family Alestidae; genus Alestes; species Alestes dentex. The sequence continues at coordinate 28,200,757 of JBBIGA010000106.1, read as the reverse complement.
ATGTTTACATTACTACTTCAAGGTAATTGATTTAAAGAAAATGATGAATTCCATTTTACATAATAAGATCCCCTTAAATTTGTGACGAACAAAATCCCTAGTTTTATGAAAATGTAGTTTATAACTGCACAAAACAGAATATTGTTAATACTCAACCACAAGATCCAATGTCCTATTTCTCCAAGTATAATAACACTGTAGGGATGTAACAGTACCTTTAATCCATGCAAAGGTAAATTAGTGCCATGATGTTAGAATGTATGTTGAACTGTTCTACACGGTGATGTTTGTCAGGTGCAACATTCTCATACCTGCATTCCCTTTCTTATCCAGCTGCCCAGCTATAAGGATTTCAGAGGCACAATTGAGGAACTGACGACCAACCAATACATGAACAGTGGAGAGGTGGCAATCATCGACTCCACCACTATAGAGATCTCGGAGTTGCCTGTGAAAACCTGGACTCAGGTCAGTGCTGCTTCAGCAGGGAAAACACTAGAGCATAAAGTGTCTGTTGAACCTTCAGAGAACTGTGTTTGCTTCCTACAGACATACAAAGAGAACGTTTTGGAAGTGATGCTGAACGGCTCAGAGAAGGTTCCTGCCCTGATCACAGACTACAAAGAGTACCACACAGATACGACCGTGCGTTTTGTGGTCAAAATGACTGAGGAGAGGCTCAGAGAGGCTGAGGCTGCTGGTCTGCACAAAGTCTTCAAACTGCAGAACCCCCTCACCTGCAACTCAATGGTAAAGACAAACCCACAGTACCTCACTCACCAGTGTATGCTGTACTACTGATGGCCATCTTAACGATTTTCACTACTTGATTATACAGCTTTTTGAACACACTCTTTAAACATCTCAACTGGAAAGTATTTTACATTGATGTTGACAAACGAATACATAGTTTAACACTGTTTTTTGCGTTTAGCATAAGTTTATCTGTAAGTGATGGTTTTGATTTACTGTTTTATTATTCCTTTATATGAATAGCTTAATATGTGATGAGTTGACCTACAAGATAAAAATCTACAGAAACTAGCAACTTGTGTCTCAGATATCCTAGATTTGAATAAACGTGCTTATTCAAGCAAAGCAGCACAAATAAAGTGACTATTAAGGTCTCTTACAAGTGCCTTATGTCAAGACGTCGTCATGTACATTGCTTACTGTATAATTTTGCTCGTCTTGAGCAAGAGGGCAAGCATTAATGCTGAACTCAGCCTCCAAACTCAACTCCTCTTTAACCTGCTGCTTCCCTCCATCTGCCCACAAAGGTGCTGTTTGACCATGTAGGCAGCCTGAAGAAGTATGAGACTGTGCAGGACATCCTGAAGGACTTCTTTGAGCTCCGGCTAAAGTACTATGAGCTGAGGAAAGACTGGCTGCTTGGCATGCTGGGAGCAGAGAGTGCCAAGCTATCCAATCAAGCTCGCTTCATCCTGGAGAAAATCCAGGGCACTCTGGTCATCGGTGAGGGAGCATTATAGGGGAATCCACTGCCCTGTATTCATCTTTAGTCCTTCTATCCATTTATTTTTATTTGCCCTCTGTCATAAGGCCGTATTTTGCGTTCAGATATTACAATTTCAGCTCAATTTTAGTTTATACTGAAGTCTAATTCATTTGAGAAACAGCACTTGCAAAAGAAAAGGTGATAGATGTTGAGTGATGTTAAATCTAAGCTTTTAAAAAAAAAATGCATTTATTTAACAGAGAACAAACCAAAGAAGGAGCTGATCCGCATGCTCCAGGAGATGGGTTATGACTCGGACCCTGTGAAAGCATGGAAACAAGCACAGGAGAAGGTATGACAGAGGGTGTGTGTGTGTGTGTGTGTGTGTGTGGTTTTTTTTTTTGTTGTTGTTGGTTTTTTTTTGGTGAATACAGCATATGCTCCCCATTCTAGCCCTTTTTGCCTGTTGATGCACAACCCAAACTCTTTTTGCTGTAGGAGATCGAGGAAGAGGCAGGAGACGAGGATGAACAGAAGGAACAGACAACAGGACCTGACTATAACTACCTGCTGAGCATGCCTATGTGGTTCCTGACCAAAGAAAAGAAAGAAGAGCTTTGCAAGCAAAGAGATGCAAAGGTGACAATGGGTCGGGGATGAGCAAACTAGTTTGAGCCATGTGGTAAAGGAACACAAAATGCTTATTGATGTCCAGTTTAACACTGTTTTTGTGTTTTTCTTTTTGCTGTAGCTGACTGAACTGAACATGCTAAAAAAGAAGGCCCCTTCAGATTTGTGGAAGGAGGATCTGGCTGCATTCACAGAGGAGCTGGAAGTAAGGCACACCCAAACCCTTGCATGTTCCTGTTTCAGTGTACTGTGTGATTCACGAAGCAGAGTTTCATAGCCAGATAATTTGAGCCCAAACTGAAGCCTTTCCAGTATAGGCATTTTGGGTTTGAATGTTTCTTTGGAAGATCTTGACTTTTCATGTAGGCTTTGATGATAAACCCGTACCTATAATCCCAGGAGTAGTACACTTTTCAGTAGCAATAGTGTGTATTTATGTTCAGTAAGTTAATTTACTGAGTATACTACGAGTTAAGCTAGAATATAGTAATTGATAGTTCACAATAATATTGGGAATCACAATAAATCACAGTAAGGTGGATGATTTCAAAGTCTAGATTTTATCAAGAAACACAAATGGGAAAACCTGTGTTTTGCCTTTAGTCCATGTTTTTTAGCTTTGTATCATTGTACAACAGCACAAGACAGCATTTTATTCATTTTGTTTTCACCTGTGATCATGCTTGTTAACCAGGAAGCCATATTGCAGACATCTTTGCATAGAATGTTTCTTCATGAAACATTAATGCTGGTTCAGTTTACTGTTCCAATGTTTTAAGTTAAAATACCCAGACTAATAACAGCAAAGGTAATCTGTGGGGGCAGCCATTCAAACAAGAAGCAATTTGTAGGGTGTTAAAGTAGGATTTGTTTTACTTGACTATACCACAGTTAGAATGAAGTTAGCTTAACAAGTTTTGTTTGTCTCTGCCGTAAGCAGTCTTCTGTGGCATGTGCTAGTTTAAAAACTATCAAATACTCTTGGTATAGGTATTTTTATTCAAACATAGCTTTGCTGCTCCGAGTCCAGGTAACCAGTCAGTGTTCATGCGCTGGCAGTTGGCATAAAATGTTCAGAAGAGAATACTGTCATGATGACAAAAGTTACTATAACAATAAAATAACACATTGTCTTCCTATATGTGCAGTTGAAACTGAGGAAGTCTAAAGGCTATTGAAAATTCAGTTCCGGTGAAATGGAAAACATTTTATAGTGTAAACACTAAATATGCCCCTAAATATGCTCCCAAAACAATTTAATTTAATTTAAAACTCTGCTTAATACATTGCCCTTAAAGAAAATGTAAAGGTAAACCCGTATTTGTACTGTACAGTTTCCACTGAACTCCCGCAGTGCTAGAATGTAAAATACCGATGTTACCCCTGTATAGACTGGACTATCTTTGACATTTCTTTGGTATGCGCTGTCGTTTTCTTTGGTATTAGCAGGGTAAATAGTCATAAATTCACTTGATTTACAGTAATAACACAGGACTTTAAGAAGAACAAGACAAAAAACATGAACACTCGAGACGCTCCACAGGCGAAATTCTGGACTGCAGCTGCCACAGAAGCACCAGAGGGCAGCAGCCAATCAGTAGCAAGGAGAAATAACGTCCTCGGATTGGCTACTTTCAAACCTCATGCCTCTGAGTACAGCTGACTGACGTTGGGGCATGGTCTGCCACGCCCCCTCATCCTCATACTGGTTGGTTGTTTGGGCGTGGTGCTGAGCAGGAGGCTCTTCAGGTGCATCTGATTGCTTTGATCGCCCAAACATAAAAAACCAGCATGAGGACAAGGGGGCTTGACGGACGAGGCCTGGACGTCACGCAAGCCAAAAAAAAACCAACCCAAAATTGTGCCTAATTGAAGAATTTGTAATGGGCTAATGAAATATTCTTCAGTGCCAAGGTCTAAAATTCATATTCAAAATTATGAATATATATAATCTATACTGATATACCATATACTGATATACCATGCCAACTAGGCCCTTGCTTTTTTTCTTTATTTGCTGGTTGGACTCAAAGTCTGTTTTTTTTTTTTCTGTTGAGAGTTTATCAAAGGACAATTGCTGTATAGTCTTTATGCTTTGCTCTCTGATCCCATAGCGTCTAGAACAGGCTGAAAAGGAGTCCCAGACCACAGTGACCCAAGTGAAGAGTAAAGGTGGCAGAGCTAAGGTGGTAAAGGTGAAGGACGAGACAATGCCAACACCTCAGGGCCGTCGAGTCATCCCCCGCATCACCAGCACCATGAAAGACCAGGCTGTCAAGAAGGCTGACACCAAGAGAGGAGGCAAGAAGGCTGCAGTCAAGGTGTGTGAATTTTGTAGATTGTGTTCTGCCAGTTGATTTGGTCACAGATGTCACAATTAACATGCGTGGTGTCTCTAGTCTGAGAGTGATGGGGGTGTGGTTATGAAAATGGCATTTGAAGACGAGGATGGCGAAGAGCCTCAGGAGATTGGACTGGCTGCCCGTCTCACCAAAAAGGTCAAAAAGGAGTCCACCAAAGAGAAAGGTACTGAATGTAGGCACTTAACTACACTCTTTAAATATTGATTTTAATGACAGTGTGGTGGTTTGATATTACTTTAATTATGTACTATGAGTTTATATTTATTTATTTTCCTAACCTTGTGTCAGGCTCCAAGTCAGGAAAGCAAACCACACTGCAGTTTAAACCTATGAAGAAGTCGAAGAAGACAAACCTATGGTCTGACGAAGAAGAGGAGGAGGAAGATGGTCTTTCTGCTTCTGACGTGACCACCAGCCCAGTGGAGGTGGTCCAGAGGGAGAAACGAGAAAGAAAAGCTAATGGTGAGAGCCTTTGCATGCACTCACGCACACAAACCCTCGACACCCTCAGACTGACTCCTCGAGGCATTTCCTTTGAGGCGTTTACTCAGATGGAGCCTTTGTTCCTTTCTTCATTTAGCCATGCTGCATTTAGATAATCAGCCAGAGTCAGCCGGGGCTTGTGTACACTGTGATCAGTCTCATCAGCGCTGCCTTTGATCCATAACACAAACTCCTTGCCTAAACAAAGGGAGTCTTCTGTTGTTTACAGTATGCTGATGGGACGAGTCTAATTCTGTTTACCAAGTATTTAATAATGAGATTGATCTCGTCTCTGTTGACCACCATGTTTTGGTTGACCTGCCTTTTATTTGCTTCTTTTTTGTTTTCTGCTGTATTAGCATCCAGTATGATATTTTTATTTGGCTGCTGAAAAATGAAGTAAATGTTAACATGGGTACATAAATGCATGTTTTGGCTGCTTTCACATTGTAACAATGCATGTTGCTTCAATACTCCCCATTCAGTTAATTTAGTACAACTGAAGTACTGTGCACGCTTGCGTTCGTTCTAAATGTCCCTGACACTGTGTTTCTGTTTCTAGCCGCTGTTAAGTACTGTCTGTCCAGCAGCGAGGATGAGTCTGGAAATTGGGAGTCCTTGGGCAAAAAGAAAACCCCAGTGGTTGTTGATGATGGTGACAGTGATGACGATTTGTTTGTTCCAGAGCCCAAGGTCGTCTCTGACAGTGAACAGGACTCTCCTGTCCGCCCCCCACCGTAATTGATTTATTTTCTTTCTTTTTCTTATCTTTCTATTTTGCCCTTGTTTCTCATTTATATATTTCTCTGACACTTTCAAAAAATGTACAACTGCTTTTTTTACTTTGCTTATCTCTTTTATGTACTCTAGAGTAATAAAATCTCCTAAAATGTCTTTCAGGAAAAAAGTAGCTGCAAAACCTAAAAAACCAAAGGAGGGTATGGAGGCGGTCACACTTGCAGTTACTTGTAAGCCCCTTGAGATTGTTTAAATAGCATCACAGTAGCTAATTACATCCTATATATATACTATTTTTGAGATTGATAACTAATTATTTTGTGCATGTGTTTACAGCTGAAAGTGCAGCTCTTAAACCTGCAGCCAAGCCCAACGAAAAACCTGCAAAGAAAGCAGCAGATGGAGGTGTCAAGAAAACTGCAGTTAAGAAGACAGCTGCTGCCCCCAAGAAGAAAGGAGCAACTGGTATGTTACTTTACAACCCATGCCTCCACCACTGGACCCCAGCATATTTGTAGACATTTATGTTGCTTGTAATATAATTATACCAGGCCTTCCTTCTTAAGTTAATTAAAAACAGTTAATATGACAGCCTGCATGGTTTCATAAATGTTTTTAGATAAACCATGTAAGTCTGGCGGTCCACCAACAGAACTTGCCAGTGAAATAGGGTTGTTTTGCAGTTACAGTAATAGGGTTATCAAGGGATAGCAGTATTTTATTTTATTTTATTTTTATTTAGGACAATAACTAGTTGCTTAAGTACAGTTTGGTAGTGCTTCATTGAGTTTCAAGGCATTATTGTTCCATGAGCCAACAGATTTTGTCTGTGTCTTCATACATAAATGTTAATTGCCTACATTACATGGTAGAATTTTATTAAGGTAAAAAATAGATATTTTGATTAAAAACAATACCCAGCCATACTCTTGAGTCAACAAGTTGTTTAGAATTAGTGTACCTAAATCAGATAACAGCAATGGTAGAATTATAGGACTTCTCTGCCTCTCTGCAGATGTGAAGCAGCCCTCTATCCTTGATGCATTGTCCAAGCCCGCCACCAAGCCTACTACCAAAAAGCCCGCCGCTGCTAAAGCAGCATCCAGTGACTCTGACAGCTCTGCTCCTGCCCCAGCAGCCAAAAAAACAGCCTCTTTCAAGAGGAAGACTGCACTGAGCAGTGATGACTCTGATAGTGAGTCTGATAACCTCATGGCCCGCCTCAAGAACAAAACCACAGCTCAAGGGAAGGTATGTTGTAAATCACTGTACTGACAGTGGCGTCATCACACTGGTCAATGGATTTCATGCACATCAGTCTTCTTGCTGTGTTAATATAACCATTATTTTCCTCTGACAGAAAAGTAAACGGAATGATGATGATAGCTTTACACTGGAAGTGACTTCATCCGCTGTGGCCCCGAGGACAAAAACAGCACGCAGCAAAAAACCTGTGACCTATGTTTTAGATTCTGACTCTGATGGTGACTTCTAGGCTGCCACTCCCTCACCGCCTTGCTTATCATATTCTAGCAATGTTTCCCTGTGTACCGTTCTTGTAGTACTTAAAGGCCTTGTTATATCTCGATATTCAAATTTTTTACTGTTTTATTAAGAATTCAACCAATTTTAATGTGAGCTTTGTTTTGTATTCACTGAATCTTTTTTGAAGGCTGCAAAAGTGAATTGTAGGGGGGGGGGTGTTTGTGTTGTCGTTGAAGTGCTTTTATGTGTTTTGTGCTGTTTTGTAAATATTTTCTATTTGTCCTTTTTACTCTTGAATCTTTATATAAATAAACTTGTCAGTTGTCTTTGATTCCGCTGCTTTACCATTTTAGATCTGAGCAAGATCAGTGTTCCTATGTGTGTAAAAAAAAAACAAAAAAAAAAAAAAAAAAAAAAGCAACTTAATTTTTTGGATCATTTGAACTTTTGCCATGAAAAAGGAGCCATCTATTTAAAATAGATGTTTTAAATAGATATGTTTTAAATAGATATTAGCCATTTATTTAAAAAAAAAAAACCTAATTTTTGGAGTCAGAGTTTGACCGAGCCACTCAATAGCTGCAATTTAATTCTGTGATCCACATGATATCTAGGATTGTCAGTTTAGGGAGGAAATTGACAGACCCGTACCAACAAATGGGGGAAAAAAGACCTGTAATGATCCCTTTAGTGTTCAGTAAATTATTGCTGTTCACTCACTATTACAGCTTGAGGAGTGGCAGCAGTCCTATACTGAAGCTGTTGCGTCTACGCAGAGATATTTCCTGCCATTACCCTACTGGTCTGAAACCCTCATCAAGCTGCATAAACATAAGCTTTGTTTGACCCTTTGAAACCCTTGATAAGGATATTAGTGTTCCTTCCCGGATTTGAATGTACTCCCTCACTTAGGACTTGTTCCAGTCTCAAAACTAGTTTCCTTCTCTTGGTTCTTCAGAGAAACCGTAGCGAATGGACTAGGAGCATGCAAATTTGACTTCAACCAGACAGCTAGAATGTCCAGTCGTGTCTGTTGGAAGACCTGTGCCAGGGCGGGAGTTGACCGGAAAAAACTTGTCGCTCACACTGGAATGTGGCTGGGCCCTTTTGGGCTATATCTCTCTGTCCTGAGAGATTTGTCCATTGTGGGAACTACCACTACCATGAAACTCTGACTGTGCATGACGGAGAAACCCTACTCGTGTTCTGTAGCACTTGGATCATAGCCATCACAAGGAGCGTCATGTTCCTTTGGTCATGGAGCTATTTGGAAAATATGCAAGAAAGAAACATCAGGTGGTTGTTAGGTATTTGAGGTATGTTTTTGACTAATATTTTACCTGTGACATATTTGACCTCTTCTGGAAGGCTTGACTGAGCAAATGAATATGCTGATTTCATCTTCTGTTTCAGGACTGTACTGGAACATGACTTGAACTCAGAAAAGATTGGGTGGGCTTGAATTTGGATGTGATAGACCATCTCTAGCCTATAAACCCTCCATCATGACAGACTGGGGCTTACTGAAAGGACTGTTTGGGACTCTCCAGGAGCACTCGCCCATGCTTGGTCGTTTCTGGTTGCTCCTCATGCTGGTCTTCAGGATGCTGATCTTGGGTACAGTGGCCAGCGACTTGTTTGAAGACGAGCAAGAGGAATTTTCCTGCAACACCTTGCAGCCAGGTTGCAAGCAGGTGTGTTATGATCAGGCTTTCCCGGTCTCCCAGTATCGCTTCTGGGTCTTCCACATCGTTCTCATCTCCACGCCTGCTTTGATCTTTCTCATGTATGCCATGCACCACAGCAAAAAGCACCTGGACCTTCCACGACGTTCTGCACCCAGCACTGAGGAGGCAAAGCGAGAGTGGCACCTCAGGCGTCTCTATATGGTGAACGTGGGCTTCCGCCTGCTGTCTGAGGTGGGCTTCCTCATTGGCCAGTGGTTGCTGTACGGCTTTCGGGTAGAGGCACAGTTCCCTTGCAGTCACTTCCCTTGTCCATATACTGTTGACTGCTTCACCTCCAGACCTATGGAGAAAACTGTGTTCCTGATTTTCTACTTCGCAGTGGGAGTTCTCTCTGCTTTTTCCAGCCTGGCTGAACTCATTCACACCACCCGGAAGTGGTTAATGGCAAGCAGGGATGAGTCGGACCATCGGGATAGCGCGGAACTCAGGGAAGGGACTAATTTGTCCCAAAATGCACAGAACTTAGTACCAGAATCTGGTACAGGGTCAGGTAGAGCCAGGCAGTCACTGTTGTTTCCAGGTAGGAGTGGTAGAAACAGTAGGTCAAAAGGCACAGTACGAAACAATGGAAGCTCAAGGTACTCCAGTTTCAAGAGCCTCAAAAGCAGCAAAAGTCAAAAAAGTGCATCTCTGGCAGTATAAGGGGCAGGAGGTTTAGGCCCAGAAGAGAGAATGAGGGTGGAGGTGGTAGCTACATGATTACCTGTGCCTCTGGCAGCAGTGTGTCAACATTTTGACTACAAAGATTATTTCAGAAGTCACTGTCTTGTCCCTATAATGTGAACAAGCCTGCGGGTGTTTTATGGGTATGAGGAGACAACTGTGCTTTATGTGAATAATCCTAATCCAGATATAATCTTGATCCTCAAGACACAGGTAATGACCAGAATCTGATCTGAAACCACCCACAAACGTGTCTTTAGTTTGATTGGAGTATGTTGGATCTGAGCTGCCTTTCTGAACAAGGCCCATGCAGGATACAAAATCACAAATGCATCAATAATGCGTCACTGCATCAACAAATGTGTGCTGCATATTATTATACATTTTGATCTTGTATTTGAAAATGACTCCAGTCTAAATTGGAAGAGTAGTAAACCCCCATATTCCACTTTTTTGCCTCCATATTGAGTGATTTCACTTTGTTCCTCCATACTGAGCCATTCCTTAATTTTTTCCTTCATAGTAAGTGATTCAATAATCATCATTTTGTACTCTACTTGATCTGGGAAAATAGTTTATCAATTAAAATAAAGCAGTAGAATTGGTTTGAGGTGTCAGAATGTTTATCTATTGAACAGAAACAGTTCTGTGCCGTACCTGTGATTTGGTTTTTTTTGGTATGAAGTTAAGAATCTGTGAACGTCCTCTAGGTTTGGTAATTCTGTCATTTTTCCAGGAATTTTTATCCTCTGGAGAGATTTTTTGTCCTTCAAAGACTAGCAGCGATGTCAATCATGTGTCTTGAAGGCGAGAGGAATTCTTGCTCAGGGTTCGATTTTAAAATAGTTTCTTTTGTTAGCTGGCTAAGGCAGACAGCTAACATTGCCACTAGGAGGCGTTACATCTTACTGTGGCCTCACACCTGTAGTAAATGGGTGTGTCCCAATGACATACTGTACCTTAATACTGAAGTAAATTGTATCTACTAACCTAATAGTAGGAGTTCGGAATGTAAAATGACCATTTGTCATACATGAACACAGCACAGCTCACAGTGTGAACAATATGAAGTTATTTCTCTGCATTTAACCCGTTCACCAAGTGAGGCAGCGGCAGCCAGGAACGCAGCGCCCGGGGAGCAGTGTGAGGGGATGGTATCTTGTGCAAGGGTACCTCAGAGGTGCCACTGGCAGTCCTGGGATTCAAACCCACAACCTTCTGATCGCAGGGGCAACTCCCCAACCAGCAGGCCACCAGCTGTCCCAGTAACATACATACTACACTGTTGTATACTAAAAGAAAGTGATGGAGTGTTGCTAAGCCAGTGCACATTATACCAAACTCTGCCGGCTAGTTTAGAGCAGCAGTCCCTTTTTTGCGCCATGGACCGGTTTTATGTAAAACAATATTTTCACTGGCCGGTATAAATACAACAAAAAACAAAGTGTGCAAAAATACAACTCACCATCCCGCTGATGTTTGTTTTTAACTCATGTTTGCTAGCTTGTGAGCTATATTTTTTTGACGTACCGTATCACGTGACCGAGACGAGCGTCTTTTCAAATAAAAGATCTTTCAGACTGATAATCAATAAAATATTTTTTAGTCTGTTTTTCTGTGCGGCCCAGTACCAAATGACCGGTGGTTGGGGACCTCTGCTTTAGAGGACACTTGTTTTTGACACACACTAACAAAAAGTGTTTTTAGGTCTTACCGCAATGCTTTAGGAAAGAGTCACATCTTTTATCCAAAAATTCAGCCACGCATTGGTTTTGTTCCATTGACACCATGCATTGTGGATATTTGGGTATATTCAACTTTAATACTAAAATCCAAAATGTATTCTACATACTCAAACACTAGTTACTATTATGGAACACACCGAATGTCTTCACTCTTCCTGTGGACTCAAACCACAGAAAGGTTAGGAGGACAACAAGCTAAAAGCTAAAGTAGCTATCTGTCTGTTTGACTTCTTCTCTTTGTCTTTTTGATGTCCATTTTGAGCTGAATGAAGACAATCACTGTTTTCTTTATAGTATTGCTTGTTAACTGGCTTAAAAATTGCTCTAACAGTAAGTGGTTGTATTGATTAAACTTTAGCCTAGTAAGAAGGCTAGCAGTCAGGTTGACAGTACAGGGATTCGCAGGATATATAAATGCATTTTGGGGTATATGACAGAGAGAGAGAGAACACTGATGAACAAAAACATGAAACCAGAATAAAAGTGGAAATTATGGCTGGCGGTCCTCCTTCCATCACTCAGAGTGATGTTGGCCAGCACAGGCGTTTGTTAGCTGACAAAGCGGATTTAGTTGTGGAAAACACTTTCTCATCTCACTTTCTCACGCAGTATGTCAATCACAGCCATTCAGAGTCCTCCAAAAACAGTAAATATTCCAAAACCAAATGACCCCAGGCCCAATGTTTTATTTTTTAATATCAACTGTAAGAAGGGCGAAGGCCCTTTGGAAGTGAAACGCTATGAATCACAGCTGACAAAGTGTATCCATTTTCTGTATTTGTGTTTATGAGATGCTGTGTGTGTGTGTGTGTGTGTGTGTGTGTGTGTGTGTGTGTGTGTGCGCGCACGGTGATAAAAAGCAGAGATGGAAAGAATTTGCTGTAAGTGTGAAAAATGGAGATGAATCCAGCGTGCTATATTAAAATCTTGCCAGAACGACAGTCTGTGTGTCAAATAAGAAAGTGTGTCAAATAAAACACTGTGTTTCCCTGAAAACAGCACTGAGGAAAGTGTGATCTGGTTTAAAGATAAAAGCCAGTGAGCCCAAAAAGGATTCGTGTTTGTGACTGAATTTTTTATTTCTGAGCCCAAATAACTTGAACACAAAGGAACAGTTTTGCAAAAATCAAATGTACAGATGTACATGATCAACCAAGATGTGTTTGGAGTCCACATTTTGATTCTTTAGTTTAAAACTGGAGCCACGAGGCTAACGTTACTGGTGATCACTGGTCAACAGTCACCTAAACTGTTTCAGACTGTTGTGGTCTGTTATTGTTTTGTTGCACCATGATCCTGCAGGGACGTTGTTTCGTTTCACTGTGTTATGTGTATATGTGGTTGCAATGACAAGAAACGTACTTGACTTGACTAACAATAAAACTTCCTTGTGTAAGTGACTTTAGACTTGCAGCTCTGGTTCTAAACTAAAGAAGCAAAATTTGGACAAAAACACGTTAGTGGACCATCTGTGACTACAGCATCCCTCCAACAGCTGGCACAGTTTGTTGCTGTGATAAATGGGTGAGTTCAGCACCACTTACCGACTAGGATTTCTTTATAAACAGCCATGGAAAAAAATAAGAGACTGCAACTTTTTGTCTTGCTTATCGCTTTTGTCATTTGTCGGAGTTTGCACTTACAACACATATGGAGGCATTTTTTATTTTTTATACACACACACTGCTACAAATTGTACCAACAGTGAACAGAAAAAAAGAGAAAAGTGGTCTCTTATTTTTACCATGGAGATATATATATA
>JBBIGA010000106.1:28158901-28169412 GCA_037576975.1 Alestes dentex | reverse complement strand
TTATTCAAGTTCTGTAAACACTGCATCATTTCTCTTATTTTGATGTTTTGTCATTTCCTTTAAAATTATGCTTTAAACTACAACATTTTTATTTGGAAATTTGAAATATTGTCAGCAGTTCTTAAAAACTAAGGCAAAGCTGTTCAGTTCAATATCTGCACCTATAAAATATAAAACCATTTTTGCAGTGGTCTCTTATTTTTTCCGGAGCTGTATAACAACACTGGAATCAATAAAGAAGCATATTTTTCTTACGTGGTTTGAAAACACCATTTCACCTCTGTCGCGATGTCATGATGAATGAACCAATAGTAGTTTACTTGCCATTGTGAAGATTTTAGGCTTTGCTCTGACAATGATTTCCAGCGGCCTCACTGACCAAGGCAGTTTAATTGTTATTATATCTGTTCTCAAATCCTGCCAAAACCATGAGCAGCATCTGGTAATGCTGTTCTTTATTATAAAACCAACAGTTTCCAGCGCTTCCATTTGACTGGCTGAACCAATACCATTTATTACTTGTTTACTATTTTATGCAATTTATTAAATTCTAAATGTAATCATTTACTGAGAATTAGCATTTGATCATGTTATATTATTTAGCCACTTCATAAAAGCAGTAAGGCAAAACCACTTATGGTGCCTGGAGTTTGCAAGTTTCAATTATGCCACAGTTATCCATGGCCAGATGTCCAAGGAAGTGTAACTGTGCTCCCTCTTTTTGGGTGGGTAGTGTGATCCTCCCTCTCTCCTCATCCCGCAGTGTAAGGCTTACCAGTGCAGGCATCCTTTAGCTGACATAACAGTTTTGGCACTTTGTGTTCTCCTCCGAGTTTGTTGAACTGTCCAAAAAGGTGCGGTAGAAGCACAAGCTGGCCTTCACCCTCTCAGCTTGGTAGCACAGTGTCATAAGAGTAAATCTAGCGGATTTGCAGGTGGCAATTATCCACGGCTCACTTCAGCCCTGAAGACCAGCTCCATATTCTGTATTAAACATGCTCTCTGTCCACACACAAACGCACACACACACACACACACACAAGTAGTGTGTTTCCCTGATCTGTCCTAGCCTGCACCATCTGCTAGCCCCATGAGCAACAGAGATGTGGCTCTAGTGCAGGGATTAACCTTGTACTGCAGGACATCCCGCCTCGTGCTCCTTGTGGCAGGCTGAGAACCCATCCCGCTTACACACTTATCCACGCAGCTAAACAGCAGTAACTACAGCAACAGTGAAACAGAGAAAAAAAAAACAGTTTCATAAAACAGTGCTGTCCAGCCAATTATTCTGTAGGTCTGTAAGATACATAAAACACACGTATAAGATGCAGGTACTACACTTTGCCCTTGTGAGATTGTTAAAGGGCCTGTATCTTACGTTTCATTTTTCACTTAGTCACTTATGAAATTTGAGTGGTTGTCTGTACGTAAAACCTCTGATAATGTCCATTGGGTAACTTTAGCTTGGTGGCTACTACACTCACTGTCTTGATGAAGAAACTGCCAGTAGACACTGGAGGTCAAGGAGACCTTCAATAAGTTGAAGCAAGCTGTCCACCTGCAGCTCCCAGACCCTCAGCTCCCCTTCATTGTGGAAGTAGGAACGTCTGAAGTAAGTGTCAAGGCAGTGCTCACCCAGTGTTCTAGCATGGATGGTTAACTTCACCTGTGTGCCTACTGCATAAAAACCTGCCAAGAGGAACTATGGAGTGGAGGATCAGGAACTCTTGGTGGTGAAACTGGCTCTAGAGGAATGGGAGACACTGGCTGAATGAGGTCTGCCACCGGGTCTGGACAGACCATAAGAACTTGGCCACACAGGAAGCGAACCAACTCAATCCCTGCCAGCTCAGGTTGTCCCTCTTGCCTGGTTTGATTTTGTTCTATCATATTGCCACAAAAAAACCCACCAAGCTAGACACCCTTTCCCACAAGTACCAGCCTCCTCCAACCCACAGTGTTTCAAAAGCCCATCATCCCCTGACACACGACCTCACCCCACTCCATTGGGACATAGACGAAGTCACCAGGGATGTACTTAGAAGTGAGTCGGACCCCAGGCTTATGTATGTGTGTGTGTGTGTGAGTGTAAATACACACCCTATGCAGAAAAAGCAGTTCTGCACATTTCCATACACTTAAAATCTTAAAATTCAAAGAAAAAAAACTCAAAAATAGCTTGATGTAGCTTTACATTTTTTATGTAGTTTTATGTTTTATGCTTTACTTCCTCTCAATGTGTTACACTCAACAAATGTACAGAAACTGTGCAGCAAGTTTGACTCAGGGATTCCCCCGTGCTCTGTGTTGTTTAACTGAACCACACTTTCATAAACAGAGCTCACTGTGTGACAAGTAACTGTAGTCATCTGATTTAAGTTTTGGGGGTCTGAACGGCTCATCTAAACCAGTGTGGACTCCAAGCCAAAACTGCCTGTATGATAACCGTGAAATAACAACCAGAATCATCAGAAGATTGGATTGTAAAGGGTGTCAAGCTGGGAAAATAACAGCTAACAGATTTCAGTGAATTGTAATAACCATGTAGTCAGTCAGCTCGCCACATGATCCCCCAGTCAAACAAATCCATGGAATGATAGATCCTCACCACCAGCAGACCTCATAAGCATATGGCCTGATGGTAAATCTTCAGGACAGGAGAGTGTAATGAGGGCCTTGGTCATGGGCCTTTTTTTGTGCATGAAATCTGCAACCTTGAATCACAACTTAGAAGTTTTTTGAGGTTTTTTTGCATGCTAGCAAAATGAAGCAATATTTTATCTGCAGCTGTGTACAACAGGTCACTCTAAACTCGCTCTGAAATTCAAATACAAATTAATCTAAAGTATGATTATGGCTTAAACACAGCTTTTTCCTCAGTTTTTGGGTTTTGAAACAACTGACCTGATTTTCTGTGAAAGATTCTTGATTTCTGCTGAAATCCTCTCTCAGCTATGCAAGGACCTATCTACCAATCTTCACTTGAGCTACTACAGAAATGGAGCTGGCCCTATCATCACAAGGTCGAACCCCAGCGATGCCACAGCCTGTCTTGGTGTTCATGAGAGCTTCATTCTTATCACTCTCTCTGGGTGGGTGAGATGGCCCTAACTCTTCCCCATCACTCAGTGGGACGCTAGCTAGTGTGAACATCTATTAGCTGATGTAGCACTATTAGCAGTTAGTGTTCACCTGCAAGCGGGTCCAGTCACATTGCATTAGTAGCAGTCTGAAAATGTCTCGTGTTTGAGAGGAAGCACATGCTAACCCTCCCAACTTCATACCATCGTGTGATGGGAGGAGCGATTATTGAAAATGTCGTTGTTTGGCCAGCTATTTATTTTCCCTCCAAAATTCATCCTGTAATGTTTGTATGATGGGGTGTAAGGGTGTTCACTAGGCGCCGAAGCTTGACAGAAGCTCTGAAGCTTTGTGGGTCAGAAGGAAGTTCAGGGTTGCATTTGCTGTAGGGAGCGGCTCCTCTGCAGCGGAAACACAGATATTATTGCACAGATATTGAACCTCCGAGTGAAAACACCAAAAACCACACACACACAAACACACACACACACACACACACACACACACACACACACACTCACACACACAAACACACACACACATACACTCTCTGGTGTTTTTCGTAACACCTTTAGGGCAAACATGAAGCTGAAAGTATGATGTGGGTTTAGCACCTATGCCACCCTCTCCTGATCTTTCTCACCTGCATGTTAATCTGTCAAAGTTGATCGTTGTTACCGTTGCTCTGCTACAAGTGCACTCATGTAATGACGTTCGTTTCAGATCCTCATTCACAAGGAGAACATGAAGAAACACAAAGCACAGTTTTTAAATGATAATTTCATTTAAACAGTTTTGCAGCACCTACGTTTTGCAGCCCCCTTCCTGCAACCATACTAACTGGTCATGCCATATTTACTGCAAGCAATGCTTTGAACTCAGTCCTTTACATCACTGTGGAGGAATTCTGGTGAAATGTTCTCTGGAGAATTGCTTTAATTCGCCCACAAATCAGGCTTTGGAGCAACTGTCTGTTTAAGGTCCTGCCACGTCATCTCCATAAGGTTTTATTTACAATGGCGACCAGGCCTGTCAAAACCATTTCTTTCGAAACATTCTGAGGTGGACTTGTTCTTGTGTTTCGGTTCTTTGTCTTGCTGCATACTTCAAATGCATTTGAGCTTCAGACCAAGGACTGATGATCCGACGTTCTGTTGCAGGATCTTCTGGTAGTGAACACAAATAATGGTTCTGTCAGCCATGGGAATTCACCCAGGCCCTGAAGCAGCAAGGTATCCCCACATCATGGCACTACCACCAGCGCTGGTATGATGTTCTTATTATGGAATGCTGTGTTTGCTTCAAGCTAAATTCTGTTTGAAACGAGCCTGTCTCATTCATCAGTTCTTGACACTGACACGATGATAAAATTTATTATAAAACTTGACAGGACAGGGCTGGTTACCATGCAGCTACAGTAACAGCCGGCATTAGATCACGGATTAATCTGCTATAAAATAAAGCCTAAATCGCTGTTTAACAAATTAATCAACGAGTGCTATTTAAAGCTCTAATACAAATCTGAAGCCTAAAATTCTCACTTATAACAAAATTAACCTCTTCTTCCAATGAACTATGAGTGAGCAGGAGCCTTGTGGGTGACAGTCCCTCATAATAAAAATAACTTCCTACAGGGTGGAAATAGATCCCAGTGCATGGGTACTACTTAGTAAGTCGAGGTAACAAGATAAGTATGTCATTCCCTTCCCCAACTAATCACAGCCATTTCCACAGCTCATTTCCACACCTTACTTAGTCATGTCCACTCATTATTCATATTATCAGAAGGAGGGTCACCAGCAGACCACTGTATGTCACTGATGACCAGGACTCTACTACCAAATTACCTAAAAGTAAGTTGCGTTCATTTAACTCGCAGATTATAGTCAGAAAGAGGAAATAAGTCTGAAGTACACACTTCCCTGTTCTGTGGTATTCTTTAAAACACCACACAAACCACTAGACAGGCACTTATCAAGTGTTTACAAGCCTTTAACACCCTGCTGCGGCAGGTACTCCAGGGTATAAGGCGTTGCTTTTAGGACAAACCTAAATAGCTTCTGTTTTTACGAGACTCCTGCAAGAAACCATTCATGAAGCATTCTGACGTGATTCATCCTCAACCACAGTGCTGTTAACAATTTGAAGGGTCTCGGAAAAGAAACGTTTCTTGCTTTTTTATTTTTGTATGTAATCAGTTTCAGAATGTATGATTTACTCAACAGTGGAAACAGTCCATGTATGGATATTAAGCCAAAATTCACAGTTTTTGTAATGTCACAAACAGCAACATATTTACATACACCCACATATTTTCATGTCATTTGATGACTGATATCTGCTCCACCTTACTGAAGAGCTGGATGTGGTTTGAGCTGGATGTGGTGACTATTCCAGTGTTAGTGATGTCAGCCTTGTAGCACAAGTTCTAAAGTAAATAAGAAAAAAATGGGCATGGAATTGCCTTGGGTGGGTCAGTAGAACATTGATTACATCTAGGGTCAGTAGAACACTGAGTTTTTGCTGACACAGCATTTTAACTATAAAATACATCCCAAAGTCTTAGGCAAGCCAAGAAAAGACTGTAAAACTTAATGCAAGTACATGTAGGCAGATGACCAGCTTGACCAAGATGTTCTTAGGTTACTGTGAAGGCTGAAAATTTCAGAACTCAAAGAAGCAATAGAGGACAAATCATTTCAACAGCCACAACAGCTTAACTTGTGGATAGTACAGGACCGTCTGAGGTGAACTAGTTCTGCAAAAGGCTCTGGTGGTCTCCCACTTGACCGGATGAAAGCATGCTGGCATAAGAAATCTTGGCCAGACATTGGGGTCACTGTAGCGCCCCCTTGCTGAAATGCTTAGAGTGCAGCTTGTCCTTGCACTGAGTTATGAAGCAGTGAACAGCAGGAGATCCTTAGTGCAGCTTGGCCATTCTTCTCTCTTCTACTTCTGCTCTCCATTCCGTCCTTCTACTTTCTCTCTCCTCATCCCTCTGTACCATCCTACACTCTTCACTCACTCTCTTGCTCTTTCTGTACTTCGCCTCTCTCTCGCACCCTCTTTTTCTTTTACAAGCTGTAGTTCCATTAAATTAGTGCCCAGGGTTTTAATTGCAGTTTTACGAAGCCTATTTATTGGCATTCAAGAGAGAGGGCGTGTGTGATAGTTTAACTCTCTCTCTCTCGGGTCTGGGCTTCCCTGTGGTTTAGCATTGTTGTTCTTTTTTGCTTGCGCATGTTTTTCTTCCTTCCTCTTTTTCATACCAGAAGACTTGTTGCTCTTAACTGTTGAGGCCACTGTTTTTATAGGGAATTAGCACTTCAGACCCAAAATCCCACGGCCTCACTGTGGGCATAAAAGTCACCCTGCAGACTGCTAAATGAAAAAGAATTTAACGGTGCAAAATATCGTAGTCCTGTGAAAGCGCAATGTCCCCGTCTCTTGGCCCAAAGTCTGCTGACTGGATGCAATTCCTCAGTTCATGGCCCAGTCAAATTCAACCGGCACAGTGCAGCAATGTCCCTAACTTGTGACCCAATCAAACCCCGTAGTAACAGAGCAGTGTCCCCGGCTTGTGGTCCTGTCAAACTCTACTGTCACAGAGAAATGTTCCTGGCTCTTGGCCCAGTCAAACTGTACTACAGTACAAGGTCTCCTCACCTAGTTCTCAGTTGAGGATGGAGAAAACTCCCTGACCAGAGGGGAAACAAGGAACAAAAACTGCAATAAAATACAAAACAAATAAACAAAAAGCACAGTGTACAGCAGCAGCCAAATTATTTCCACACCTGATAAAACCACACAGTTTGGGTTTGTAGCTTTGCACTGCTGCTAGGATGCTAACGTGGCTAACAAGTAATGGAAGCGTACACCTGAGCACTTAGGCCTCGTCCACATGGACGTCTGAATCAGGCGTTTTTCGGGCGTTCATGGCCCCAGGTGGGCACGGACTGAGCGCCGACCGTTTTTCTGCTCATTGGGGGAGAAATCACAGCGTCCACACGGACGTTCAGCACCGGCGCTCAGTCAGCTGCGCGTTCGTGTGGCGTCAAAAACACGCTGCATGCAACATTTTCTTGGCGTCAATTTCTGCCGAAATCCTGACAAACGCAAGGAAAATGTTGGTACTGCATTTACACGGCGTTCGGTTGATGTTCTGGAGGACTGAATATGTCCCATGATTCTGTTGTTCTGGGAACTGCGACAAATCAAGTTTTGAAGGAAAATCTAAAACTACATCCCAACACGTAAACAATCTGGAGAGAATAATTACTGCATCCACAGGTGAATACACGAAGCTGCACATTGGGCTGCAGGCTGGCGTTAAACAGCATCAGACGAACGCCAGTGTAACGCCAATCAAGCGCAGATACAAAACGCTACAAAAACGCCTACGGTGTTCAGAGCACTTTCATTTATCCAAGATTCAAACGTCCATATGGATGTGGAGGCCTTAGCATGTGCTTCAACTAAACTTATGATAAAAACAAAGCATAGCTTAAACAATTTTTCCTCACAAATGTACACTCTTTGCACAAGAGCATGAAAAAGGTCAGAGCTAGGGGAGGAGATAGCAATTGTAGCTTTTCTTCAACCCAGAAACCTCCTTGCTTTAACAATTCTTACAATTGTTTTGGGAAACCAACATGGGAATTTGTCTTATGACAGCTCAGATCGAAGCTGCTGCTGTAATACTGAACAGATCTTTCTCAAACTAATGCTAATGCAAATTCTTCACTGGTACGAAATAATGATGTACAAAACTATAAGGGTTAATTTTAGACAGAACTGATCTATGCTCAGTCCTTTTTCCAGGTGTGGACAAGCTTTATAGAACGATGACAAATGGTAACATGCTAATCTGTAAAAAATACAAAAATGTGACAGTTTGTATTTTTACAGGAAACCTGCCTGGTTGTTGATTAGCTAGCTCAGTAGTGTAGCATTTTGAACTGGAAAGTCAAAAGTGACGTATTGAATCTAAACAAAGGCCACTACAATTTCTCATGAGTTTCGGAGGTCCGTTTGTAAAACTCGTCCGGCAACAGTTGCTGTGTAAGAACAACTTTGCGGGCGGAGCTTGGTTCGGTAAATTCTTTCTCTGACGATGCAAGTAAAGAAGAAAGGGACGCATTAGGTAACCCTCGGCCAACTGGATTAAGCCTAGCCTTTGGCTAAACCGCAGTGCTCATAGTGATTCACCACTGAAAATCCTTTTATTAGTGCAGGCTTAGGCCTCATTTTGGGTTTTGAAATTCAGCCCTGAGAGTTTTGTTCCTTTTTTTTCCACTCCCAAAAGAAATTTCCATCTTTCTCTTTCTGCCTCACCCCCCCCCCCTTCCCGCCCTCTCCGAGGCCTCTAGTGCCCGGGGGGCTAATTAATACTTAATTAGATTTGTTGAAATTGATTAGTGATTTCATCGTGCCACTGACGCGCCGGCTCATTGCTCCCTGCAGAAACGTCTTTAATGTGCCATTACTTCCCCTGGTTGCACAGTCGGGCGCACATACACACACACACACACACACACACACTTTTAAATCCATTCTCCCAACATTATCCACACAGAGCAACCAGCACAATGAAGAACATACTTCTTGGCCTCCCAGAGACAGGGAGAGAGTTTAAAAAAAGGCCTCTGTAGTGGAGAATCAGAACCATGTGCGCACACTTTTAAAATGGTTCGTTGGCATGATGCCGTAGAAAAAATACTGGTTTCCCTAAAGAACTTTTCAATGGATCTTTAAAGAACCCTTTTGTGGATAAAGCCATGCTTCTATAGAGATGTACCTCTCTAGGCTCCACCTACAAATGCATTCTGTCAGAGCAGATGTAGCTTGTTTGAAAAACCTTCAAAAATCTTTCAACCTAATGAGACACTTTAGCACACCACCTTAGGATCACTGCATAACAATAGGTAATATAATAATAATAATAATAATAATAATAATAAAATACACTGAAGTACTCCAGACTTACTGAGCCACATGTCTTTAGCTAGTATGTTAAAAATTTCCGAAACCCTCTAAATCAAACCATCCAAAATAGAAACAATTAGTCCGCGTAACTTTATCAACTGTTGAATCTCTTGACTTATCAAACTGAACTAAAATATGATGTTATAAAGACTACGCAATACAGGGCAGCTAGTCAGAACAAAGCTCATTTGTTATTATGAATTTTATCAAGACATCTATTAGTCTTGTCAAAAACAGCCTGTTTAATTGTAATGGATAAAGAGAGGCCAGTTTGTACCGCAAACCATGTTATAAGTGTAACTTGAGGAAAATTGTAGGATATTGTCCTTTTAAGTTTTGGCCAGTTTCACGTTTTCAGGTCAGTAAAAGATTTTTCCTAAAGTATAAGCCAAAAACCTTTATGTTTAAGAACATACATCTCCATGTGTATTTGTGTGTGTGTGTGTGTGTGTGTGTGCCACCATCATCTTACACTCTAGAAAAATGCCCTTCACAAAAATCAGGTAGTAGGTTCTTAGTGTTAAAAAAGCTTTTGTGAATAAAGGTCAGCTTAACTTTTGTCTTCTCACCTTGTGAAACATGTTTAACAACCGTCATACCCTTTCCAGCAGCCTTGCAGCTCATTATGACAGCTTGTTACACCATATGACATAACCCCTAGCACTTTTTTATAGAATGTATGGACAGAGGCTGCAAAAAGTGCTAATGATAAAGTGCTGTCTCTTTTCTCTGAAAGGTCACATGAATTTCACTAGGTGCAAAAGCATTGCAGCATTCATTTTATTAAAAAAAAAAAAAAAAGAACACACCTCTATGATAATGCTCATTTCTGACAGCATGAAAGTGAACATATTTTGTCAGTTCTAGATTAAACATGGATATCTGAAGTTATATAATATGAGCCCGGTCTCACGACTTTTCGTGCAGCCATCACGAAATACAATAATATGTGCTGCGATCATGATTTAGGGCTTTTTTTGTGCTAGGACAACACTTCACTTTTTTGTGCTAGGACAATGCTTCACTACTCTATGTATTTTAATGCAAATTGCATAACACCGCCAGTATCAGTCCTAACTGGTGACTGAGGGACAGTAGGAGAGAAATAATGAGTTTATTCTTATCGTTTTTGTTTGCAAAGCAGTTAAAACAGGTTGAAATGGCGTAAGACGGGGAAAATCCCTAACCCTAACCCTAACCTTAACCCTAACCTTAACCCTACCCCTACTCCTAACCTTAACCCTAATCCTAACCTTAACCCTAACCTTAACCCTAACCCTAACCCAACCTTAACCCTAACCTTAACCCTAACCTTAACCCTAACCTTAACCCTACCCCTAACCCTAACCTTAACCCTAACCTTAACCCTAACCCTAACCTTAACCTTAACCTTAACCCTAACCCTAACCCTAACCTTAACCCTAACCCTAACCCTAACCTTAACC
>JBBIGA010000106.1:28142985-28158801 GCA_037576975.1 Alestes dentex | reverse complement strand
TAACCCTAACCCTAACCTTAACCCTAACCCTAACCCTAACCTTAACCCTAACCCTAACCCTAACCCTAACCCTAACCTTAACCCTACCCCTAACCCTAACCTTAACCCTTAACCTAACCGTAACAGTCACTAGAAGCGCAGATACTGGCAGTGTTACGCAATGCGTGTTAAAATACATAGGGTAGTGAAGCATTGTCCTAGCATGAAAAAAAGCCCTAAATCGTGATCACAGCACATATTTTAATTAAATTGCATTTCGTGATGCCGGCACGAAAAGTCGTGAGATTGGGTTGATAATATATGATCATATATGTGAGCTTCTGTGGAGCATTTCTACAGTGACAGTCTAGAGCCTCCAGGAGGCCTACATTGATGTTCTCCCTCACGAAACTGGTCCCACCCACTGTAAAGAGGCTGATTCCTCTTTCTAATAATGTTGGTCATGGTAGTACTTTAGACCAGCTCCTGAAGGCCTGGCCAATGGAAGAACTCTCACAGTTACATCTACCTAGAGAAAACACCCAACCTAAAATTGATTGGACAATTTTATGTTGGGTGTTTTCAGAATTTAACCCTACTGTTCCCAACCAAAACTTGAAACACAGTGAAGTAATAGTGCTGCAGAAAGTACAGAGTGGAGTGATGGAGTTGTTACAAAGCTTTTATACTTGGTAACTACTAAATAAATCACAGGTATGACACAAAATAGTTGAACATTCTGGTTCTGTGAAACACATTAAACAGACAGGAGTGGACTGTTAAGCTGCTAGATGCTAAATGTGCCTGTGAATCCAGCAACTAGTTGTTTTCTGGTACTGAAAACTTGTACTGAAATTCTGTCTGGATCAGCATCTTTGTGGATGTTGAATCGATTATACGTAAATCTTCTAGGTTCATGAGATCAAAACGCACAGAGCATGTATTTAGTTCATCGCTGAGAGGCACCCTGGCAGCTGTTAATGTGCGTGTTTGTGGTCTGTAGTATATCATAGTTTGAATTCTCTTCCAGATCCAATGCCTGTCACGTGTGCAGTTAAAATGTGACTCCACTTTCCTACTGTTTTCATGCTTCACACAGGTAATGGGTTTCTGGGGATTGTACTTACACTTATTGTATGTGCTCTTGTCTCCTGTCTGAAACATGTGCATGCGATCACAGATTCTTTGACAGATTTCTAGGGTTGGGAAATGAATGGACTGTCTTGGTTAGTACTACTAAGGTCCAGTAATGTCTCAAACAATCAGATAATATAATGAAGTCATAGTGAAACCTTTTACACTGTAGACTTAACTTTTTGTGGCTGTATCAGACCCCATGCAATGGGTCTCTGCACCATATTTTCTCCATAGAGTCTCCATCAACACTATGGCCTGAGTCAGATAGGACCCACAAAGACATCCATGTATGGGAGAATTATTTCTCCAGAGTGCTAAGTCCATTCAGTTCTCCACAGACAAAGAGATCACCAGCATCAGATGAGTCATCCAACATTCCAGCACATCCCAGACATGGAGGAAAGACACATCCAACAAAAGGTTTCTGTGCACAACCTTACACTGGCCCAAAGTATCACTGATCTTGTTCCTCCCAACAACGGAACACAGCAAGGGTTCCCACTTGTTTGCCATTTTTTTCTTGCCTTGTTCTCCTTTATTGGTGAGCAGCACTTGGTCCCCAACATGTCGAGAGGCATGCTTGACTTTCTCATTGAACTGATGAGCCTGGCAGTCTTGATCTTAGGTGGTGTGCTGTTGAGCAATCTTGAACAGGTATGAAAGAAAAATGCTGGAATAGCTGTTAAAGTCTGCTATGATGGGCTCTTACAGGACAGACTTGAACACATTGTCCACTAGAAGCCGCGGGACATAGTCAAACAACAGATAGAATTGTGCATAACCAGTAGTCTCATGAACAGTTGCACTGTAGGCAAAGATCAGTGTGTGGATCTGTTATGGCCATTTTTGTTTGGGTCTAAGAAGGAGAGCTTGCAGTATATTGCCGAGGGTACAGTTAAACCACTTTGTGCCACCATTGCTTATAGGGTGATGAGACATGGCAACATCAGGCAGGTACAGCAGCTTAGACATCTTTTTGAGGAGATCAGTTGGCATAAGCACATTAACAGGGCTCTTGTTCTTGTCTTCCACCAACCAAAGTTGATGCAAATGAGCCCTATAGGAGCTGAGATCTACATGCTCTGGAGACTTAATGAGTATATACCACTCAGCACCAAACATACGCCTTAACATTTCCTTCCATGTTAAGCCAGAAGAAATGTTGCCTTGCCAGGCGGAGGGTCCTAGCTTGAGCTTGGCGTCCTGCCAAGTCATGGACTCCCTCCAATGCCTTGGCCCTCAAACTCATTGGCAACACCAATTGAAGTCTCTTTGTTTTTGCTCACAGGGTCTCTTGTCTCCCTGTACAGGATTCTGTCCTGAGTCTTGACTTTTTTTTTTTACAGTGCTTTAGCAAGGCCAGCAACCTTACATCCCAACCATGTCTCTCTCATCTGGACAGCTGTCTTTTACAGACTTCAAATAACAGGACAGGTGATCCTGAAGTTGGTGATCCTGAAGTTGGTGATCCTCCAGGTCACGCAGGGTAAGGGAAGGCAAGGTATCTTGATCAACCGATTGCAGCTGTTGAACATGGTGGACAAAATAAGCAGCCCCACACTCCACATTAGTCTCCCACTTGCTGTTGTGTAGCAAGGCAGCTTTGATTTCAGATGAGCTGAAGCAACCTACTGAGACCAGAGCAGGTTCAAGTTGCTGGACCACCTAAAGAGGTTGAATTACCAGCCTGAAAGCATTCTGCACTTCGTTAGCTGATTCCTGGACTAAACCATTGTAGGACATTCGAATTAAGGGAATGCTGATAGAAAAGGTGAAAGAATCATGACTGAGTGCATCCGCTACAATGTCCTTTGGACCCGGAATATACTTCAGTTTCAAAACTGTAGAATAAAAGTTTGGCCACCCACTTTTGTTCGTAAGCATCAAGCTTGGGCTTGGTCAGTGTATGAGTGAGCAGGCTGTTATTAGTCCACATTGTGAAGTCATGCCCTTTCAACTGAACTTCTCAGAGATGCTCCACTTCAGGGCCATGAAACCGAGACAATAGGTAGAACACCTCTGCTTTGACTTGCTGAAGACTTTGCTAGCAAAGGCAATGGGATATGGCTTATCCTCCCTGGTCAACAACTGCCATAACAGAGTGCCCAGTCTATCCAGAGATGGAGCCAAAGATAGGATAAAAAGGCTTGAAAGCTCAGGATGAACCAACACAGCACAACTGAGGAGCTCAGCCTTGAGTCTATGGACGGCTTCTTCACATCTAGGACTCTGTGGCAGTCAACATTCTGAACATGCCAGTCCCTCCCCCTGCCTTAACAGTCTGTCCATTCGTCCTCTGACCTGCTCTAGCCCAAACAGGGGCTTGGAAATGGCTGATGACCCAGGGATGAATCTCTGTCAGAAAAAAAAGACATGCCCAATAGGGACTTAAGCTTCCTCAAAGATGGAGTGTGACAATCCTCCTCCATTAGACCTTTCAATGGCAAATGAGAAATCACATCCACCTTGGCAAGACATGACTCTGATCAATGACATGACCAAGGAACTTCCTGGCGCTCAGCTTAAGATTACTTTGGAGCCTGCTCAGAGTGTCCTCCTCAGTGGGAACAAAGACAAGCAGTCAATCAAGTAGTAAAACAAACTGGTGAAGTTGAGGTCACCAAAGGTGCTCAGCATCATGCACATGAATGTAGTTGTTGTCGAGCCCTTGCAGCACTCTGTTGTTCTCATCAGACCAACAGGTGTTGAGAGTGCAGTGTACTTTTTATCTTCCTCACACATGTTGTCCATCATGCTGAAAACTGCATTGTGCCTGAGTGCTGAGTTTGTGTATTCAGCCATCTGAAGTCCATCTTTATCCTCAATTCTCCATCCTTCTTCCAGACACATACATGGATGAGAGGAGACACATACATGGATGTGCAACTGATTCCATTCTCCTCCATGTCCGTGAGTACCAACCGAAGCCATTGATAATTAGCAGGGGTTACTCTCAGGTACGGCATGCGGAATGGATGGTCATCTGTCAGGTGAAAGCAGTGCACAAACCTATTGCCACAGTCAAGCAGATGTCTGGACAATATGTTCTCATATTCTTCAACATGCTCAACAAGCTCTCCCGTAAAATGGAAGCTGGCATGTCATGAATCGATCTCAAGGTCACCCAAACCAGCTTCCCTGAATAAATATTCAACCTCCTCACTCATAGTGCAAGCCATGGATCCCAAATCAAACATGCCTTTCAGTTCAGCCATGTCATTCACTGCAACCTGGGTGTGGAAAAGCTTACAGAAAGCAGGGACCTCTACTGATCCTTGAAGTACAACATTGTATCTTTCTGATATGGCAGGTGTTGATATAGAGAACCTCAAGATACTGAGGATTATTTGTCCACCTCCCACTCTTCCCCTCTCTGAGTGAGGGTGTCTCTGTCAATGTCTGTTGCAGTCTGTCTTCAAGTGTCCAGGAGTGAAGAGGGATTCTGCTGCCCTCGTCGGCAGCTTATTCCACCAGGGGGGAACCACAGAACAGAAGAGGCTGGACTGGCTTTGCCTTGTGCATAGGGATGGCAGACCCAGACGATGTCCCTTGGAGAAGCGGAGGGAGCGAGTAGGAACATAAGCCTGTATGAGAGGATTATGGTTGGTAGCCAACGTGTTATGGCACCTGTACTGATTGTGATGTCTCCGTCTCCTTTGGCATGACAGTCCTGAGTTCATGCTGGAAGCTATCAATCAGTTCCTGAACCTCGGAGGCGTTCCACTCTTCATCCGATTTAGTGCTGAGCCTGCTGAAGAGGAAGGTGTCTGGAACATCATTGACACTTCACATCCTGAATCTTCAACAGTAAGTGCTTACTGAGGAAAGGACACACTGGCAATGACAGTAATGTTGTTTGGTCTAATCCAGTATTCCATCACTCCCTTGTGCTGTAGTGGATTGGTGTTGTAGAAGTCAGCCAGTGGCATGGAGGACTTTACTCACTACAGTGCTGTTTCAGGATGTCAAAGATCAGTTCTGGTCTCTTGATGCGGTCAAGCGATGCGTTATGACAAAGTGTGACTTTCACTACATCTTCAACCCTCTCCATTAGCCTAGCTAATATATCTTGAGACTGCTGGTATGTTGACATGTCACGTTTCACAAAATACATCTCCTCCATTTCCACCCTCTCACAGACAGAGCACTGATGACTGCTTTGACCCCTGAATACTGGTGGCTCCTTAACATCTGATTGCATAACAAGTTTGACTCAGAGAAATTCAGCCCAGAGGGTCTCTGCTTGGCACACCATGAACATGAACTGTCTGTCGCTCCTACCACCCTGTTGCTGGGCTGCAATCAACTGACTGATATGCCTGGCCAACTCCAAAATGAGAGTACTCAATTTAACATGAGACACTGTGTGAGGGGTTGGTATTTCTCAGGGGGGTGCTTTGGGTGGCAGACCTAGACATGAGTGGAACAAAATCTATTTTTTTGGTGTCTGAAACCCAACTTGGCGAAACTACCCTCTCCCAATGCCCCCCTTAGACTAAATTTTCCCTTCAGAAACACTCATTTCCTCTTAACAAACTGCTGGTCACATGATGACAAACAGAATACAAATGCACTAGAATGAAAAAGTCCAATTCATTTACAAAAAAGAGCACAGTTAAGTATCTTCACTCGACCCTTTATAATCTACATTGTGCTGATTAAGTGTCCAAAAGCATACAAAATGTCCTTTGGGCTGAAAGTGACCAATGTAGGCGAGTCCATGATGTCGATGCTGTATGTGTGTTTCGATTATGTTTTTTTAGTTGCAAACTGTTACAGTAACAAAGACACACAAAACCATCAGCTGTGTGTGGAACATCTGGCCACTTAAAATTCCATATGAAGTATGAAAATAAGCAGATCACTGAAAACATAACTAGAGATATAACTAGAAATAACTCACTGAAAATATTTAGAAAATAAAGAAATTTAATTAAACAATTTAACAAACAAATTAATACAAATTTGTAACCAAGACCCCACACCCCAGTAACATATAGATTCACGGCTCAACTCTTAAATATAAATGCACTAAGATCATTTCAGTAGGCATCTAAAATTGTGTTTAGCAGCCATACCTAAATGTTACAGCTCATCCTGTAAACAGGTGTGAACATTTTCAAAACAGTAACAGTAACAGAGATACACAAGACCATGAGCTGCAAGCGTGGAGCATCTGCAGGACTTCCATCTCCTGCGCCATTAGCATGAAACGGATAAGTTTTCTTTTACTCTTTTTTAGAGGACAAGCTTATTTAGTACATAAGCATTACCCTTTTACCTTCTAACTCATGAGAAAACTTCAGTTAGCGAACTCAAATCTATGTAGGGCTCACACAGGTTGAGTCAGATATTACACAGAACAAAACACAGCAGGTTGGTCACATTCAAATTGCAATGAATAACTTTCATAAACCTTTATTGACAGAGTCCTGCCTCTGGTCATGTTGGAAAAGGCTTAGACCAGAGCATGCATGCACGTATCCATATCATCGCACCAAACACGCCCACACACATACACATACACATACACACACATACACACACACAGACACACACACAAACACACACACATACACACACAGACCTGGGAACATACAGGGAGGAGGTTAAAATTCTAAATAAAAGATTTAAAAAGAGAATTTTGATGAAATCCATAAGCCATGTCCATATCAGCTGCTACATACAACCAGATTCTCTTAGGTGCTAGTAGTAATTATGATTATAGTAGAGATGTTCTAATTTTTTGATCAATTTTTTCATTTTTTGACCATGTTTTGATATTTTAGGCCTGAACTCAAACCTTAGTTTTACTAGTCATGGATTGCCACTGTTCATTCCCTGCCTTGACTGGGCATGCCATTGTGCGCACACACTCTCACACACACACAGACACACACACACACGCACACACAGACACAATAAAAAGCCACCCATGTATGCACTGGATCTGGCATATGCATACACCCACCGTTCCACCCTTATTGCTAATCCCTCATCATCCTCATTATCATCTCTCCCATCACCGCTCTGTGACGTTTTTCCGCTGCCCCTTATGTATGAGTGTGTGTGTGTGTGTTTTCTGGGCCATACCGAATTACCATGTTGCCACACACAATAACAGGCCGCAGTCCAGAGAGGCTGGCCGACTGTGTGTTGGACAACAACTTTACATGAGCATGAGCCAGAGAGGATGAGTGAGCGAGGAAGAGAGAGAGGGACGGAGAACAAGGAATGGGGTCACTTGAGTTTGTTGCTAACAGGATATTAGTCAGCTTGTTTGGCTCCGCCCCCTCCAGGGCAGTGGCGCTATTTGCTTACCTCTCGCAGCCCCTTCAGCCCTCTCTCTCTCTCTCTTTCTGCACAACATTTCAAAACCCCTGTCCCACATTGAAGCCCTCGCGATTCCTTTCCAAGTAGACAAACAAACCCCTCCACATTTCCCAGGAAACAAGATAAATCACGCAGCCGAGCCGTCCTCCTGCGCACCAGAAAACCACTCCAACATTGTTCGGAGGGAGGCTTTTTATAGCAGGCCTCTCTTAGGCCTGGAACGGCCCCCTTTTTTATTTGCGTTATTTTAGCCAAACCCTCTGGAAGACGGCTGGAATGGAAGGCATCCGTACGAGATGGTGGATGACTGCAGACACGTGGATGAAGGGAGGGGGAGAAAAGTGTCTATAAAGCACCATCCTGCTTAGCCGTGTCACACAGAGAAAAGGCCGAACACCAATCAGGCTGAGCATAACATGGACACATGTTCCAAAAACTAGCTGTTGGCTACTTCACAGCACTGCATTAACTTTAGAACCGTAACTGTAAGGTGACGTAATCTACTCCCATTTTCCGAATAATGTATTCAACTGTTTTTACACAACTGTGAAATGTATTGAACAAATTACACATGTAGACAAAACACTAGACTGAAAAATGCTTGTGGGCTCCCAGGAAAGATCACATTATTGTATGATGTAAACAGGGCAAAAATCTAAAAATGTAAAAAGACTTATTTTCTGGCAGTTTCAGGCAGTAGGGCGCTAGCTGAGTGCTGACTGGTTGGCATGATGGCTACTAAGTGCTAATTGGTTGGCATTATAGCAACTGAATCCTGATTGGCAGTCTGGCGACTGAGTGCTTATTTGGTTGGTGAGCTGGCTCATGGGCTGTTGGATCGCGCTGTTGTCATGAATGGATACATTTCAATGTTAGAAAGTTCTGTAACTGGAGCTGAATAACGTTTTAATATATCACTACAGCGCTCAAATAGTTGACGCTGCTCTGTGTTAGGTTTGTTAGTCTGTATAAAAATAACAAATTCTTTTTGCACAAAAGCTCCATAGTACCTAATTCATTTTAGACTCACTCAGGAGACTCACTCTGGTATCCAAACAACCCAAGCATACTCCTCCTCACTACAATTCGCTAAAAATCAAATTTCCTGTTTATAAATATATTTGCTTTGCACTCCTGACAACTTGTGCAGATGGTGCAAAATATCAGATCTCACTTTGCACAGTCGATTTCACACAAGAAGTGACACACTCATTTCACACCCGTTGCGATCAAGTGAACAGGGTTAGCTGACCATTTGTTTTTTGCAGTAACAGACGAGTTCATATAAACTGCAGATGTCTTTATTCTGTTTAAACTGAAATGCAGACTGGGAAAGCAGATTGGGAATAGACTGCTGAGCGCTTAACTGTTCGAAAGAGGTTTTGGTTTCGCCATTTCTATCATCAGTCCAGTGGAATCAACAGTCTCTAGTGCAATGCTGTTGCTACAACTTAAAATATGGCTGTCTGCTGTTTTGATTATGGGCCTAAATTGCACAACGTAGCAATACAGAATACTGTATTTTGTGCCATTTCTCACCAGAAAACACAAAATGGCCAGTTCACTGCTAAACGGACAGATTATTCAGTTATGAACCCTGGCATAGAAATAACAGGCTGTGTGATAATTACTGAGATTTTTTGTTTAAAAAAGTCACAGGTTTCAAGAGAAGCATATCTTGACAGTGGAGTCTACTGTAGGTTGGGTCAACACCCTTCAATTGTACGTGCTTAAATTTAACCGTAAGGTGACGTGATTTACTCCCATTTTCCAAATAATGTAGTCTTATGTGATAAAACAGTTTCACACAACTGTGAAATGTATTGACGAAATTACGCCTTTAGACAAGACACTAGCCTTAAAAATGCTTGTGGGAGTCTTGACAGTGTACTCTACAGTGTACAGTCTACTGTAGGTTGGGTCAGCATGGTTAAATAGTACTAAAAAGCTGTCAAGGATTTAAAATAAAGCTGCACAGTGGAGCAAGCAGACCAAACGTGACGCACCCGACTGGTGTAAACCACACTAGTGTGAAAATCTTTCAACTGCCGGTTAGAACACTGATGATCTTTTCTTCACAAGTTGGCACTTTGGTACGTCAGGAAAAAGCACATTTGACCGCTTTAGAGAAGCACAGGCTTGAACCATGCTGGTTAGCGCTAAGCTAAGCAGCACAGGTTTCAGCAAACAAGCGCTCTGTTGACAAAATTTAGAAGATTAAACCTCGTCGGAAAGCATGAAGTCGAGTGACTGGCATTTGAGGGAGAAAAAGACCAAATCTAACCTGGTGCTTGGCTGTTAGCCTGCTGTTATGCTAATTATTATGCTAAAAGATTGAAACAAAACAATTATGATTTTGTCCCCACATCATTTAGAGCAGGGGCATCAGGTGCTATGGTCCTAATGTTTTATGAATAGCCCTGGATTCATAAAATGATAATTAAAAAGTAGTCAATAGGACTGAATCATGAGCATGTGGCAATCCAAGCTTTCATGAATACACAGTGACACAAGCCCCGAGGCGAGCAAAATTTCCCATTGATAAATTTAATAACATTGTATACTGTAACAAAGCTTCGGGTTTAGCCTAAGCTGTTCCCAACTCTGGTCCCGATGCCCCCTCTAATCAACTTATTAACAAGCTTTCCTGGGCTGAAATAGGTGTAAATTGTGTCTCCTGGAACAAGTTTAGGAATCAGTGATCTACCGTATCCACGGATTCAAGACCATGGACTGTAAAAGGTAAAAGAAGACCCAGTGAAGCGCTGAACTCCCTAAACATCCCATAGAACTGCTGGGATTCATCTTAACGGTGCAGACTGTTTGATAGTATGGAAAGAAAAACTACAGCAAGTCTAGGACTAGACAACTAGATATGATGACATGGTCTACATGCATCACTGTCAAACAACAGTGTGGTTTGGTCAAGCACGGCACAGTGCTTATCTCTAAGAAACGGAGTAGATTCAGCACTGGAAGGAGGAAAAAGTGAGGAAGGGGTTAAAGCTGTCTGCAGCCCACATCTGGGAGTCATTTGAGACATTCCACAAGGCTTACCACATGTTTTCAGATGGCCAAAATCCCGCGAAAGGTTCGGCTGTCAGAGTATAGAAAAATCTGGGTTTTTTCCTCAAGTGGGGGGAAAAGAAAGAAAAAATAAGTATATCTACAGTTCCTTTTCTCACAGGTGGGCACTCCGTCGGAAAGTATGTATGTGTTAGTGTGTACTGACTACATTAAAAATGATGTTGTCAGAAAAAAGTCCGCCTGTTTTCCGTATGCCTGATTTTTTTTTGCAGGTCTCAAGAAAGTAGTGAACCTTTATAAGCTCATATCATAGAAGAATCTCTTTCACTGCATTCGATCACAAAATGATCTGCACGTGCGTCCTGCCCACCGTCCTGTCTATCTCTAGTACATCTTTAGGACAGGCCTTGTGTGTGGGGGTGGCCAGGCTGCGGTTGCATTAGATAATGCAGCAATCGCAAGCCAGTTTTGGCTAGTCGTGGGCTAGCAGTCCTCACCATTAGCCCGTGGCGCGGGTACTGATGACAAGGTAATGAAGCAGGCTGCTGGAGGAGGGCTATCAGGAGTTGGCAGCAGAGAGGTTTAAATGAGAGGTTTAAATGAGAGGTTTTTAGGGAGAGGCAAGATGGGTAGTGGAGGGGCTGTTCACAGCGAAATGGGTTTGGATTCAGCAGAGAGGGTTGTGGTGGTCTATATCCATTTCAGTCAGGGAGGGTTATGGAAGCCTGTTCTTGCCAGGTAGAGGAGAAAACATTCCCTGCTTTTCTTGTTTCTCTGCTTCTGGCTGCAGTATCTCAAAATAATGACTTACTTAATACCTTAAAATGATGTCTCATTTTCATTAATGTTGACTTACTTTCTCAAAACAAGGATTTGTTTTCTTGAACTACTTGACAGCGTCTCGAAATTATGTTTTCTCAAAGCATTTGACTTTATATCTTGAAATACTCTCACAAAGCTTTGACTTATTTTGAAAAGTGTTTAAAGAAACAATTAATTTGATCATTATTTCAAAATTGTTGGTGAATTTCTGAGAAACTTTTTTTTTTTTGACATACTAAGTCATTACTTTGAGAATTTTTTTTCCTAGATGCTCTTTTTGAGAAAAAAAGAATCATTATTTAGAGAAACTAAACTATTCTCTTGAATAAATAATTACTTGGATTCAATATTAGCTTCCATAGAATATAGAAACCAAAACCTTATGAACCACAGTTCTCACAGAATGTGATGGAAAAGAAGCACAAGTATCGTTAATGATGGTATAATTTCTCCCTCCCCTAGCTGCAGAACTTTCAAGCAATTATTGTGAGCAATAATCACCCCCACCCCAAAAAAAATCACCAAGGTGGTTAAGGCATTGGTTGCTCCCAGCAGTTTAGTTTGAGCGGTTTGTATTGCTCCAAAAAGCAGCTGTTTCTGGTGCGGCTAGGCCAAGGAAGGCTTCCTTGCTTTAAAAGCAATGGTGCTTCTGCGGGCTGTGCAAATAGCATTGGTTGGCACCCGCAGGCTTGAGGGTTTGAACCGCTCCACTGCCTGGACGTGCTGTGAGCCTAAAGTCCATTCTAGGAAGTGGCTGGCGAAGTGGGCGGATCTTCAGCGGGAAGGACACTGATCCCGCAGTGTGTGATCTGTTGATACTGATACTTTATTCGTCCACTCAGCACCGACATGTTAGCTAAGATACCGAAAATGTTTTTCTTGGGAGGGTCGCTGCTTGGCTGGGCACTGTGTGTGTCTATGTGTGTGTATGAGTGTGAGTGTGAGAAAGACAGTCCTCATCTCCATCTCTGGCCGTGTGATGTGGCATGGGATGGCAACAGGAGAAGCTTGCTCTGTGTGTTGATCAGGCATTCTAAAGTTACTCCTGAAATAGGCCAAGGCCTGAGCTGGCCCGAGTTTAAGAGGGTGAATTCGAAGCACCTGCTAAGAGCGAGCCAGGTGCCCTGTAAAACGCAGCAGGGGACGGCTGGCTTCACGTCCTCTGCCAAAATGCGTTCCAAAAACACCTCTATGGTTTCAGGACTTATTTATCAACATTACGGGCTTCCTTACCGTTTGGCATCTTCAGTCAAATTAGCTTCACAATGCTGCCTGTAAAAATTCTTTGCTCCACATAAAAGTTGTATTTTAACTCCACCAATTTGCTGCAACGTCCATTACGACTGTATTAGCGAAGCATTTCTGCGCTGTTGAAAACTGGAATCAAATTGCGAGCTGTTTAGCTAGCAGCATTAACACAGGGATTAATTGCTCCGTATTGCAATCTGCACCCATCAAAATATGAAAACTCATGTTACCATAACATAGCCTTTTCTATGTTGTTTTCTTTTCATTCTTTGGTCCTGTCCACATTTGCCCGGAAGAGGACAAGCCTCCGAAGCCTGGCAGCAGCAGCAGCAGGACGCGCCTTTGGCCTACAGAAGTTTATTTTGGATATTAAAGTATCGACTGACAGTTTACAGCGTGTAAAAAGTGGGTTTTGTTACCATGTGTTAAACCTGGAGAATATCAGCCAGGAATCAACCCCCTTCCGCAAAGGTCAGGCACGTGAACTCAACGGTTTGGGCCCTGAGTGGCGCTAAATCTGTATGGTGATCCAGATGGGGGATTTATATGGCAGCATAATAACTTAAACAATCTTTATTGTCCAATCCAATTATCTTTTGCATGAGACGTCCAACCCACCTGATTCATTATGAGAGACAACCCACCACACCTAACCCACAAAAATATTCATTAATCAGTGACCCAAACCCAACTCGACAGGTTTCTGTTATTTGTAACTTAGTCGTAATGTCGACTTTCGGATCTGCCATGGCCTCCCCGGGAAATTTTCTAATAAGCTGACCCAAACCCACCCAACCTGCAAGTCAGCCCATGGGGTCAATCCGCCAATTACTGCAACACAAAAAAAAAACTCTACAATCAAACCTGGTTATTTATGTGTGATCATCAAGCAAACTGATTCTAAACAATCAGGTTGAAGCAGTGACCAACTATTCTAGTTGGTGCATTAGGCCTAGTCTTTTAACATTTATCCTAGCTATGGTACATCACTGTTGATTTTTTTTTCTGTAGGTTTAGTATTAATCTGGGTTTTTCCCAGTTTTCATCCCAATTTGCTTGTGACCAGTTCCACCCTCTGGCTAAGACTCTCCCAATCACATGCTACTACCAACACTGGAATGGTGACTAGCATGTGCTTCTTCTATCCATCTATCCATTTTCTGGGCTGCTTACCCTAATCAGGGTCAGATCAAAAGGCGGAAAAACACACCGGACAGGTCTCCAGTCCATTGCAAGGCAAACACACCAACGCTCACAGACACTCACAGGAGAAGTATCTCCAGTTCACCTGACGTGCATGTCTTTGGAAAACTGGAGAACCCAGTGGAAACCCACGCAGACACAGGAGAAACTTGCAAACCTGAGAGAGAAAAGACCTTCAGCTGTCCTGGCTGGGAATTGAACTCAGGACTCTCTTACTGTGAGGCTACCCACTGTGTCCCATGTGCTTCCTCGTGAGGATCTTTTTGAACCGCTGCAAACGCAACATGACTGAACAGCTTGGAGGAGCACACTAACTGCCAATTTTGTCTCGTCATTTTACCCACCACTTTTATGGACTTCTGGCCGCATGAGGCTGTGGCATCACCAGGAATCAAACTTGCAATCTCCTGATGATAGGACTCTATCATCAAGAGAACTCATTTGGTGGTCTGGTGCTTAGGGAGTAGCCCCTGCAATTGGATGTTCATGAGATCCAATCCCAGGCCTGCCAGTGACACCACTGCAGTACCCTGGAGCAAGGTACCGTCCCGACACACTGCTCCCCAGACGCTGTGTTCCTGGCTGCCCGCTGCTTCACTTGGTGAATGGGTTAAATGCAGAGGAAGAATTTTACATTGTTCTCACTGTGGGCTGTGATGTGTTCACGAGTGACAAATGGGAACTTTACACACTTATCTTAGACAGATGCACCACTCTGTAGTCCTGGCTGAAAGAGGTTAGGTTAAAGGAAGAATGTGAAAAGTGCCTGTCATCTTAAAGAAATGTAGTAACACAGTTAAGAAATGATAAGATGCTATGCCTATATCTTTATGTTCTTGTAGCTGTAACTTGTATAATAACTGTAAATATATCTTATACAATAAGATGACCGTGAATAGGACATTGTAACTAATATGTTCTTATATATTATGATCAGATATAGGCTTTCGTATACAGCTGCTATAACCTGCTAGCTTGGTGTTAGCACAACACTGTTGAACCTCATAAGGGCAGAAACAGAAAGAAGAAGCCGGAGCTGGATGCTGCGGGCTAAATGGAGAGCATTCGACAGGTCATCACAGACAGACTGTGTGAATCAGAAGCTTGGAATAGAGGTAAATCAGCCTCCTCTCAGGCAGATCTTGATTTTATGACCTGTAGGTGGCGCTAATGTCGCAGGTCCATAAGAGTCCAAAATTCTTAGCAGCCAATAAAACAAAGTGGATGAGGAGAAAGCCACTTTTTTTCTTTGAGAGAGGGAGGGCTGAGCCCCACCAGCCCATTTATTCAGCAGTGAAAGACTGAAACAAAAGAAGAAAGCGGTATTATGGGGGGTTGTTGGACTTTGTTCCATAGTCTAGGGCTGCAGCGCAGGTAAAAATAAAAGCAAAAATAGGAACAAAAGCTTCAGTGAATGGTCTCTCTCACACACGGATGAGGGGGTTTCTAAACTGGGTGCTGAAGCTGCTGGGACTTCTCTCCCACGCACGGATGAAAGCAGCGGCACGCGCCTGTTTACAATACGGGGATAAATAATGCATGAAGCTCCTGCTGCTCATCCTGCAGAACTCCAGGCAGGTGAGAGGTGGTACGCAAGCGCAGAGCGGGACAGGCGTGACGGGACAACTCCACCAGCTCCGGAAAGAAAGAGAGGAACAAAAAAAGAGAAAGACGAAGATGAAATTGACTGATTGATTGATGGATTGACAGACAGACAGACAGAGACAGATACTTAGATAGATAGATAGCAGTCCAGACAGACATATAGATAGACAGATAGACAGACAGACAGACAGACAGAAAGAAAGACAGGTAGATAGACATTCAGATAGATAGATAGATAGATAGATAGATAGATAGATAGATAGATAGATAGATAGACACATAGACAGGCAGACAGACAGATACATAGACAGAGAGATGTAAGGACAGGAAGATGGCTAGATAGATAGAAAGACAGACAGATAGAAAGAAAGAAAGACAGACAGACAGAAAGACAGGTAGATAGACATTCAGATAGATAGATAGATAGATAGATAGATAGATAGATAGATAGATAGATAGATA
>JBBIGA010000106.1:28056237-28069033 GCA_037576975.1 Alestes dentex | reverse complement strand
CAGGTTCATTTACTCATTCTCTCCACAAAATCTGGTCTTAAAGGTCCTATACATTTTACCCATATGGTCCAGAGTTTGACTAATGCATTTTCTGAAGATTAAGAGTTTTCCATTTTCCATTTTATAAATCTCCTTTAGCAGCACCTTTTAACAGCAATTGTTGTTTGACACGTTTTGACATTTTATTGAATGATGGGTTGGATCTACCCTCCAGTGCACAAGACTGGCAGGTAAGGTACAAGACCCAGGCAGCCGACTAAAATGTTTCTAGCACACATTGCAGTAACTTGTTTGCACCCAGACACTTTCATTTTGTCAGTGGCCTCAAAACAGTTAGGCCTGATAGAACTGACATTGCCCTGAGAAGAATGCTTAGAGGAGGCTTTTGAGAGAAAGCTTGCCGAGTCCCAGGGACTTCTGGAAGAAACAGCGTTGGCGAACACACTGCCCCCCGGTGGAAGTTGGCCACAGAGCCTTTGCTGGTCGCTTTATTGGCAGAGTCTTCACCCTGTTGGGCTTGAGAGGGCCATTAAGGGGGTCAGCCATGAGGACACCAACAGAGACAGCAGAGAGTCTCTAGGTGAGTGTAGATTAGGATGGCGATCCAGGGGTTAATGCTACTGAGACACTTAATCAAACTTGGCTGAGTGACCCGAGTGAGGGTGTATAATACTGCAAGACATACAACGCTCAAAATGAACCCAGGAAACATCACTGATAATGTGTCCCAGCACATCCATTGGATGTACAATATATGGACAAATATATGTGGATGCCTGGCCATTACACCAACAGAAACTCTGCAACTGTAACAGCTTCCACTCTACTTGAAAGGCTTGTGCCCATTTGTGCCCATTTTTTCTATAAAGCATTTATGAGGTCAGACACTGATGTTGAATGAGAAGGTCTGGCTCACAAGCTCCATTCCAGTTCATCCCGAAGGTGTTGGATTGGGTTGAGGTCAGGGCTCTGTGTGGACCAGTCAAGTTCTTCCACACTGAACTCATCCAGTTGTGTTTTTATGGAGTTTGCTTTGTGCACAGGGGCACAGTCATGCTGGAATAGAAAAGGTTCTTCCCCAAACTGTGTCCACAAAGTTGGAAGCATGGTGTTGTCCTTGGTATATTAAGATTGGCCTTCACCAGAAGGGACCACCTAAACTCAATAACGAAGAGGTGTGTCCCAATACGTTCGTTCATATAGTGTATCTTCCTGTTGGTGTAATGGCCTGGCATCCACATATATTTGTCCATATATTGTACATCCAATGGATGTGCTGGGACACATCTTCAGTGATGTTTCCTGGGTTCATGTTGAGCATTGTATGTCTTGCAGCATTATACACCCTCACTCAGGTCACTCAGCCAGTGTTGATTAAGTGGTGGTGTTGGTGTTCCAGTGAGGGCAGGTGTGTCTAGTCAATACAGAACTGCCTTACACTGTGAATGGTACAGTGACAAGCCCATACCACCTGAATAACATCATTAATCCAGTCATTGTGCCCGTGCATGAACAACACAGGCATAACTTCATCTTCTTGGACGACATTGCTCTAGCTCATCGAGGTCGAACAGCATGAGACGTCGTTGTCAAGCTGTAATTGACGCTCAAGGGCACATGACACGTTATTGAGACTTTGACATTTTTTGTTGTGGTATACTCACCACTGTTGGCTTTTGTTGCAATAAATAGTTTGAGATGAGGAAATCACCAATGCATACTTCTACTTAAATGCCCTACATTCATGATATATCACTGTAGTGTGAACTTTTTGCGTTTTCCATAAATTTCACCTGAAAGCCAAATATCCCTAACGTTGTATGAGTAGTATCCATACATATATCTTGCTCTAGAGCACCGTGTCAGGTATGTCAGTTCATAACCTAGCAATACAATGAGCTCACACTTTATACTGTCCATGGTTAACTTATTTCTTTTGTGAACAATTTATGAGTGTAATTTAAGTTTTTAAATTAAAGTTAATTAAAGTTTTTCTCCAATGTTTTTGTTAATGGAAACTACTAGATATATAGAGTTTGTCACACGTGAACACACTACTACGGTGGTACACCACAGTATCAGTGTGAAATTATTTCTTACTCATGGGTACCTCAGTGGTGCCACTGGCAGTTCGGGGATTCAAAACCACAGTCTCGAGATTGCTGGGGCAATTCCCTAACCACCAGGCCACCAGCCCACCAGCCGCCCCCCTATCGTGGAAAACCAAATTCTACTTGTCTACACAACACAGTACATAAATATGTACCATTCACTCCCAGTCCATAAAGTCCATATATGTAAATGTAGCTGCCCAAACTGCCACATGTCCCAC
The DNA here is from genome assembly GCA_037576975.1 of Alestes dentex. Taxonomy (NCBI): domain Eukaryota; kingdom Metazoa; phylum Chordata; class Actinopteri; order Characiformes; family Alestidae; genus Alestes; species Alestes dentex. The sequence goes on along the minus strand of JBBIGA010000106.1, from coordinate 28,066,701 downwards.
ATGTACATTTTTCTGCCTATTCAGACGACAATCGGTTTATCTCCACCCATCCACGATTTCAGCCTGAGCTGCTTTCTGAGTGAGACGCAATACAGGGCAGCCAATAGGATCAAAGCATATTCACATATAGCGTCAACAAAAATAGCCAGTTTAATTATTACATTACATTATTACACTACAATCATTTGGCCGACGAGTTTATTAAAACCGACTAACAATCCTCCACAAAGGAGTGTCCTCATAACCAGAGGAGAGTTCTAAGTGTCAAATCTTTATGTATGCGTAATACAAGCAATGCAAGTCAACCGATGTCACCGTCGCCCATTTGAGTCCTCCCTCTTCTTCCTATTGGTCTTTACCTGTGCATATATTAAAGCTTTACACCAATCAGCGGGCTTCGCGCGGAATTTCGAACTCTGTTCAAAAGTCTGGCAGCCATGAGCCGCGTATCCCTCCGCTATTTCACATAAACAATATAGTTCCCCATAGTCTTGTAAAACTCACCTTCGTTTTAAAAGCTTATAATTAATAATTTTTGCATGTTTTGCGTGTTTGCGCTCAAACTACAATTGTAACCGCGACAGAGTAAGACGTTTCGTTATGTTTTAATATTTTGCTTTTGTGGCGGCAGGATATCATTGGCGCTTGCTGTGGTGCACTTAGTAGATCCGGTAGACAGTAGCGGTTAGGTTACGAGGCTGATGGCGACTCGTTTTTGTTTTTCGCGAATGTTGATTTAACCACGGATTCAAATCTTCTCTTTCAAGGTCAGTTTTTAAGGTAAGACGGAGTATACTTGGGCTTTGAACGTTTTTTAAAGATAGCCAAAAATAATTAAGGGATTCGTTCGTGGTTTAAGTGGTGGTCACGAGCACTAACGGTAGCAGCTCGTGCAGTTCAGACGGAAGGTTACAGTACTAATACCTGCTTATAAAAGTTTTTTTTTTTTTTTAGATTTTTAACGCTATAATTTGAACTGGATTTTAAGGTTATTTCAAGCTATTTTTTATTAACATTGTGATCTATTTGGATCCGGACCGCCCTGCAGTGTAAGCAGAATGGAGCCTTTAAATCACTCCTGGCTCCTGTTACTGTTTAGATCAATAAAGAGATATAGGAATAAATGTAACCATATTAATTGCTCCCACAGTTTGATGATAAACCTGCAGCAATTTTGGTCATGTAGAGCACACAACTGAATATTCTCAGTGCAGAAGACACGTGTGTAAATACTCAACACTACCCAAAGGGTAAATAATTGTCCAAATTGTAGTAGTGACTATTTTTTTTATTTTAGTGCATATTGTCCGTGCATAGAGCCCTGTCCATCTCTGCTTTAAGTAAATATAGCCTGTGGCATGTTACAGGATAGTGAGGCCATCCACACGTGCTCAAAATGGTTTAGACCTGTCCTGGGACCAGTAATGTGAGTTTGGGCATGAATGATTCAAGTTGTGTGGGTTTAATATTTCTAATTATATTGTTTCTCTCATCAGGTGAGTTAAAATATGCCTCTCCTCGGCAAGATAGTGGTGATCAAGAGAAACGGTGCAGATGGGACAGAGTTTCCGCTTACAGCTTCCTGCCTGTTTGGAAGGTTAGTGGCCCAGATGGGAAAACTACACTGATTCTGTAAATTTGGTTGCTCATGTGTTGTATTGTAAATCATCTTGAGAGTTTTGAGTCTTCCTTCAACAACTGACCGTGCCTCAGTTGGGAGGAGCTCGTCTCTTTGACGTCAAACAAGCTGTAGGATGACTTTCTGGCCAATCCTCGTTTCGTATAGGCACATGTGCTACAGTCCTTGCCCTCATTTGAACAATTGAACAAATCAAGCTTTCACGGTACACTCAGAAACTTTATCATGAACATGTTTTTCATTTTTAGGAAGCTGGACTGTGATATCCGCATTCAGATGCCACAAGTGTCCAAAGAGCACTGCAGAATTGAGATGAATGAAAACAAAGAGGTAAACTTAGACCTTAGCAGAAAAAATATACAGGGCTGCAAAGTCAATCTCAATAGTAAATAAACTGGCAACACAATTTTATTTAGGGGAAAAAAGCATGTTTGACACATTTCTTTACACTTTGTAACAGGGTTTGTACAGTTATGGAAATCCTCAGAGGTCCCTTAAATTCTTGAAAGGTTTTTGAATTTGAAGTTGGGGAGGGGATCAAAGCTTTGAAAGTTTTTGATAAGGCTATAAACAGGTAGCGGTAATTTGAAGTGCTTGAATTTACATATTTTGTGCCATAATAGGAATTAAAATTCTTTTTTTTTTTTTTTTTTAAATCAAACTTAAAGTTCAACCAGATATAAAGATGGAAATTTCAAATCTGAATTTGAAATTACACATCTACAGAGCAGATATGGTGTTTTAAAGTTGGAAAACATCTTGTTGAAGATAAAGTTGCATCTGTTGACACCGGTTTGTTAATAAAACACTGCATCGTGTGAGTATTCAAGCTGTAATATTTCTCTTTTGATTCGTATTTTTGTTTTACAGCTCATTTTGACAAATTTGAGCTCTGTGAACCCTACACGCATTAATGGGGAGATTCTTCAGCAGTCTGAACGTTTGAAACACGGTGATCTAATCACAATTATTGATCGTTCTTTTAGGTATGTGGTTGCCTTTTTGGGTTTTTTGTTTTTGTTTGTTTTGTTTTGTTTTTTTAGTTTTTATAATATTTAACTTCTTAAGGTAATAGGAAAAACAACTTGCTGACCAGGTTCTTATGATAAAATTGCTTCCTTGCATGCAGGTTTGAGTACCCACCTCCGCCAACTCCCAAGAAAAAGAGACTGTCCACATCTGAGAAAGGAGAAACTGTCAAGGTGAGATTCATACTTACCAGTAAATAAATGGTCATTTTTGGGTGTTTAAAACCTTTTATTTTACTAGGCATGACATTAAGAACAGTTTTACATTTACAATCACAGCATGGCAAGTCCCAGAAAAACAAAACAAAAGATGAACATAAACCATAACAAAATAATTAAATGGAATTACAACATTTACAGGTATTGTAAGTAGGCCTTTGAAAGCAATCCCAGATAAAAATGTATCCAGTTGTGAAGATTTTTGTAAAGAATACCGGTCACTGGGAGCAGCAGATTAGAATGACATCAGGCCAAAGAAAGTGCTAGATTTAGTTATTTTATTCTTATGTAAAGAGCAGACCATGTATTGTACATGGTGATGGAAATTATCTGTAATTACTGAGTTAAATAGGGGGGTGAGTAGCCAAATTTGGGACGCATGGTCATTTACAGCGGATGTAAAAGAGGAGTGGTTTCTATGAGAGCCCAGTTTTGCCTTGACCTCAGGCCGGAACATGATGAGAGGACAGTGTATCTAACCAGATAACTAGGCATTTGTAAACGGTAACCTGTTCAAGAATATTTCAAATCTCTGATGGTGATATACATGTTAAAGGGAACTACAGTGCCAAACATCATAACTTTAGTCTTGGCAGTAACTAATTTAGGTTATTAAATGCCTGCTGTATTTTCAGAAAACTATGCTGAAGGGGTCAGCAGAAGGACCAGTGGCATTCAAAATTTTTATCAACAAATAAAAGATTTGAGGTGTTAATATAATTGGGTAAATCCTTAGCAAATTTGGAAAAGTGTGATCAAGTATTGAGGCTTGGGGAACAACTGAAGGTACATGAAGAGGTTAATGTCATTTAAAACTTTTAAACAGTGACTCATCCATAACCTGAGACAAAAAGTGCCCATTCTGTCATACATGAACACACCACAGCACACAGTGTGAACAGCCTGAAATTCTTCCTCTGTATTAACCCATTCACCAAGTGAAGCAGCGTCTCAAAGTGCTGCTCCAGTTTTGAGCAATCAGCCCATTCATTTTGGGCAGTAAACTTGCATGGACATGCAGAAACTCCATGAATATTGAAAGATCATAAGCAATAATTAATAATATTCATGTTGACAGTTGTGAATTTGATGTGAAATAATCCTGTTGTCTGCCACTTTAAGGAGGAAGTATTATCTTGTCTAAATAGACAATCGGAAACTTTTTGGAATTTGTAATGGAGGGTATGTCTATAAATGTGATTGCTACAACGACCAATCTTTTTACAATGACCTCTGTGCTATTGTTTCACAGGTATTGCAAGACCAACAGGTGAGGAGCACCCCTGGACCTACAGACAAAAAGAAGTCAGAACACTCAGGTTAGTGCCCATACAGGCCAGAGGTTTGGGGCCACAAAAGAATCAATGATGGGCTGATTTTTAAAAATTCTTACAAGACATTAGAAATAATTCTAAGAAATGTAACTGACTCGTGTTGAATTTTTTTTATATAGTCTGTTGTAACACATTTAGCCACAAAGGCTGTTTGAGAAGACATATCAGGTTTGTCTTTAGTGCATTGACTAACTCTGTGTTGGATCTTGAGAAAATAAAATATCAGTTCTTCAACATCACACAATACCTTCTGGTTTACATAATTTCATTCTTCAGCTGGATAATGATCCCAAGCACTCTTCAAAAATATAACCAGTCCAAAGAAAGCAAAAAAATGGGCCAGGGGCACCCCACTTGTTTTAAGATTGGCTATTTTGAGCACAGAAGTCTTGTTTAATGGGCATGTCACTTGGTAGTAATGCCAGAAAAAACATGGTATAATACATACATTTTAAAACAAGACAATAGTCCTGCCACCTGTTATAACAGTCGTTTAGCTTTTTACTTTCGTTTTTGACTTTTCAAGGCCTATATTGAATTTTTAAAACATAATGAGTAAATGTCCTGTGTTTTTGTAGACAATTGTTTGAAAGATGGATCCAATCTGCCATCCTCTCTGGATCAGAGCATTGAGTCTACAAAGGGAGATGCCAGTCTACAAGGCAAACCAAACACAGATAGTACAATGTCTCCCTTCTCTGAGCTCTACCATATGGTCAAGCAAGATCTGGCCTCCAAATCACCATGGAAAGCGGCAGCTCATCCCAAGTCGCCTATCTCAAGGCCTCAAGATAAGGGGACACCTAAAAACCTTATAGGCTCTGAGAATAAGCCTGCCACCCCAAAATCGGTTAAAAAGAATCGTAGATCCTCAACTGCCAAGGCTGTGGGCAGCAGTGACTCTGATGCAGCTGAAATCTCTAAAACAGAAGATCCAGTGGAGAGCCCTCCTGTGGGTGTACAAGCAGCCACATCAGCTGTTCAAGATACTCCTGTAAAACAGAAGAGGCGGTCATCAAGCTCCGTTGCCCCCACGTTGTCGGAGGCTAGCAGCACACCTGTCTCTCAGAAGAAAACCCCTCAAGTGACACCACAAAAGTTCACTGCTAATGAGGTGGCAGAGCAAATCCTGTCGGTGCATTCAAGTGCTGAGAAAACACCCAAGTTGCCGAAAGGCAGAAGTGTAGCATCTCCGCCTCAGAGCCAAGGAATGACCCCCAAAAGTCGTACATCTCCTCGGATGTCTTCAGGCCCAAAGACTCCTATCACAAGCAAGTCCCAAACACCCGTCTCACAGCCTGAAGAATCTCAAGCAAAGCAGACCCTCAGGACATCTCCACGAGCAAATGCAGTCAAAAAATTGCAAGTCCAAGATGTAGTGCGTGAGCTTGTGACCACACCTGCTTCTGATGACAAAAGTAAGACTGAAGCACCCTATGGAATTCTAACAAATATGAGTGGCTGCTTGTATCCGGTGGAGTTTGTGCTAAAAATGTTTTAACAAGTAGTAAAGAATATGACAGTAGAAGTAGTCTGTAGAACTAGAAGAAATACATTAGTATTTGGGAACCAAGGCTTTTGTATCACTTCTATGTGAAATCAGTTACTAGTAAGTCATATGACAGTTAATTTGGTAGCTATTAATACAATGATGCAGTATTTTGGGTTATGTAGCTAGCTCTCTGCTTGATATTAATTTTTAAGGAACACTGAAAATTGTTTTAGTGCCCATATAAATTGTATTGGCAGAGAGATTTTTCAAATTTGAGGAGAAGCCTTAATATAAATCTGATCTGAGCAACACAAACACATTTGAGACAGCCACATTTTTTCAGACGCTACTCAAATGTAGGTGTCCTGGATTGACAAACCCTTCTTGTAACAGAATAAATATGTCTCCTTACGGTCGAGTACAATAATATGAAATTAAACATCTCATTATGCAGATATTGGTCGAGCCACTAGTAGGAAGCATAAGTGTGATGATCTGCACGTTCCTGTGCCCAAGAGGAAACGGGTGTCTTTTGGTGGTCAACTGAGCCCTGAACTGTTTGACAAACGTTTACCACCCAACTCTCCTCTCCGTCGAGGGGCGACCCCTGGAAGACGCAGCCTGGGTATCTCTCAGAAACCCCAGTCTCTCCTAAGACGAGCGTCCACTATTGGCCTAATGGTAAAACTTGAAATGGCTATTAAACTTTTTAAAGCAGTCTTCTAATTTTATTCTGTTGTGCAAAACTGACATGTGCCTCCTTTTCCGTAGGGTTTCCAGCTTGACGATACTGTTCCTGAGCGCCCATCTAAGAATGCATCTCCTAAAAGTCTTAAGGCCTCACCAGCAAAGACTTCTCCTGCAAAGAAGTCTTCTTCCACAAAGTGTAAAACTCCATCTCCAAAAAATCAAAAGACCCCACCCAAGACCTCAGTCCCTGCAACCCCCAAATCTGCTAAAAGAGTCTCAAATTCATCAGTTATGACACCGCTGGCAAGTGATGGATCAGTTATTCAGACACCTACAGTGCGGGGTCGCTTTTCAATAACACAGATCACCACCCCATCACCTGATAAAGGGGTAGTAAAAGATTTCGATTCTGCAGTTGAAATGTCTCGGGAATGTGTGACCCCGAAGATCTATTGTAGGAGGAGCAGCATGAAGGCATCTGCTCGAAAGACCCCTAAGAGTGCACTGAAGAGTGCATTTGAGGTTATGCGTTCACGACGCAGTGGTGCTTCACGTGCTAATTTGAAAGGTAAAATCTTTTCTATTTCAGTGCTTTAAACTTCAGTGTTGGTGTAGTTATTCCACATTATTCATTTGTGTTTTTGTGGGCTTTCTATGCTTGTTTTAAGTTGTTGGTTCCTGGGCTGACATTGTGAAGTTTGGACAGATTAAACCTCAAGTGGAATGTGGCACAAAGAAGACTGCTACCAAGCAAAAAGCAGCCAAGCAGGCTAAAACAGTGAAATCTAAGGTAACTTGTGCTATTTGGCACCTGAGTAAATCTAATTAAATCAAGTATTTAACTTTAATGGTAGTTTTCATTCAGGGTGTCCGCAGGGTTTTAAAAGTATTAAAAGGTGATAAATCATAATTGCCAAATTTAACGCCATTAAAAGTGTTAAATTTGGTTTTAGAGGTATCATTTTTATTTTTTTTTAAAAGGTATTTTTTCAGACTATGAGGTTTCCTATTTTGAGTGAAATTCTATCTGCTAAATTTTGCCTTAGTTCGTTTAAACGTAGGCTTTAGCGTATCTTGGCACCAGAGATGGGGACTCGAGTCACACTTAAGTTGCACAAAGACTTGTGACTTGACTTTAGACTTGCCCTCAATGACTTGAGACTTGACTCGGACTTGGTTGTTTTGACTCGTCATAACTCGTAAACAATGTTCATTTCATGGAATTATTTATATCTCGCACTCTTTCCAACGACCCCTCGTTTGTCATAATCCGGAGTTATTAGCTTAAAACCGTTCACCTCGCCCCGGTGGCCCATTATTTTTGTCAGAGGTGAATGGTTTTCGGATAATAACTCCGGATTGCCGGGGGCTATTATGTTAAACGAGGGATCATTGGAAAGATGTCCCCGAGCCCTATCTAACTGTGAAGTTTCACATTTAGAGTGCGAGATATAATTTTCATATTTAACATTTGGATTTAAGATCATTTAAGGCAAATCCTCCATGTTGGTGAGGGGATACCACAGCACCCAGTCCAGCCCACTTCTAAGTAACAGCCAATTGTAATCATAGGGCGTGGCCAATTAGCGTATCTTCTAAACATTTAGAGCTCAAAAATCCCACATTTAGTCACCATTTGTAAAAGTGCAACATTTAGTTTAACGCGTTTAGCTCTAAATGTATGAAAATTGCACTAAAAAAAAAGAAAAATGAAGCTGTTTATTAAATTTAAGCTGTTTTTACAAACGGCACTCCATAGACTTGGACCTACAGTACATGTTTATGTTAAAATCAAATGATAGCAGTTCACTGGTTCATGTAGGGTAAAAAAGGTATTAAATTTAACTTAAGGATTGCTGTATATACCCTGTCATTGCTTTTTGGGTACTGAGTAAGGTGTCAATTTGTCGTCTTTCAGACCCCTGCACGCAGACTGAAAAATGATACCAGCACTGGACATGCAGACTCTCCAGCCACCATTGTCATAGGCAAAGCCTACTTGAGGGCCACTCAGCCTGTTGGTGCTGCCCCGAAAATAGTATCCAATGTTGCACTGTTTAAGAAGGACATGAAAATGGACGAGGATCTTACAGGTGCAATTAATCTTTCAGTGAGTTTTGTACATAAACATTCAATGCAGTTTTTCCCTGACTGTATCTGATATTTTGGCTTGGTTGCAGGTGTTGCGGACATATTCAAGACCCCAGCTAACAGAAAACAAAGTCTTACCGATGGTGAATATCCAGAAACCCCGCTTGGTTTTCCTGTTAGCTCTCTGACTGAAATGTCAGTGATGAACACTCCTGAGGAATCTGGTAAGTGTTGCATTGGAGTTGTAGCATTAACACTTTCAGTGCATTGCGTTATATCAGTAACTCTTGGATGTTCTTATGAAATGCTTACTCAATTGTACTCCTTTTGTACTCTTCCTATGACAGGTGAAATGGTGGTGTCCCCCATGAGTGTTGCGTCTACTGCCAAACTTGGACGTTACAACAGTGAAGCTGTAACTCGACTACTTCAAGACAACCAGGATGCTGGTTCAGTTAATGAAGATGGTTCTCAAATGGATGACTCCAATAACCTCCCTGCCAATGCGGAGGAAGAGACAGGGCCTCAGATGATGGTCCGAACACCACAGCCGAAACCAGCACCTTTGGAATGCCTTACAGGTGTCAAGAAACTCATGAGAACACCCAAACAAAGGCCTGAGCCTGTAGAAGACTTGAGAGGCAAGTTACTTAAGACACCCAAGGAGCCAAAACCAACACAGGAAGAGAATTTTGAAGGTGTTAAAGAACTTCTTAACACCCCCAAGCAAAAAGAAACCCCCATATTGATGGAGACTCCAAATGTGAAGAGCAGCCCAGTGGTGTGTGCTGCAGCCCTGAAAAAAAATATGAAGACTCCAAAGGACAAGGCAGAGCTAGAGGAGGATCTTACTGGAGTCAAACAATTAATGCAGACTCCCAAATTAAAGGGGAACCCAGTTGAGAATGCCTTTGGGGTGAAAAGATTAATGACAACTCCTAAGCAGAAGGGCAAATCTGTGGAAGAGGACTTTACAGGCATTCAACAGATGATGAAGACACCCAAACAGAAAAACAAACCAGTTGAGGAAGACTTGACAGGCCTTCAGGAAATGATGAAGACACCCAAACAGAAAAACGAACCCGTTGAGGAAGACCTGACAGGCATTCAGCAAAAGATGAGGACACCCAAACAGAAAAACAAACCCGTTGAAAACCTGACAGGCATTCAACAGATGATGAAGACACCTAAACAGAAAAATAAACCGGTTGAGGAAGACCTGACTGGCATTCAACAGATGATGAAGACGCCTAAACAGAAAAATAAACCAGTTGAGGAAGACCTGACTGGCATTCAACAGATGATGAAGACGCCTAAACAGAAAAATAAACCAGTTGAGGAAGACCTGACAGGCCTTCAGGAAATGATGAAGACACCCAAACAGAAAAACGAACCCGTTGAAGACCTGACAGGCATTCAGCAGAAGGCGAAGACACCCAAACAGAAGGCGAAGACACCTAAACAGAAAAATAAACCTGTTGAAGACCTGACAGGCAATCAGATGATGACACCCAAACAGAAAAATATACCCATTGAGGAAGATCTGACAGGCCTTCAGCAGATGATGAAGACACCCAAACAGAAAAATACACCTGTTGAGGATCTGACAGGCATTCAGCAGATGAAGACACCCAAACAGAAAAATACACCTGTTGAGGAAGATCTGACAGGGATTCAGCAGATGATGACACCCAAACAGAAAAATACACCTGTTGAGGATCTGACAGGCATTCAGCAGTTGAAGACACCCAAACAGAAAAATACACCTGTTGAGGAAGATCTGACAGGGATTCAGCAGATGATGAAGACACCCAAACAGAAAAATACACCTGTTGAGGAAGATCTGACAGGCATTCAGCAGATGATGAAGACGCCCAAACAGAAAAATACACCCGTTGAGGAAGATCTGACAGGCATTCAGCAGATGATGAAGACGCCCAAACAGAAAAATACACCCGTTGAGGAAGATCT
>JBBIGA010000106.1:28028591-28042084 GCA_037576975.1 Alestes dentex | reverse complement strand
TATATATATATGAACTGCATCCTCCCTCATTAACGTAATGGATGCTATATTGGATTTGGGATGTAATGCTAACATAAAATGTCACTTCCATTGGATGTGTACAGCCCTTCAACAAAATATGTCTATGTATACATAGACATTTATTGTTGAAGGACTGTACTTTAGTAAGCTGGGCTGATTCATTCTATGCTCTGCCCTTGTTTGCTGAAGGTTTCAGAATTTGCCAAAGACGATGTAATTTGCAGTGGTATTTAAAGTGGTTCTTGGAAATTGAGTGTAATAAATTTTGTCCCTGAGCAACAGGCTACCTATTCCCAGCCCAGTCAATACAACAGAGCTGGTCTTTAAACTGAAATATCTTCCGTTATCCTTAAAGGCATGTCTTACCAGAAGTAATCTTGATAACCACCAACATTAGCTGGTATGTGCTGCATTAGCATTGTATCCCTTTAAGAACTGATCCCAGCCTGCAGATGATTAATCTCTGACACTGGATCGAATGGCTAGAAAATGGTTTCAATTAAGGAAAAGCGTGGAAAGAATGACCTGCAACGGTCCAGAACTATTCCACAGGGGGTATCTGTCATTCAAAACAAGGCCTATTACTGGCTGAAAGAGATTGCTCTGCATTGATTGTAGTGGGGCTAGATTAGAGGACTAGATATTCACCCCAGTGGAAATCATGGTCACTGAAAAAGGCTGTTGGACGAGAGTAAGATCTTCAGTTATCTCCAGATTTCTCTATAATTGAGCGTTAACATGGCAACAAAGTAATTCAGTCCAATGTAAAACTGCAAGAGAAACTTACCAAGTGTATTTTCCATCAGCCCCCAGTGAACCTATCTGTGAAATAATAGAAGCGAAGAGAAGCTTCCTAAGTCAGAATTGTTCACAGCGGTGGTGAGTGGAACCAAACGTCCACCGCTAAAAGCTCCCTCACAGAAAGTGAAAGGGTCTGGATTTGCTGCATGATACCTTTTTTATGGCAGTTTGGAAGCTTTTTGGACTAAAATATATTTCGAAATCCATTTTTGGTGGAGGGGTACACGCAGAGTGTAGTGGGGCAAAATAGTCCCAGAGGAAAACCGATTTAGTTTTGCCATGATTTTATCATCGTCAACATTCCATGTAAAGACGCAGAAGACACAGATCGGTTTACTGGGGGCTGATAGTAAATAAAATGACTATATTTGCATTGGAGGCGACTCCTGGCTCCATTCACTACCACTGCAAAGAAATCCAACCTGGTAAGTTAAGATATTCCCTCTGCCTCTTTAAGGCAGTATTTCCAACAGAAATGAACTCCGGTAAATCACCAGGCCGCTGACTAGTTTAATATGGCCCGATTGGGTCTGACATAGAGGAGGGTCAGAGAAACATAGAGCATGTCACTGCGCTTGCTAGCTCTGGGGAAATAGGTTCCTGGCCTCACTCATGCCTTATTCATGACTCTGGGATGATAGGTCTTATTTTGAACTGACATCGTTATTACTATCATCCTTCCTCTGACCCCCCGCACTCTTAGGCCTTTCCTTTTTATCAGTCCCTCATCATATCTCGCTGTTTTCTTTCTTTCCTCCACTCCCACATGGTTAAATATACCAGTGTAAACATGCCGGTCTGCCTCCGAAGCACTCTGCTCACATTAGCAGTTTCGGCCTAAATGTAATGTGTACTGCCACGTTATGGAACTATCAGTGAGGTGCCCATAAAGATAGGAGGGTTTAGAGCCCCGTCCAAGTGCAAATGGAGGGAATCGTACCATTAGAGCTTCTGCTGATGGTCGTGACCCCTGGCCAGTGACACATTTTCAAAGGTGCTTTCTTGCTTTTCTTTTTCGATAAACCTGTTCTGCCTTCCTCTGCACGCCTGGTTTCTTGAGTGAGTCCAGAGAAGAAGACATTTCCTCTCATTACCCTTTCTTTCTCTTGTTTACTGTCACCTTGTTGCAAGTCATAATTAACAAGATCAGTAATGAAAACTATAAATCAAGGTCAGTGTTTTGCCCTCTAACAAAAAAAAAAACAAAAACTCATGGCAATTGTCTTAGCTTGGGCTCAACATTAGCTTGCGGCTAAAATGATAGATTGGGACACTGAAATGACACTGAAATTTTTTCATAGTGTTAGATTTTCTCATCATGTAATGCTTTTCTATTCTATACGTGTCATGACACATGTGACAGTACTTGAAAGTTTGTGAACACTTTTCTGCATAAACCTCAAAAATCATCTGATTTTCCTAAAAGACCTAAAGGTAGATAAAAAGAAGCCCAATTTTACAGATCTGGTGGTGGCAAAAATATGTGAATCTCATTAAATGAATGAAAATCAGGTGTGAGTGGGCAGCTTGTTTTATTTATTGAACAGTGATCTATCAAAGTCTAGTCTTCACAGCACGTTTGTGGAACTGTATCATGGCATGAACAAAGGAAATTTCTAAGGACCTCAGACAAAGAGCTGTTGATCAGGCTGGATAAGGTTTTAAAACGATCTCTAAAACGTTTGGAATCCGCCAATCTACAGTCAAACAGATTGGGTACAAATGGAAAGTCACCGCTGTTAACTTTCCCAGGAGTGGTCTACCAACAAAGATCACCAAAAGATCAAAATAGAAGTTTTTGATTTAAATGAGAATATTTTTGTTTGGAGGGAGGAGAGCTGCATTTCAGCATAAGAATGTTATTCTATTTATTAAATTCATGGTTTGGGCATGGTTTGCTCTGTTTGGGCCATGTTGACCTGCCATTATTGATGAATTCTGAATTATGCCAGCTAGTTCTAAAGGAAAATGTCAAGATGCCTGTCCGTGAGTTGAATCTCAATTGAGTCGTTCCACAAGAAAATGAACCTGAGCAGACAAATCACTCTACCAAAGTATGTTTACAGAATAAAGACAAGGTGAAAATCTGATGATGTTTTAGATCATATTTATGCAAAATATGGTAAATTCTAAAACATTTGCAAACTTTCAAGCACCACTGTAACCTTAAACAAGCATGCAACATAATCTGTTCTGACACCAGACATAATAGTATCTGTTCTAATGATAACATGGTAACATGCCACTGTTGAATTGATAGACCCAATCTCGTGACAAGTCATGACATCGGCCATAGAACATTTATGGCATGGTTATGTCAAATGTTATATAGCAGCGTGGTGTAAAATGTACAATTTTGGGAAAAACTTGTTTTGGTGTCCCTTTATTGTCTAATGGTTTAGCTCTATGACATTTTAATGGCAAGGTTGTGTACTAATTTTGTAGCAGAGTTCAAGTAAAATATCTTATTCTGAATTGTGTGTATTACCACAGCAGATATTATCACTGCAGACCTCCAAGACCAGAGCATGGTTTCCTTATAGATGTAGCGAAAGAAGTACTCATTGTCCAGAGTGATTCAGAAAAAACATCGGTTCATGTTGAGAAGAACCCATCCAACCATGACCTGCCTCGGAGCAATTCATCTAGAAAGTTTACTTGCCAAACAGACATTAACACATGTCTATTACGCCTTTTAGGAGGACATTATCCCAGGACCTGCTGTTTGTGGAGTTAGCGTAGCATAATAGTTTGTGTAGCGCTTATCTCCGGTGGCTTTCTCCGTGTTTGCCCACAGCTATAGGATGAAGTGGAAGGTCATTATCTACCGCGTGTTGTTTCTCCTCGTTGACTTTTATTGCATAGCTGGCCAGTTGACTAGGGGAAAATGGTGACAGTCATGGAGATGCACCACAGGAAACAGAGAAAGGTCTCTTTCCAGGCCCTCCTATGATCTAACACAACCTGGAGAAATGGGTACAATGGGTCAATTTCACTGGCACCTCAGCAAGTGACCCATGTCAGAATGAGCTTTTATGCATGTTTATGTCTTTCTGCATGTTTATGACTTAGGGCAGTTCTCATGAAAGGCTTATGGAGATGCCATGAAACCCTGAATGCTGCACTTCAGTAAAACTGCTATCATAAACTCTCTTTCATGACAGAAACGCATGTGAAGCATTTGGTTAACCTTCACTGAAGCATTAGGTAAAACATCACTGTCTATATGGTTCATGTGGAAATTAGATAATTAGCTCATATCATGCAAAAACGTTTTCTTTCTGGTTATTTTTCAATAAAGGGTTTTAATGTAGTACGTAATTCAGAACGGCCAGTCACATGTGGTCAGTTATCGGCCAGTCACATGTGTCTACTTTGAAACCTACAGCCGATTTCACCAAAGGAGCATTGACGTCCTTTTTCACATCTGGCAGACCAAAGCGGAACCGGGTTCTTGGCACCTGAAGATTGATTGACAGGTGTAAGTGTTGTGACGACAGTCTTTCAGGCGCCGTCTCAGAGTCCGGTGCATCAACTGGACTTTTTAAAACATGTTCACTGATATGAGAAGGCAGGTAGCCACTGTCAACAGCACTGGCGCCGGCACTGTGGTCTTTCTGGAGAGATGAACATGACAGTCTGTGTGGATAAGGGTGAATTATTGGTTTGGGAATATGGGCTGAAAAAAAGGACCTGCAGGATGTTCAGCAGGTACTGTAGTAGTGGATTACACAGATTTTATCACGCAAAACATCAGCAAAGTGTTTTAACCTTTTACTCCTGAGCCTTAATTTTAAGGACTAATATTTAGTGATTGAATTATTCAGCAGGTAAATATGAAAGTTATGTGGTTATAAAAGTGAAGAATGGGGCCATCTGTGGTTCCCAGGAGTTAAATGGGTTGATATTTTGTTGCAATACCATAAACAACCACACACGTTTTAAAAGCAAACTCTGTACATTACACCAATCCACCGCAACATTAAGACCACTGAAAGGTGAAGTGAATAACATTGATTATATCGTTACAGTGGCAGCTGTCAAGGATGGAATTTGCAAGTCAGTTCTTGAAGCTAATGTGTTGCAAGCAGGAAAAATGGGTGAGCTTAAGGATCTGAAGGACTTTGACATGGGTAAAATTGTGAGGGCCTTATGACTGGGTCAGAGCAAAATGGCAGGTCTTGTGGCTTGTACCTACCAAAAGTGGTCCTAGGAAGGACAACCGGTGAACTGACAACAGGGTCAACAAGGCTTGCTGAGGCAAAAGCTAACCATTCTGGTCTAGTTTCACAGAAGAGATACTGTAGAACAAACTGCTGAAAAAGTTCATATAATAGAAAGGTGCCAGAACATCACAGCTTGCTGCGTGTGGGGCTGTGTAGAAGCAGACCGGTCACAGTGCCCATGATGACCCCTGTCCACCTCCGAAAGAGGCTACAATGGACACTTGAACATCAGAACTGGACAATGGAGCAAAGGAAAAAGGTAGTCTGGTCTGAGGAATGGTATTCCATAATGGTAGTGGTCCCCTTCATCGGAATAAGGCTCCCTATCACACTGCAAACATTGCTGAGGAGTGGTTTGGGGAAAATGACAAAGAGATCAAGATATATTTATGCCCGTTATAGGTGCTTTAGGCAGTGGACAGGGGTCAGCATGGGTGCTCTGACTGGTCTGCTTTTATGCAGCCCTTTACACAGCAAGCTGTGTTTCAGTGAGTCTCCTGAACACAGCTTTTCTATCAAAACCAGCGTGAACATTTTGAACAGGTCTTTCTATAGACACTGTATTTAAGCACTGTATATAAACACTATCTATAAACACTTCCAAACTGGGAGGTTCAGTAATGTACGTTTATTTGAGCTTAGCTGTGCCTGAGGTCTCTTTACAGCTAATAGCAGTAGCTAGGAACCGAATAGCTGACCACTTTAAGCCTGTATTTGAATGGCTGCATACGGTGATCAAAACAAATTAAAGTTAATCATCAGCTGGACGATATTTATAACTTTTAAACCAGTCTGGTAAAAATTGCTTTTATATAAATAGGGCTACTCAGCTCCTAGGTCAATGATCCATTGTTGCTTAATGGCTGAAATGAACAGAGCTGGCCATGCTGACCTTCTGAAAAAAGTCCATCACTGAGCACATCTTGATGTATTGGAAATGTCTCAGCTGTTATTACCAGGTTTTAAATTTGCACTTGACTTCCAGGTGTGTGTAATAATGTCTGATGAGTCATGAGTGCAGCAGCGTGGTTGTAAAGGAAGTAAGAGCTGGGTGGGTGGGGTGTTGACTTTTCTCCCTCATCGTTTCTGTCCCTCCCCGGGATCTCGGAGGTATAAAAGTACGAGGGAGGAGGATGAGGGACTGAGACCGACTGCCAGCAGCAACATCTTCACCATCTTCCACGCCTTCAAGCCTATTACACAGTAAGTGATTCTCTATACCTTATTATTCTTGAGCATCAATTTCTCAGGGGACGTTTGTTCAAAATGGCAAAGTGGACTGAGAAAGAGCAGTCAGACAGAGCCTTAACTGAATTGTTCAGCACCACGGACAGCGGTGTGTGAAACTTTTCAGGACCATGATCAGCGATAGGGGAGTCTGTGTTTTAACCACTGCTAGTTAAAGGGGAATTTCACTGATTTGGTGTGAAATGTGTTCACAGAGGTGGTGAATGAAACCAGACGTCTGTCTCTAAAAGTTCTTTCACATAATGTTTTTGATAATAAAAATACCTATAAATTATCCATAAAATGTATTTTATTAATCATAAAATGAATACATAATAAATACATAAAATAGTGAAGAATCTGTTGCCTGATAAATGAGACATTGTTTTACCAGAATTTTTAAAAAGCTTTTTGCCTAAAACTTATCTCAGATCCATATATGTTTTAGGGATGCATGTAGAGTATGATGAGGCAAACAGTCCTCAAAAATTATTTAGTTCAGTTTGCCTCTATTTTGCCATCATCAACATTCCATGTAGAGCTTTACAGAAGACATATAGAGCTTTACTGGGGGTTGATAGTAAATAAAATGTTATATTATTATATTATTGTTATATTAAATAAAATGTCTTGAGAAAATGATGTCTGGTTCCAGTCACTACCACTACTCTGCAAATTATTTATCCACTAAAATAAACAGTTCAGCGAGTACATTGATGAAATACTGTCTAGTGGTCTAATATCCAAATGTTACAATTATGTATGGTTTTTTTTAGATAGGTACAATTGAAAATCCACTTTTGACACCCTAAAGATCCTTTTGGCTCATTAAAGAACCTTTTTTTTTTTGTAAATGAGCGGTGGGAGTGTGAGGAACCTTAAATTTTAAAGAATGTCCATATAATGTAAAGGCTCTCTGCCAAAGGTTTATCCTCAAACTGTATGTCCAAGCCGAGCACTGCTCAGGAACCTTCACGTTTTGGTCCTGCAAATACCTCATTCAGCCCAGTAGGTCATTCCCAACCCATTCCTGATGTTCTAATGGGGATGTTAGTGCCAGCACACCACAGGGGTAGGAAGTAAACAGTAATATTCATAGGACAGCTTTAAGTTGTAATCTTTAAATTGTAGGCTTATCATTCATTTACTTATCTTAAAGCCTCTGTAAACCATCTATTAATGACTTATTATCTACTATATACAACATACATCTACTATGAATACAATAATAACTGTAATGGTTTTTGTTTTGACACATTTTCAGCTGCTCTATTGAATGAGAACTTTTTAAACAAGAGGTGTTCTTCCGAAGTTTTCTCTAACAGGACCCTTTTTCTTGCTCGAACCCCTCAGATGGCCAGCTCACTGCGATCCTGGACGGCGCTCCTGGCTCTCTTGTTTTGTGTGATAGTGTGTCTGAGCAGCCTGGCTGAAGCTTATCCACCCAAACCTGAACCTCCGGCAGGAGACGTGGGGCCCGAGGAGATGGCCAAATACCACACGGCCCTGCGGCACTACATCAACCTCATCACACGGCAGAGGTCAGTTCTGCTTCATCAGCGTTCAAGATTCAAGATTCACTTATTGTCCCACAATGTGCGCGATTGGACATCTCCCATTTGAACACGATACAAAAAGACACTGACATGCATAAAAAAACAAGTTAAACAAATAAGAGACCACTGCAAAAATGTTCAGTTTCTCAGGTTTTATCTTTTATAGCTGCAAGTATTGAACTGAACAACTTTGTCTTAGTTTTTAAGAACGGCTGACAAAATAAATACAAAAAAAAAATTTCCAAGTAAATATATTGTTCTTTAAAGCGTAATTTTAAAGGCAATGACAAAACATCGGAATAAGAGAAATGATGCAGTGTTTACAGAACTTGAATAATTAAAAGGAAACAAATCTCTTGTTCACTCTTAAACAAAATGGCAATAATTACCTTTGACGTATTTCTAGCAGTGTTTATTATCCAGCTGGTCACATTGCAAGAGGAGAGTGTTGATTACAGCAATGTTTTTTTTTTTAAATACTTTTCCCTATTAAATGAGATTTTATTGGACATCACTTATCAATAATCTAATTGAAAACTTATTTCCTACATGCAAACAGACTGAACTGTTATAATCTGCACTTTTCATATGATTTGCATGTTTTAGTGAGCTATGAGCAATTTTATTTATAAAAATTCCCACTACATCACATTCATAAAATAACTTTTTTTTACTTTAATATTTTTATCATTTTTCTTGCTGTGGTGGTATCTGAGAATCCTAAAGGGTTGGTGAGAGGGACATTGCACAGATAAATGTCTTAAAGATCAATTTTAGAATGCTCTGACACAGAAATGTCCGGGAATCCTCCCAGTTGCTTCTGTCAGGGACCACTGTTTCCATAGCCTTTCACACCAAATTCTCTTTGTCACCAAAAGATTAGTTAACCGTTTGTAAAAAATAAAAGCTTAATAAAAAAAATTAGAAACTGGGACTGCTAGGATTAGCCCCACTGGAAAGGTTTTTTTTTTAATGGATGCAGTAAAATAAATATTCAGTTTAGCACAATAGTCCAACATCGGGCACAATGTTTTGTAATTCTTCTTCTAAATTAAATCAGCAGTGTAGTTCTCCAAAAATAGACGCCTCAGTTCCAGCACACACTGCAGTGCTCAATGACAGGAAGCTGCGGGTTTGTTATTAAATGCGCTTAACCTGTCCTCTTTATAAAGCACCAAACCCGTTATTTACACTGCAGGGGAAAAACACACTTGCATTCATGCTCTGGCTTAATTACAGATCCACTGCAGTACTGAAAAGACTTTGTGGATTTGAAAGTGCACTGAGGTTTTGTTTGGCTATTTTTAGTTCATTATTGTCATACATTAAATGACTGTTCAGTGGACTTTAAAACAGTAAGGCAACAATTAGCATTTCAGTCTGTGACTGGTTGAGAGGCATTATACTAGAACATTACAAAAAAAAAAAGAAAGATTAATCCACAGATTTCTCTACAGTGGTGGCGAATGAAACCAGGGGTTTTAAACATAAATATATCCATTTTATTTACTTTCAACCCCCAGTGAACCTACACGTGTCTTCTGAATATTTATAAGGTGATGACGGTAGAAAAGTGGCAAATCTGATCTATGTCAGTTTTCTTTTGGGACTATTTTGCCTCATAACACCCTGTATTTATCCCTCTGCCATGAATGGGGTTTAGTTTTAGGCCAAAATCTTCTCCAAACAGGTAGTGCATTCAAAACCATTTCATGTGACAACTTTTGGTGAGTTTCTCTATGAGTGTTTGCCTCAAACTAGTGTTTACCTGAACTACATTCATATGCGCGACACTAGGGAGCTGGAGCATGTGTAGGGGGGCGTGGCGACTCGCTGGGGGGCGGGGGGTGCAGTGCCTTCGAATGCCCCTCCCTTGTTTTTCTCCTTTAAGAGCACGTTCATGTTTATGGAAACATAAACTTAATGTCATGTTGTATTGTAAAGTGGCCATGTTCTCTACACATCTGTCTTTCTCTATCTCGCTCTCTCTTTCAGATACGGGAGGAGATCCACTCCGGAAGTGGCGGTGGCGGAGCTGCTGTTTGGTGATGATGAACAGGACGTAAGGCCACGGTGAGCAACAGCAGAGCATCTGCAGTAATGTGGATCACATTCAATCATCTGGCCTCTTTATTGGAAGCCGCTCCCTTGTGGCTCCACCTTGCTGATGTGCAGTTATAGGTGTAGCCCATCCATTTGAGGCAGTCCCAGGACTGTCTACCACACTGTTTGCCTTAAAGAAGCTGATAGCTAACGTTCTGGGTGGGAGATGAATTTTTACAGGCAGAAAGGAACTTTGGGACCGCCAACCATTTTTCATGTTTGATCCACTCGTATATTTTCCAAAATGTAGCAACTTGATTGAAGTATTAGCTCCGCCCACACTCAATCATGTGTGTTATAAATCACTGAAAAAGTTGTTTACTGTAGAATCCGTTAAGATTTTTCCTCCCTCTCTCTATCTTTCTCTCTCTCTACACAAATATATATACGTGTGTGTGTGTGTGTGTGTGTGTGTGTGTGTGTATTATATATATACATTACTGGTCAAAAGTTTTAGAACACCCCAGTGTTTCAAGTTTTTCTTGACTGAAATTCAAACAGTTCAAGTCCAATGAATATCATGAAATGGTATGTGCGAGAGGTTTTAAAAAGGTAAGGCTACCCAGAAGTGGGAAATAATTCTGTAGTGCCATGCAGTGCCCTCTGGTATGTGCCTAGTTGGTCGGCGTGTGAAAGTAAAGCAATCTATAAGTGCTGCACACTCATGGAAACTTCTGCAACAGAGTTGGGAAGAACTTTCTGCAGAATGAACAATGAGACATTGAACCGCTTGAAATGCAATACAAAAAAACAGACAATTGGGGTGTTCTAAAACTTTGTATGTAATTTTATATACATACATGTTTTCCATTAAACTGGAAAATCCCACTCCAGAGCTGCTTTAACAGGAGAGCAGGCATGTTTACAGCAGATATAGTGACTCCTCCAGTTTTCAGTTTGGGCTGGAGTGCCCTTTTAATACAACTAGTTAAGTGGACAGTGAACAGTGTCCCAGAGGCTGCTGTGTCTCCGCTATAAGTATTGGATGAAGTGAAAAATTGAAAAGCAGATGGTGATGTGAAAATTGACCTGAGATGCTTTTCTTTCAGCGCTGAGGACCGTCTGGCCTGGTAAACGTCTCCCCTGTCTCGCTGCATCTCTCGCATTCCTCCATCCATCCCTGTGACAACAAAACAAGTTCACTGAACAGCCAAAGCAGCCTGAACCATCGGCCCTCTCCTTCTCCAGGGGCCTCGTCTCACCTCAAGATACGGGCAAATGTCTCTCTCTTTCTCCATCTGTCCTTCTGTCTCTCTGTCTCTGTCTCCCTCTCCCTCCCCAGATGTTTTCTGTGATGAGAAAATTGTAAATAATTTGTTACTCACACAATTCAGAATAATAAAGAATGACTAGACGTTAATAAGTGGTGTAATATGAGTCCGTTTAATAAAGTTCTCTGCACACTTGCTTTCACATCATGAGGCAAATGTTACTAGATCCATAAGAAAGACCACCATTCATTTATTTATTATCTTTTCCACTCACTGTGAAATACATGCTATTTTGTTTCAAGCATCAAAAAAGGAGACAGAAACATATTTAACAGGAAACTGCCCTTTTAATATAATCAACTATGGCCATTTTGGATGTACACAAGAAAGGCAGCTGAGGTGTGTGTATGTAGCAGCTCATGTGAAAGCTCCTTTTAAAAGGAGGATGATACTAGCGAGAGCTTTGGGAGAAACCATAGCTGGATGTGTTTAGGAATGGAAGAGTTAGTGAAGTGACAGTAGGTGTTACTGAAGTGAAGGGTGGGCAAATTAAACACTGAAAGATTTAACATTATACTTATTGTTGTAGGGTTCTGTTAATTTTGTACACACTGGACTTGATCTTAATGGCCATATAGATAAGGTTCCAAACAGGAACCCTCAAAGAAAAGCAAACATAATAAAATTCCAAACAAATAAGCTGCTCAGTAAAAAAATAACCAAACAAACAACAAATTCCTAAATGCCTGAAGTTTTTAAAATATTAAATTGACTTTTAGTACAATTACACTGTACCTCCACCAGGTGGCACACAATCGACATTTTTTTTCTTAAGGTACATTTTAAGATTATCATTTTAATTCGGCAGATTTGTCATCATTTTAATCACAGTCCCTGCTTAAAATTCAGATCTCTATTAATAACACCATCTCAAATTCCAGATTCCAAAAAATGCCATTTTTTTGTCTGATAATTTATTTTTGTTGACATTTGAACATTGAAAATAATATGTGTATTAATTATATGCATAAACAATACTTTGTCATCTTAATCCCAATCTAATTAGACCTTCACTGTAATCTGGCAGTGAGAATCCCTCTTCGGTCGTCCTTAAAGCGGCCATTCGTCCAGAGCTCGTGTGCAACAGCGCCTTAGGTGGGGCCCAATGGAACGTTCCCCTTTAAATGCAGAGCAGTGGGCAGAGCCTTTAAATCACACTGCAGAAAGGCATCAGGAGGAACAAGGACTGAAGCAGAACGGTGCTGCTGCAGGTTTAGGAGGTTGGGGGATTTCTGTGGCACGTCTGGCTGCTGAATTTGTTCCGTTTGGACGCTCAGGTTTTAAAATTTAATCCTAAAGCACCTGTATGAGATCTGTTCGGGACCACCGACCAAGCCTTGAGGTAGAAGGAACAGGTCCTGCTTGGCTGTAGCCTCTCACCTTCATCCCTGCAGGAGATTCCGCTCAGGTGAGCAGGTTTAATCTTCAACACCGCCATCACAGCAGTGTTTTGCTATATTTTCTTAACTGAGACTTTTTCATTCAGTTTTTTTCAGTCCACCTGAAATAGCACATTAGGTACAGTGTAATTACTGTTGTACTACTGATCTGAATATGCACTATATGGACAAAAGTATTGGGACACACCTGTTTTCAGGGCCCCTTACTTCCAGTGAAGGGCAATCTTAATGCTTCAGCATACCATGATTTTCTAGACAGTGCCATGCTTCCAACTTTGTGTGACCTCATTAATGCTCTGCCGAATGAGTGGAGCACAAATTCCCACAGAAACACTCCAAAATCTTGTAGAAAGCCTTTCTAGAAGAGTGGAAGCTGTCATAGCTGGAAAGGGGGGCCAACTCCATATTTAAGTCTATGTATTTGAATGCAGTGTCATTAAAGTCTCTGTGGGTGTAATGGTCAGGGGTCCCATTACTTTTGTCCGCATGGTGTAAGTTTAGCCTTGTCTTTCCCATGGCTTTTCATGGTTCACATGGACTACCAGGGTCAAGGCCATACTTGACCAACAGCAAATCCAGATTATAATACCCTAATAACATGTCTACAGAACATGGTCTGAGGCAACACTGACAGTTCAGTGTTTTGCAGTTTCTGGAGGGTTTTCCTAGGTCCAGTTTAGTGCACGATTAGGTCAATAAGTGACTCTCTGAGTATGGACAAAAATAAAAAGAAATACTCTCTCTCTCTCTCTCTCTCTCTCTCTCTCTCTCTGTCTGTCTCTCTCTCTCTATCTCTCTCTCTCTGTCTTTCTCTCTCTCTCACTCTCTCTCTCTTTCTTTCTCTCTCCCTCTCTTACTGCCTCTCTCTCTCTCTCTCTCTCTCTCTCT
>JBBIGA010000106.1:28018330-28028491 GCA_037576975.1 Alestes dentex | reverse complement strand
AGCTGGTCCTAAGCAGACCAAACATGCACATCAATACACACATCAGCCAGCATACAGATGCACAGGATGCAACAAACACACACACACACACACACACACACATATCGATGTGTTGGTGAAAGGAGTTAGAGAGACAGAGAGAGTGAGAGACAGAGAGAGAGCGAGAGACAGAGAGAGAGTGAGAGACAGAGAGAGAGAGAGAGAGAGAGAGAGAGACAGAGAGAGAGTGAGAGACAGAGAGAGTGTGAGAGACAGAGAGAGAGAGAGAGAGAGACAGAGAGAGAGAGAGAGACAGAGAGAGAGTGAGAGACAGAGAGAGTGCAAAAGAGAAAGACTGATGAAATTAAATTGAAGAAGTGTGCTCCTATCGGTGGAGTGAGAGCAGAAGAGCAAAGTGCATATCCATTATACAGAGAAAAACAGAATGTGAGAGGTGGAGAGAGAGCAGAGGGTGAAGATATATAGGGTTGGTGGGGAGCAAGTAGTTAGTGGAGACCTGGTTCTTTTAGAAAAGCGCCAAGCAGAATTTAGATTAGATTGGTCTAGATTAAACACAAGCATTAGAAGCTTGTAAAATATTGTTTTATGTGAAGCTTGCAACAGAGACATGAACATTGCTGTTCACCATCTGACAAACACCCACAGGTTAGACTGCTAGAACCTCCAAAAAGACATAGAGTAATGTTTCCCCCACAAAACTAGTCGCACCCACGGTGAACCAGAATGTGATTGGCTGATTCCTCTTCATAATGATATCGGTGGTCAATCTGAAACAGTAGTACTTTAGTCCAGCTCCTGAAGATCTAACCAATGGGAGAGCTCACTTAACTATATCCAACTCAACACCACATCTGTTTGGACAATTTTCTATTTGACGTTTCAAGATTTGAACCGTTTTGTTTCCAGCTGGAACTTACAACTGAAATAAGAGTAGTGCTGCAATTTCTGGAGATTAAATTCAACAAGTATGATGGCACTGATAACTAAATATGAAACAAAATGACACACACGGCTTGTTGCATCGATGAGAAATGGAACCCGTCAACTAAACGATCAAGGAATGATCTGAAGTGTCCAGTTATGTAGATATTCCTTGTTCCTGCGTTCACAGACTTTCTTACACATGACCGAACTCTAGGCAATGGTCCCACATGGGTCCAGAACCAGCTACTTTTCCCCTCCGTTCCACTGTGCCCCCACTACCGTGAGAAAGGACGCAGCTGACCTTCAGATCAGTCCATAAGGTTGCCTCCTGTCTGCAGCTTTTCCCCCTGTGGTTCTGAAGCTGATGCCAACAAAACACGTCTCACTGTCTGCCAGAGCAGAGACAGAAATATCACCCACCAAAACCCTGGAGACAGAATAGGAAGGTGATAGTCTTTTCTTTTTTAGATACACAGTGCCTTTTGAAAATCCGGGGACAGCTTGCCTTTTTTGCAACTGGTTTTGTTTGCCTTTGGTGCATTTTCTGACACTTCGCTTCAAGCACCTCTTCTTTTCTGCACCAGTTCAGTCATGGCCAATTCGGTTACCACTAGCATGGTCTCCCATAATCATATAATGCTCATAACTGTGGGAGGGTGAGGACACCCTGCTGTTAATGCAGCATCATGGGGTGTGGTTTGTCTTATTTGGACTTCAGGGTACTCGATATACGCTTTATAGACAAAAGTACTGGGACACACATGTTTTTTCCCCTTTAACATCAGGACCTGATCTCATAAAGACCCCACAGAATGAAGCCACAAATTCCAAAATCTTGTGGAAAACCTTCCAAGAAGAGTGGAAACTGTTATAGCTGCAGAGGGTGGACCAACTCCATATTAAAGTCCGTATATTTGAATGCAAAGTCATTAAGGTCCCTGTCGGCGCAATGGTCAGGCGTACCTATACTTTTGTCCATATAGTGTACATCTCCAGGACCAGGGATCCTGACTAGTGCTGTATAGGAACATGCTCACTTGATTACTAAGTATATGCTGTTCCTGCTTGCATCATTGTCTCAAGGACTTTTCTGTACCATCTGTACTTTGGATCTTGTCTGGTATTGACATCCCAGTTTTGTGTGGAGTGCTTGTGCTTGTGCTGCAGCGATTAGTCCCTCCTGTGCTGTTAGTTGGTCCTGGCTTTTCCCCAAGGTCAGGCTACCAAGTCAGTCACCTCTGCTTTCTAGCAAAGAACATTCCACAGAGTCTGTATTGAGGGGGCTGATTTTGAATCGGTGTAGATCTCATACCTTATCTATTTGAGGCAGCTCCTCCATTTTACTGTGCCACCTGCATTACGCCAGGGTGTATGTGTTGATGGATTTGATGCTATTGTTCCTGCTCTTCAGGAATATGTAAGAGAACTTTCTGTGAAGGCCCTTGAGTGTTGCTGTCTCATGATTCTTGTGAGATTGAAAAATTGTAAGGGGGAAGAAAAGCATGGATGAAAAATGGATGCAGGTTGTAATATTTCACTTCTAGAAAAAGATTTTAACCTTTTCATGGTGCTGGTCTTGGTACACTAGAGCTTTGGTGTTGTGTATTAGAAAGAGCAGCTCCAATATGGTAGATTTCAAAATGGGTGGCAGGACTGAAGAAACCTTGGGAGGAACCCAGACTCGAAAGGGGAACCCATCCTCATCTGGCCGAGACCAGATAGCATGAGAGGATAAAAGAGAGAACATCCACAGAGACTGTACTGAAGGACTTATCTTGAATCAGTGTTAATCTCGTGCCTTACCTATTATTGTGCCACCTGGATTATGTCAAGCTATATGTGTTGATGGATTTGATCCTATTCTTCCTGCTCTTCAGGAATTTGTAAGAGAACTCTCTCTGAAGGCCCTTGAGTGTTGCTATTTCTACCTCACAGTTCATGTGTGATTGAAAGCTTGCAAGGAAGTTATATCTTGTTGTATGACCTTGTATAAACCAACAGAATCACCTTAAAGGCATGGTGTTTCGGTGAAAATACGTCCCAAATTAAGTAATTTCCACAAATATTTCAGAGAAGGTTGTTTGGCTGCATAGGGACCTGAGTTTTTTAACCATTGTTTTTTTTTTTACTATAGATGCAAGGTTATGTTGAAAAATCCACAATTATTAATAATAATAATAATAATAATAATAATAATAATAATGAACTTTTTTTTTACAATAACTATCAAACCATTGTCAACAACCAGATCAATTTCTGATTAGAAATGTACATGTATAGTGTGATAAATGTTTTTGGATCTTGGAATTCCTTGTTTACTAAGATTGTCCCAAAGCAACTTTCCAGAAGTGAGACTTCAGACATCAAAATGAATGTCTCCAAGAGTGAAAAAAAAAGTTTAAGACTTACGCAAATTAGAAATTCATTGTCCTCTGGGTATCAGCCGTTCATAAGGAAGATTAAATACGGTCACTGGGATCATACAGATAAAAGACGTGATCGATTGACCAGAGACCAGTGGCTGAAGATAGAAGCACATGTTGTGGAAGTTCACTTTCCAAGCTGTCAGAACTAGGAGCTGTAGTCATGACAGAAGCTTGAGGGGTTTATGTATGATGGTCAGCTATTTGTGGACGTCTTTGGGAGATCTAGGTGGGATTAGGACAAACTGTGTGATTGATATGGTAGTTGGTATTGAGATATTTCAAAGTTTGGAACAACTTGTAAACTGCAGGAATTGCACAGTAAAAGTGTTTTAAGCACCATGGACTCATGAAGACTGCCCTGGACTATTTGCTGTGAAAAACCTGGCCCTCCCTCAGAACGCTCACTAAACATGTAGTAGCCTTAGATAAGCTAAGGTGTTCTGCACCGATGGGAGAGACGGAGAGAGAGAGGATCAATGATAAGAAGTGTAAATAAAAAATAGGCTCCAGTGCTTCAGGTATTGCTTTAAAATTCTCTTCATGCTTTGTTGGGGGGGAAAGCACAGATGAAAAATGGATGCAGGTTGTAATATTGATGGTTCACTGCCAGAAACACACACACACTCCTCTTTTGTTGCTTTTGTAGGACACCGTGGTTTGAGATTTGAATCTTTTCATGGTGCTGGTCTGGTGCTGTAGAGCTTAGGTGTGGTGCTTTAAAAGGAAGAGTAGGCACACTATAGGAGATTTCAGAATGAGTGGTTGTTCTGGTAGGAAGGACTGAAGAAACCTGGGGAGGAATCAAGACTGGAAAGGGGAACCCATCCTCTGGTCGATAACAAAAGAAAAGAAAACAGTATCACTATGGAGACAACTAACAATATAGGCCGTATGTGTACAGACTTCACCAAGCAGTAGAGTCTGTTAGCAGTAGTGCCTTCAGGGGGTTGGGTGTGGGCTGTACTTGCAGGGGATTGATGGAGGTCAAACTGATCTAGAGTGCAGATGAGCTATAAACCACAACGATTAAACTGGACAGGTGGATTTCTTGCTCTGTAATGCACTGTTATTATGAAATGTTTTTCAGGTCATTTTTCGTACAAAATCGAGCATGTAGAAATGTAGAAATTAGCAAATTATTTGAAAATCTTTCTGTAAAATCCTTTAGAATGTGCTCGACCGGTGTAGGACAGGTTCCCTTTTTTGAGTCTCGCTTTCTTCCTCCACCTTTAGTGCCTTTTACTCTCCTCTGTCGCCCTTTTGTTGCTCACTAATGGCTTAGACAGCGATTCTGTAAAGCTGCTTTGTGACAGCACCGGTTGTAAAAAGCGCTATATAAATAAAATTGAACTGAATTGAATTAAGATAAAGATATAAAATGTGATGTCGTTGTTGTTGTTGTTGTTGTGTGTGTGTGTGTGTGTGTGTGTGTGTGTGTGTATGTGTGTTTGTGTGTGTGTGTAAAACAGGCTCATGAGCGGTTTGAGGAGCCAAAGCTGGAGGCGGTGAGGGACAATAACGTGGAGCTGGTGCAGGACATCCTAAAAGACCTCACACCCCTCACCCAGGAATGCCAGACTGCACATGAACTTGCCTGCATACTCAGAGAGCCACACTTCCAGGTACACAGACAAGCCCTTTAAACCCATGTAAACATACATTCGTGTTTGGAAACCGGCCTACCAGCCATCTTTTCTTACTGGTCTACAGTCGCTGCTGGAAACGCATGACTCGGTGGCCTCCAAAAGCTACGAGACTCCGCCCCCCAGCCCCTGTGCCTTCATGGACCCCGCCCTTAACAACCAGCCTGTCCCCCCTGATGCAGTCAGGATGGTCGGCATCCGCAAAGTCTCTGGAGAGCACTTGGTAACACCCGTTCTTCAATCTAGGCTATTCCAGAGCAGGGAACAGGCGTTACAGCAGTAATAGTTTATAGACATAAAGGGTGAATGAGATGACAAAGATTTCATTATTTTATTTAGTTCTCCTTTCATTTACCATGCGATCAGTTTTTAAAATTCTCTACATAAGATTGGTGTATCAGCCTTAAGAATGATAATAGGATCATCAGGATTTCTATCGGATCAGTATTTACTACAGGCTACTTGGCAGTGACAAGCAGGCCGTATGAACTTTATGACAATGACCGCAGTGTTAGAAAATTGATCAACTTAAATTGTAATTTTTCTTTAGGATCACTATTTAATATAAAGGACATGAGAGTAGTACATTGGATTTAAAAGCTGGCACAGCAGCTCATGCAGTTTAAGAATTGGTAAATGAACAGCTTACAGGCCTACAGCAGTAACACAGGTCAACATTCCTGCTGATTTCAGATCTGCTTTCAGTTTTGTTTTGGTCACATCAACTTTTTGAATTATGAGCACATTTTAGTTTGCGAAGTCAGATAGGCGCACACCGCGGCATAGATATAATGATCAGTGTCAGTCAGCTACCCCTGTTTCTTCAAAACCGCTTATAATATGATTACTATATGCTAATTATACCACTATCATGCAATAATATAACCAGCGTCATCACAAACGCTGTACGTGCGGGATTTGAAATCAGCATGAAAAACACTACAAAACCCACATAAACTTATCTCGGATGATTTTGACCTGTTGACCTGTGTAATTATTTCATGAATTTTGTATCTTTTTTATCTTCATATCAGATAATATGGGCTACATGAGTGCGACCTAAAGGTGTTGTGATATTTTATTACCAGTTTCTATTTTATTACCAGTGATCCAGGCAACTCTTGCTGCCTCTTGTGCGTTTTCAGGGCGTGACGTTCCGCGTGGAGGGGGGTGAGCTGGTTATTGCACGGATCCTGCATGGAGGGATGATTGACCAGCAGGGCCTCCTGCACGTGGGTGATGTCATCAAGGAGGTGAACGGCAAGGAAGTGGGAAATGACCCCAAAGTGCTGCAGGACATGCTGAAGGAGGCCAGTGGCAGCGTGGTGCTTAAGATCCTTCCGAGCTACCAGGAGCCACACACGCCCCGCCAGGTCAGCAGGGTGCATGCACACACACACACACACACACACACACACACACACACACACATCAGTGATTTTATGGTGACGCATCCTGCTTTCAGCGTTTTTATTCTTTATTTAATACCTTTTTAGGTTCCGTTTTTTAGTTTTTTTTATAATTGTATTTAGATGTCCTTTCCCCGGGTGCAGGTTCGTTCTTTGCACATAAAAATAATAAGATGAGATGAGATAAGATAAGATAAGATAAGATAAGACAGAACTTTATTTATCCTGAGGGAAATTCTTTTGTCATAAACATGCTCAGTACAACAAGAGGAATAAAGCTGACAGAGTTAGGGGGCAAATAATAGTGCAATAGTGCAATAAGTAAACTATCACAAAAAATGTAACAAGTAACTATAACAGAAATGATAAAATAACAGATTGTTAATGCAAGTGTTTATAAAAAGTGTCTTAGTGTTTGTGCCATGAAAATATGATGAAAGCAATAAAATGATATAGCAGCAGGTGATGAGGAGATGAGACAACATTCAATAACATAGATGAATGAATGTTGAGTCATATTGCACAATCCTGAATTCAAGAAAATTCTGTTTATGAGTCTGCTGTTTTGTCCCTGTCTGGCTGCCTTAGCCGTGATGTCACAGACTCTCTCTCTGACACAGATTTTGAAGGCTACTCGACCCTCAGCTCTCTCTCCCCGTATTACAGAGGCAACTTGATCACAAAAATCTATTTTTTAAACAGTCAGTATTTGGCCCCTGATCAACTGATCAAAAATCTGAATACACGCGCACTGCACCAGTTATTTATAAACATTTGCCCAAAATTCAACACGGTGCGACAAAACAAATATAAAAAGAATAATAACAATCATGATAAAACTTTAGAAGAACGGTCACATTAATTATTCCACCTCTTGGACTTCCTGTACAATTTTGGCCACGTCTGCAGCTCTTCTCCCCAAATGGCGGGGTCCACTGGCTGCCCCCCCCCAACTGCCTGTGCCAGACATGTACATTATTCATTAGTTGTTACTATAAGATACCCACAGTCTACTTTGTCTGCAATACCCTGCTTTAACCCCTTACTGAGCACTCATTAATGGCAAACACAAGGGTTACAGTGTACAACTGTCTAGTGGACCTTTAAAAGTGAGCAGTGACAAGTGGGTGGAATTATAATACGTCTTCAATTTAATTTAAACATTAATTAAATACGTGTTCATTTTATGAAGTACTTTTTTTAGTTGCTTGGGGGTCAGTTTCTGTGTGGGTTTGCCTCAGTGCTTTAGAGCACATTATACTGGGGGGGGGGGGGGGGGCTGTAGGGTTGCCATGGTGACAAGAATTCAGCTCTCGCCCTCTCGCCCTGCTTTCTGATTTTCTTTCTCTCTCTCTCTCTCTCTCTCTCTCTCTCTCTCTCTCTCCCTGCTGTCAGCTTTCTGCCAGGCTCGAACATCATTCGATTTTGTTTAGTTAATGACAATGATATTAAAGCGTGCATATCATGGAAAACCTTCTTTTATTGAAATAAAAGATTATGAGGTATGCTGAAGTTCAAATATGTACTAGCCACTCCTTAAGGCCAGCATGAAAATTAAGCCAAGACAGCCCTTTTTGATTGCATTGTTTTTGTGATGTCACAAACCAATGCACTGACACACGTCTACAGCAGTTTAGCTCCACCAATTCACGCTGAATTTGTGAGAGGTGCGTGGACTGAGGCAACCTCTGGGAACCGACCAGAACACCAGTTGTTTTCATATATTACATATATATAGACACAGTGACAAAAACATACCATTAAAGGTATGAAGAGAGGTCATGTAAAATGACTTATGGCTCATTTTGATATATATAAATCCACACAAGCGTCGTAAGTGGATCTCAGGGATTAAACATAAAGAACAACTGAAATGTACTTTAATCTTTTTTAATAGAAGGGATTCTGACCATGTCTACCAAGTCCATGTCTACCACCCTGCTCTGAATGAACTTTCTGCATTTGTTGGAATTGTTCATTGTGATTATTACAATAGTAATATTTGTTTATTTTATCGTATCGGAAGTTCTCATTGCTTTGTTAAAAGCAAAAAGCCATGTAGCATCATTCTGACAGCCGTCCTGGACAGCCTCGTAGCCACAGTGTGACGTCATTGTTGAGGTTTAGCATCACGCAAGCGACACATAGATTTTGTTTAGCATAGTTTTTATTTATAGTATTATTTAGACATGTTTTATCTGTTTGAGTCATTTGAAATGTCATTTGAAATGAAATTGGGTATAGATGTGGTAGAAAATGTGGTAGAATAGATGTCCTTCCAACAATCTTAAAATATTTGAAATATGTTTTCCCTCTATTGTCCATAACTACATGCCTGAAGTGTTCACAAATTGGTTCTGTTTCGGCATCTGGTCAAAGCTCTTTGATGTGATATCCATGCAGGAAAGCTAAGCAGTGAGTCATCATGCATGTGTTGCCTCAGAACAACACAGTGGCGTTCCTGACTGTAAACTGACGCGCGTCAGTTGAACTTGGCGCCATTTTATTCGCTTTTTAAAACACATATTCGTCCAAAGCAGCTTGTGTAAAAATCTGGGTGCAACCCTCTCATGAATGATACTGAGGGAGACAGGGAAAAACTCTCTGAGCAACCTCTGAGAAGAACTTCCCAGGAGCATATGGAAGAAACCAAGACTCAAACGGAGAAATTCTCTAACACAAGGAAGAACTGCTGAGAGGAACCAAGACTCTGAAGGGAGTCAAAAAAAGAGGACCACTGAGAAGAACCAAGGCCCATAAGAAGAACCTCCCTAAGAGCATGAGGAAGAAACACTGAGAAGAACCAAGATGCCAAAGAGGGACTTCAGCCTTCAGAAGGCAGTATTTGTTAGCTCCTCATATTGTGGGATATGATTGGTGTAGCGTGGTTTCAGCAGACTGGAGGTCATTTTTGTTTCTATGCCTTTAAATTCCCACAGACACTCCAAAAACTTGTGGAAAGCCTTCCAAGAAGAGTGGAAGCTGTTATAGCTGCAAAAGGGGACCAACTCCATATTAAAATCTTATGTATTTGAATGCAGTGTCACTATTGGTCAGGTGTCCCAATACTTTTGTCCAAATAGTATTAATATATACGTGGTCTGTTTTGTTTTTCATTTTGTATTGTGCCTTATTCAAAAAGTAGTTTTAATATGTAACTGTGTCTTTTTGTGAGATAAAATTAGCAAATTCAAAGCAGATTGTTTTTATGTGTGTGTGTCCAGGCCTTTGTAAAGTGCCACTTTGACTACGACCCAGCTCATGACAACCTGATTCCCTGTAAAGAGGCCGGCCTCCGGTTCAGCAGCGGAGACATCCTGCAGATCTTCAATCAGGAGGATCCCAACTGGTGGCAGGTGCGTGTAATTGTGAGAGTCAGTGCCTGGTGGGCTCTATATGACATTCTAAGGATAGTCTCAAAAAATAATCCAGGCTGAAGCTCTGCCGCTGCATGTTGCTATGATAGAATTGGTGATTGCAGTCCCCTCTTTCATGTGCAAGAAGGAATACTTTAGAAGGGATACTTTAATAGGAATAATGATATTTGTTACAAAATAATGACAGTAAAAAGCAACGTATGTTATATTTCTCCTCACTTTTATTGGTTGATTAAACTTGATAAAGCTTGACCTTTAAGTCATGGGTCCACTTACTTTTGAAGCCGCATTATATTTGTCTGCTGTTTCTCAGTGCACTGGTAAATATTTGTTAATTATGAAGAAAGCGTTTCTGATTAAATTTGCATTGTGTAGTCAACAA
>JBBIGA010000106.1:28002379-28018230 GCA_037576975.1 Alestes dentex | reverse complement strand
TTTCTCAGTGCACTGGTAAATATTTGTTAATTATGAAGAAAGCGTTTCTGATTAAATTTGCATTGTGTAGTCAACAAAACAAACAGGCTCCAGGTATTTGTCCACAAACTTTCAAGCGTGACTTCATGTGGATCTCTGCTGCAGGCGTGTCATTTGGAGGGCGGCAGTGCGGGGCTGATCCCCAGCCAGCTGCTGGAGGAGAAGAGGAAGGCTTTCGTGAAGAGGGATCTGGAGCTCAGCACCGCAGGTACGAGCACAACCACACAGTCCACATCTCCACTGGTGGCCTGAAACAGCTGCTCAAATGGTGTTCAGATGTGACCGTCTCTTTTAGGCCACACTGACAAACATGGCATGGCATCTTTCCTTTTGAAGCCATGACCCTCCCAAAGATTCTGGGTTCCAAAACCTCCCTACCTAAATCCTAAAAGACACCACAGCTCCTCACATTGTGAAGGATGTGGACTAGCACAGCTATCAAACGCATGAAAGAACGTGAAAACAAGGTAGCTGCTGAAGCTCTGCTGCACACCCTGTCACTTAAGAGACTTCAACTCAAGAGTAGGAGTGCTGACCTAGGTCCGGATCCAGGATCTGTCCTCCTTATAGCTGTTTTGGGAACATCAACCCGGGTGGTGTCTGAAACGGCTGGCTGTAGCACTGAAGTTCATTTTTACATCTCAAAAAAGTCTTGCTGTGTCTTAAACCACATCCACAAGTCTGCGCCACCTTATTGAAGAGCTGGATGTGGTTGTGACAGCTCTTCAATAAGTTTTGGGGACAGATTTACATGAAAGATTTGGGTGACTATTGATGACGTGTTTGTCAGCTTCGTAGCTCCATTCATAAATGAACAAATCTTATGGACTACATCTGGGATTTTTACTGAACTGTTCCTGTAAGAGGGCATGAGAAAGATGCAGTGAGAAAAGAACAAGAATTTGACTGTCGAAGCAACACAACTGCAACTGCCTCATGGCGGCATTGGTCATGTGACGAGGCATATTTTTGATCCACCAAAATAAAAAAACAGAAAAACCACACATCAAACTCTCATCCTTCTTGCAACTCACAGTGCTTGTATTAGTGGGGAGGACGCTTTCTGAAGTGAATTCTCATTTAAAAGACTGGGTGTTTGCCATGATGTCATTGGCATCAATGAAAAGCAAGTGACGCCCTCTTCTGGCAGATGTGTGCAAGATCAAGTTCCCTTTCAGTCACTACCATTATGTGGAAGACTGTAGCCCATCCTTTGCTGCATTCAAGCCCCTCTATCCCTTTCATCACTCGTCAGTGTCTGACCACAGGATCCCTATTTTCCAGATATTATTTGGGTGGTGGGCCATTCTCAGCACAGCCTGGAAACAGTCTACATGGTAATTATATGTAGTGTGGAAGTACATAAGATTGTATTACACACATCAGTGTCACTGCTAGGTAAATCCAAAAATATCCAACTCATGCATAGAGGAGGCAAAACAAAAAACCAAGCATCAACAGATGGGCTACAGTCTCTAACAGTACACCAGCAGGGTTGAGCTACAAGGGTTTCGAATATTGGACAGTGGGGCAAAATTATGTTTTATTATTACTGTTACTATCATTATTGTCTATATTACCTGGCTCTGTGCTGATGTCTGCAGGACCTCTGTGTGCAGGCATGGGGGGGAAGAAGAAGAAGAAAATGATGTACCTGACCACCAAAAATGCAGGTAACTCTTGTGTGCTGCTTCTCTGTCCTCGTCCGTTGTCCTTGTGCTTCCCAGTGTCCAAACCATATGTGTGCGCTGCCTGTGTTTGAAAGCTGGCCCATGCCACTAGCATTACCATGTTGTTTTGTGTCTTATGTCAAAGCAAGTTCCAGTTTTCGGTCAAGGATGATTCTCACCTGCTAGCTAGGCCCACCCAACACATGATCCCAGCAACTGACGGCCTCAGCATGCTTGGAGGAGAACACTAACTGTTATTCCCCAATCAGTCAGTGTTGGTGGTATTGTTAGACTGGTGGAGCCTTAGCAAGTGGGAGGAGAACACTAACTGTTATTCCCTAATCAGTCACAGGGTTGCCAACTTTTCCCAAAACCTTCGAATGAGATTTTGGGGGGTGTGGCTGAGCGTTGGGGGGGGGGGGGGGGGTTTGGGGCGGTTACTGCTTTTTCAGTTGCCAAAGGTGAGGGGGGGGAGGTGCTGCTTCTTCATTTGCTGACGACTGCTGCATCATTAGGTGCGGCACCTACCGTAGCCTAGATCCGATAGAGAAAATTGGTAAATCGTGTAAGAGCGCGAGATGACAGTCAAATGTGTGAGTCTCACACTCAATGCGTGACAGTTGGCAACTCTGCAGTCAGTGTTGGTGGTATTGTGAGAATGGGGAAGGCTTAGCAAGTAAAAAAAATGGTTAGATTATGCACTGTGTACTCACTCCCCTTTCACCACCCATTGTTCCCTAGCAGCTCACAATTCACACACAAAGATTCAACAGTGTCCTCGTTAATCTGATAATGTTATGGGGAGTGAATGTGTTATTTAACTGTATTCATTTAAAAACATTTAAATTGCCACTAGGGGGCCTGTGAAAAGGGGCTATTGAAATCTACTTGATGCAGCTGGTAGTTACAGTAGTATGGGACTGATCCAGACTGAGGTTTGTTTCCTCAGAGTTTGATAGGCATGAACTTCGGATCTATGAGGAGGTGGCAAAGGTTCCCCCATTCCGGAGGAAGACTCTGGTGCTGATTGGAGCTCAGGGAGTGGGTCGTCGCAGCCTGAAGAATAAACTACTGGTGTCTGAGCCTCATCGCTATGGAACCACCACACCTTGTGAGTGCATGAGCAGAATAACACATCTGTAAAGCATTGTGCTAATTCCAGTTCTCACAACAGCTGGCTGTGTCCACAGATACATCCCGTAAGCCTAAAGTGGACGAGAAGGAGGGCCAGATGTACCTCTTCATGTCCCGGAGTGAAATGGAGGCAGACATTAAAAATGGACGTTTCCTGGAACATGGCGAATATGACAGCAACCTGTATGGCACAAAGATCAACTCAATCCATGAGGTGGTGGACTCGGGGAAAATCTGCATCCTGGATGTCAACCCACAGGTGCTGTCCCATGGTGCCTCTCCAGAAAATGTTCTCCTGGCCCTTACAAAATTCTAAGAGATTAATTGGCTCTGAATTACAGCTCAATAGCACCACCTGTTGCTGTGTGCTGTTATGTGGAACTTGTGATCAAAATGCACATATTTGCATCATGTTTGCATTTATATTTAAGCATTATAAGCTTACATGTAGAGAGACTCACAATCATTACATGCACTCTTTACCCAAAATGTCAACTGTCTTGTTTTTCTCTCATATTATAGCCTTCTCTCCCACTGTTGTTCTGTTGTAATATTTTCCCAAATATACTGGACAACCAGAAACGGCCTAGTTGGCAAACAAAATACCATTCGTAGCTACATTAGCCTTGCAGCTCCAGTGAACTTGAGTGAGCAAACCAAACATGTCCTCAGTTACTTTAGTCAGGGCACAGTTTGCGTCTAATTGAGCCTGTAGGCCATGTTCTTGTGTTTTCTCTGCTCTGATATACTTTCACAAGCATACTTCTGCAAAGTGAGGCATCCTCAGAGATGGGCCGTATCATACTGATCAGATTTTGGACTAAACTTCTAATGGTGCTTGTCAGTCCACAGTCATCTGTAAAAACCTTTTTGACCTGGGCATGAGATAGTCTA
Organism: Alestes dentex; assembly: GCA_037576975.1. Classification (NCBI taxonomy): domain Eukaryota; kingdom Metazoa; phylum Chordata; class Actinopteri; order Characiformes; family Alestidae; genus Alestes; species Alestes dentex. The sequence continues at coordinate 28,014,493 of JBBIGA010000106.1, read as the reverse complement.
GTCTTGATCCGCGTGTAACAGATTGCCATGGTTGTGCTTCTATAGGCTCTCAAAGTCTTGCGGACATCCGAGTTCCTCCCATATGTCGTTTTCATCGAAGCTCCTGACTTTGAAGTTCTGAAGGACATGAACAGGTCTGCCATTGAGGCAGGCGTTATCACCAAGCAACTCACAGTAAGTTTGGTTTCGAATACCTTGGTTTTGGGAACACTGTGTTTGTCCGGTGTTTGTTTTTGATAAGATTATGGATTTTCTGTAGAAGGCCCTCACAGAAGTGCCACTATCACAGCCACTTTATTAAAAACAGATTTTGGTGCTTGGATGACCAACTGGTATCTTCATTGGTCGTCTGTGACAAACACAGGTACAGAGTGAAACATCTAGCCAGAATTTTATGCAAGAAGCAACATAATCTCCAAAACTGCACTAACCAATAATTTTGGCTAATCTTATTTTTTATGAATAATAATTGTAGACAGAGCTTCTCTTCATTTCTGTTGACTTCTGTTCCAGAGAAAATTGATCAGAATTGTTCACAGTGGTGGTGAATTGATCTAGACGTGTGCCTCCAGAAGCTCTTCTCACAGAAAGTTACATGAAACTGTTACATTACATGAAAAAGTTATGAATACGCTGAGTGATGCCTAAGACGTTGTTTTGGAAAACTTTGGGTCTAAAACTAAACCCATTCATGTTTGGGTATGTACAGGTTGAAAACAGACCCCAAAGAAAATGGATTTAGTTCAGATTTGCCACTATTTTACCAGCTACTTTTACAGTTACAGTTAAAGTTACCATCATCTACATTCCAGATAAACACACAGAAGACATGTGTAGGTTTACTGGGGGTCAGCAAGAGAAAGTGAAAATGTAAAGCGTCCATTTATCATTTGTGATCACAGCACAGCATACAGTGTGAACAGCACGAAATTGTTCTCTGCCTTTAATCTATTCACCCGAATGAAGCAGCCAGGAATGCAGCGCCTGGGGAGCAAACCTTCCGACTGCAAGGGCAACTCCCTAACCACCAGACCCCCAGCTGCCCCAATGTGTACATGTCTCTACATTGAACCAGTTCACAGCAAACTCACTCTAAACCACTTTATTTATATCCTAACCCCTAAATTATACAGAAGTGTATTTTTTAAAATCTGTCCAATTCCGTGTAGTCAATTTTATCAACCAACCCATTATGAAGAACTTAGTTTATATGTTTGTAAATACTGAACTATCTGTTCTTTCCCACTCTCTCTGAAGGACTCGGAGCTTAAGCGGACAGTGGACGAGAGTGAGAGGATCCAACGGGCCTACGGGCACTATTTTGATCTCACCATTGTCAACGATAATCTAGACGGAGCGTATCGCAGCCTGAAGGGGGCGCTTGAGAGACTGAGCACAGATCAGCAGTGGGTGCCTGTGAGCTGGGTCTTCTGAGTCAGTTACGGGTCAATGGTTACAGACTTAAGAGACCTTCAGGCCTTCAAACGAATGTGTAACATCGTAATGTTGAACCAGTCAGTTTAAAAAAAAAAAAAAGCAGCAAAAGATAAAAGTTTGGTAAAAGGTCATCAGGAAGGTCTCCTCTATACTCCTTTGAGAACATCTGGCCACAACAGCAGACAGATCACTGATTGCGACGCAGGCAATTTGCCTCATGTAGGTTGTCACGCAAAGACGACAGAAACATCACTATAAAAGTTATTCCTTTGTACAGAAAAGAACAAGAGATGTATTCCGTGTGTGTGTGTTTGAGGGTGTGGTAGATGTTCAGGACTGAACAACACTGTACATGTGGGTCGTCAGCACTGTATATTTGTACAGACGCCATGATTGGAAAATAGCGTTTTAGCACTTGTGGCTTTCATTTTAGCGCCAAATTGTTTATGGGAAATTACGCAGAATAAGAGAAAACGTGTTGGGAAATATTCTTGTACATGTTGTGATTTAGACAGATTTCATGCCGACTGTAAATAACTAGAGATGATCTAACCTTTATGACAAACATTCGGTACAAAAGTGCTTTCCACTTATTAGAAGAGAAAAAAAAAAAAAAAAGTAGCAATAAGTGTCTTGCGAGTTCAGCCAATCGTAAATTTCTTTTGTAATTTGATACTTAAGCCAAAGGGAACCGCAGAAATGATTATGGTCTCCAGTTTACTTTGGTTTCCTTTGGTTGTATATTGGTGAGTGGGATCTAGTCAGGAGTTCAATAAACTCTTCAATAAACACACGGATGTTCCTGTATCTATGTTTGGATTGTTCTTCTTTCTTAAGCAGGTTTAATACAAGTGGACATTACACCCTGACAGTTGACATAACTTGTTTTTGCAGCATGGCCTTTTACGTACCTGCATGTAAAAGATATTTAGACATCCACAGATGACAGATGACCGAAATGTTGTCAGATGAAAGCGTTTTAAAGGGCCTGACTATATAAAACACATTTGGAAGTAGGCATGCATACATTTATGACAAAAGACATAAGCAGTGTACAGAATATCTGTGGCAAGCAGAGGGGGTCCCCGCTACCCACAATTTTTTTGGTCAACCAGAGGGCGGGCTGCTTATTTTATGTCGCTCACAGTTTCCCAATTTGCTGTTCAGGTTTATCAAACCCCGATTTTACACCCTGAACATAAGCCCACCTTAACATTTATTCCAACAAACATCAAATGCTGCTTTGGTCAGTTTCACTGCAGAAAGTATTATAGCAGTGAACAATCATTTTATATGATGTGTCAGTTGTCATGAACGGTATATGTAGGTGTCATGTAGCCTTATGAATGCTGCCCTGCAATAAAATACTACTAACGTTGCTATGCTGTTAGTAGTCTATCACTAGACTTGTCTTCTGTTATATATCTTCTATATCTTCTACTATATCTTGCTCCCAAAGAACAACTGGAGGGTAACAGTCTGCATTGAAAAAAAGTACATTCATAGAAAAGGGTCAAAGTTTTGGCATGAATTTGTTTCATGAAAATGCATGATGTGGGCATTCTGTTTTCAGCCTTATATTTAAGGTATTCAGTTCTGTAGTCTATGTTCTACTAACATGTCTACAATGTACTTTGTGCCTTAGCCATTCAGGAACTGAAAACACTTACCTTTAAGCAGTAACTTTAAATCAACCCTAGAATTGACTGGAAGCCAATGCAGCGATGTGAGAATTGGAGTAACATGATGCCTGTTTTACTGAGGACTCTAGCAGCAGCATTTTGAGCAAGTTGCAAAGGCTCAATGTACTTTTTGGGCAGGCCAGAGAAAAGAGCTTTGCAGTTATCCAAAAGCACGAATACGTTTCTTGCAGTTTTTTTTTACATAAAACCCTGACTTATATACATAGATATATGGATAGATAGGTAGTTATATAGATATTGGAGAAGATAAAATGCTCATTTGTACCGCTTTACTGTGATTTGTGAAACTTGGATCAGTATCAAGCAGAATACTGAGATTTCTGGCTTTGCTTTTTAGCTTTAAGAGCCATAGTTTCAAGGTAGAGAGCAGCAGTAAGTTTGTTTTAGTCATTAATTACAATTCCTGTTATGCATCATTGTTCAGGAAATTTTTTGCAGCACACGTTTATCCTCTTGATGCATTCACACTGGGAGTCAATCAGCCTGAGGTCACAGCAATAATCAGTTTTGCTGCCCTGAATAATTTTCAAGACAATCTAAGAGGATTTTGCATTTGACAATGAAAGCTGTTTGAGTCCAGAAGCTTTGATATTGTTTATCTACATATAAACCATCAAGACAGCTGTTTAAACCATGAAGCCCTCAGCAAACGGTCAAGATAGCCATTTGAATCAAGAAAATCTGATGTGACGGCGCCTTATGTACAGTCAAACAGTTGTTCGAATTTATAAAATTTTATAATTGGGAGTCCAAGGTGAACTGTCAAGCTGTTTAATCAGAAATTCTGGTATTGGGAAAAAGTCTTACTTTTTTTTTTTAATGTATGAAAACATCCTTTTCAGTCCTCTTGCCTATAAACGGAAGAAGCAGGTCTATAATTGTTAAGGTCAGAGGATTCCAGGGTACTCTTTTTTTTAGAGGGGCTTCTCAGTGGAAAAAGTTTGGTTTTGTGGGGCTGAGCTAGTTTTTAAAAAAGACTGTAGACAGAATGTCAAGAAAACTGGTGGAAGTGTTTAGACCTTCTTTCTTTGCAATTAAACATGGTTTGGAGTTTTTTTCTACAGTGTCTCTCAGCAGTAGCAAATAATGCTGGTCAGTTGTTGGCATTTACATTAATAATTTTAGAGAACTGCCACCACCTAGCACTAGCTGTTACAGAGTTGTGTGCATGGAAGCGTTCCGAGTTGATCTCAGAGACAATCAGCAGTTCACTCATTTTTAATAGTAACACTGATAACAGTGGTATATTCCCTGGCTGTACACTGAACTGATCATTGTTGAAGCAGAGCTGTTCTCAGCCACTGCAAATCTTTATAACCGGCAATTAGGTGTGTTACGGCACGTAACTCTAGTAAATGATCTCTGATCCCAGTCTCTGTAATAATTACTAAAGGCAAAGGTTCCCCTGATCATCTCTGATAAGAGTCATCCAGCCCTCTTTCAACATTCAGTGACTTACAGGCCCATCCCTTATGACATTACTCTTTATTTAACAACAGACAAGTTATACAAGTAAAGTGCATTTACAGCTTTTATAATGTGCAAGTATATTAACATCACAAATACAAAGACAATTCACACTTTAAGGAACATACAAAGAGTTTAGACAGAAATTTTAAATTCAATTGTAAACTAAACTTTTTTCTATACAAACATTTAAACATAGATGGCCTACGCTGAGAGACGTGTCTGTCTGGTTGCTTTTGCCATTGCCATTGTCTATGGTTCATTATAGGAGGAGTTTTCTGTAGATAAAGGAGACTCGTAAAGCTCTGCTGAACTTGCTGGGGCTTCCAGCTGAGAGTACGCCGGCGGGGCCTCCTCGGGAACATTTGGTTTCTGTTGGAGGTCGGGAGAAATGGTACTTAGCACTACCTACATCACTTGTATTGACGGTATCTTTTATTTATTTATTGTTAACGCTAAAAAAACCCTTTACACTGTATGAACATTTCTTCATAAAGGGACCAATAATATGAATGCACAGGAAAGGAAGCGGGTGGGGGCCAGATAGCACAATTCACGCTGGTCCACTGCTATGGCACATTGACAGACATCCAAATTAACATCGCTGGTGCTAATATCGGTAATAGTAAGGTTGGCGTGGGTTTGATTACACCACACGTGTGGTTCCACGCTCACACCACACGGCACCAGTAAGAGTCCTTGGACAGAACTCATAACTACATTTGGTTTCATCCGTATCAAGGTTTAATGGTAGAGCGTCTGCCATATGCATGAGTATAAATGTCATGTGAAGACCAGCGTGTAAAGTGTCCATCTTTCACATGTGAACATACCAGAGCACAGCTTGGCACAGCGCAGCACACAATGTGAAATTCTCTCTCTTCATTTAACCCAGGGGTGTCAAACTCCGGTCCTGGAGAGCCAGCACAGTTTGATGGTTCTCCTACTCAAACACATTCACTAAACCTGACAATTCACTGGGGAGGTGAACCAGGTGTTTCTGAGCAGGGAAATCACCAGAACGTGCTGGACCACGACCCTCCAGGACTGGAGTTCCACACCCCTGATTTAACCCATTCCTCCAAGTGAAGCAGAGGGCTGCCAGTAGTGTGCTGGCCAGGGAGCAGTGTGTAGGGACGGTACCTTGCTCAAGGGTACCTCAGTGGTACCACTGGCAGTTCTGGGATTCAAACCCATGACCTTCTGATCACAGGTGCAGCTCCCTAAAGACCAGGCCACCAGCCGCCCCAGTGAGACCGTGGGGCCTGCCTCATAAAGCAGGATATTTGGCAACCTCATTTACATTGTACCCAGGGAAGCACTGAGTAAAAGGACTTCCAAACCAAATCTTGGTAAGACTGACGAACCTCACAGCTTACCTCTGAGTATGGTGGTGGAGGATCGAGGGTGTCATAAGAAGGAGGCGAGTATGGGTCCACGCTCACCACTGAATCTTCATCAGAGCTGTTTTCCTCCACCTCATTTAAGGAGATGGGAATAATGTAGATGGGGGTGTTGTTGGAGTGCTCCTCATCGTCCATTTCATCCCTCCTGCTGGTGCAGCACTTCCAGCAGATTTTCAAAACTATCATGAAGAAGATGAAGACCATAATGGGTGACGCAAAGACCCTGGGAATTACCATGAGAAAACCTTGGGTTATCATCCATCATAATTCCACTGTTCTCACAATTCCACTGTTGCTTGTCAAGACTTGCTTCTATATCCTCAAACAGACAGTTAGTCTTTCTTAACCCTTTAGATCCCAACAGAATTCTATAGTGCTCTTGACCCAAGTTATAAGTGCAACTGTTTCAATAAAAATATTTAATCACAAAACTGATGTAGTTCCTTGTTTAGATGCCATGCAGAAACAGCAGCACTGTCCCTTCATTCTGTAAGCCAGCCAAACTGACAATGAAACTTTGTTGCTAAATAAGGTAGGACAAACTTCTGTATCATCATTTAGCAGAAATCCAAAGGCTGTTAACTTTCAGCACAACTTAATATTTTTCAGGGCAGCATTGCTAAAAGGCCTGTACTTAAAAAAAAAAAAAAAAAGAAATGTCAACATGTGTTGGAGGCCTAAGAAATGCTTTTCAGGCCAGTCCTACTATTGATGTGATATTGTAATATTAACTACTTTAAATCAGCGGTTACCAAACCAGGACAGTTTGCCTTCAAAAGAAGCTAATACCCCCTTTATCAGAACCATCTTGTGGGATAAAAAGGGACATTTGAGCATCCCATCATGCATCCTATCTGAGCTTCCTATCATCACCCACATCTTGTCATCATCACCCTTGTCTTGTTGTCACTACCTACATCATATCATCACCACCTGCGTCCTGTTATCACCACCCACGTCCTGTTATCACCTATGTCATGTTGTCGTCACCTGTGTGGGCTGCATCTCCCTGTGCTGAATAGTGGTTGGTTTGTAGAGGGGCGTGTAACTAAGTAACAGCCAATTGTAATCACGGGGCATGGCCAATTAGCATATCTTCTAAACATTTAGAGCTCAACATTTAGATTTAACATTTAGATTTAGATTTAACATTTAGATTTAGATTTAACATTTAAATTAAACATTTAACAATTACGCAGCAAGAAAATGTACCAAAACGTTTAACACATTCAGCACTAAATGTGTGACAATTGTGTGAACATTGCGCTAAATGATTAAAAAAAAAAAAAAAATTTACCTCAAAATTTGTGAAGCTGTTTTTACAAATGGCACCCCATACTTATCCTGTCATACGTTTCAGATCCCCCCCCCCCCAAGTTGACTTTTGATTTATCCATTGGAGCACATTACTACTTCTTAGGTTGTTTAAAATGTGGCTATAACCTGTATCAGCTTTCTGTAAATGGTCCAAACCTGATCAGACTGAACCAGGATTTGGACCATTTTCATATTGCAAAAGAAACAAAACCATGGTTCCATTTGATCTGGACTTAGACCACCTATTTTGGTCAGACCAAACTCAAGGTCTGGACCATGGTCAGAGCACTTTTTACATCTGCTTTTTTGGTTTGGACCAAACAAGGTGTGAAAGCACCCTGAATAATAAAACGTAGTGTACTTGGTCCTCCATATATTTAATTTTCCTCTCAGAACATTCCAATAATATACTGTAATATACTGGTTTTTAATTAGATTAAGCTTAAAATATGAAACATGCACAGCCTTCACTGTCAGTTTGTACAATATTGCTAAAATACAACTTTAGTACAAAGTAACTGTTAAACAGAGAATCTGGACTACAGGACCAACCTGCCAGCATCCAGCAGCAAAGCGAGCTTAGCCAGGTTTTGGGGGTCTAAACAGGGTTTTCAGACCAAACAAAATGGACATATAACCCTAAGTGCCTTCACATATGGGGAGCTGTATTTGAGAATCTCATTCATCAAGGGCTTGCACACTAGACGAAGAATACAGGCCTATATTAATTAATATGATGAGTAAGTTTGGGAGACTAATTTAATTTGTCTTGCCTTGTAATTGTACCCTGAATTATGAAAATTCATAAATTGCCTAAAATAAGGTCCAATCAAATTTTCTCATCTATTACGTTCATATTATTGCTCACTGGAGTGTTGCATGTTACCCAAAAAATATCTATGTAACATTTAATACATAGGCCACCCAAATAACTATTATATCTGATAAACCTTCAAAACACAGGTTACTGATAATGACAAGCTTACGCTATGTAGTAGACGTCCATTTGGATGGTAGTTGCTTCGCTGTGAAAGAGACAAAAAGTAAATAAGTAAAGAAATATTCCTCATATAAAACCAGGTCTTCAGGATAACATGCATCAAGACGTTCTACATTCAGGGAACAATGATGGATGTATGGGCAGTTGTTACTGTTGTGTCTGATCTGAGAGGTTTTTTTTGAGTCGATCAATAGAATAACCATAATACAGGACAATAAATATCGTCCATTCTTTAATTGCACAAAGATACTTCAAAACGTATCAGCATTGGTGACGGGACAGTTTAGCTGATGCTGGATTTAAGCTTAAATGTTTTAAAGCAAAACACTACAGGCAGAACTGACCCATGTTTATTTCTAAATGTTTCATCCATTTATGTCCTTAAGCGCATTTTCCATAATGAACAACTTTCATGAGGTCTTGGCTTCACCCATCTATGTGTATCATATACATGTGTACCACAAATACCTCAAACATATTGCTTATATTTTTTGCATGGTTGATTCTGCACTAAAACTATGAAGTTTTAATAATGATTTTGGAAATATGCTTTCTATGGAGTGTGTCTTCACAATGGAAAAAAAACAACACAGATCTGGTGTAAAATGCTCTGTTCTACAGAAACTTCACAAAATGTTCTCAGTGGTGGCGTCTGGAACCCGGCGTCTACCTCCATCCCAGAAAGTTATTATTACATGAAATGTGCTGCCTGATGCCTGAAACAAAGTGACCATGGGTTTTGGTTTTGGCCTTTTTTGGTCTTTTACAGTCCATTCCTTGTGGAGGGATACATCCAGGGCATTATGAGGCAAAACAGAAACTGATTTAGTTCAGTTTTACCACTATTTTATCATCGACATTCCATATAGACACTCCGAAGACATGTGCAGGTTCACTGGGGGTCAACGAGACCCCTGCCTAAATGAAATGGTAAATAAAATGGCTACATCTGTGTTGGAGATGCCTGGTTCCATTCACTGCCACTGTAAAGAAATGTGAGCTTCTAAAACACACCCTTTTCACAAAGCACTCTGAATAACTGTAATTATGCTGAAAATGTAACAAAATTCTTCAGTCTTGGTCCTGAAGTGAATCAGTACCAAGCTGCCTGTGCAGTACCAAAGGAATTTATTAGTCTGTGTAGACACAAAGCATTCAACAAATTGCCCTAATAGTCATTAACAAAATTAACAGAACCAAAAGTTTTTTTTTAAAGTCATACTTACAGTCAATCAAATACCGGTTGTTTCGTCAGTCACGCTTAAACGCACTTTAAGAAAGCTGAAAGTTGACACATGTATTCCGAGGTGTCTCAGTATGGCAGTGAGGTCTTTGGCACCCAGCTGAGGACTTTGAGCGGCTCACTGACGTTGAGCGTTTACTGACGGGGAAAGCTCAAGAAGTCTTTGATAACGGAGTTCGAAGAAATCACAGAAGACCCATCGCCATCTGACCTCATTTCTGCTGGGCTGGAAGTGCCATTACGTTACATGGGGACATGTTGGAAGACCACTTACACTGTAGGCTGTTTGAATGATTAAAATAAAAGTATTTAAATGATTAAAATAAAATCCTTGTGTTTCCTTTTTGCTCCACGCATTCTTAAATCATTTTGTACTGAAACAAAAAAAACCCTTCATAAACGCTTGGGGAAGAGCCACTGGGAGGAACCAAGATCCAAAATGAGAAGCTCCCAAAGAACGGGAGGAACGACCACTAAGAAGACCCAAGCCTCATAAGGACTGCTCCTAAAAGTCCCATCACTGAGAATATCTGAGCTTCAACAGAGGTATGTGAGAGGAACCAAACCCCAAAACAGAACCTCCCTTAGAGCATGAAGAACCATCAGTAAGAGTCTCTGAGCCTCAACAGAAGGACCTGCCTAAAAGTAGATGAGAGGAATCGAACCTCAAAAGGAGAACCTCCCTAAAAGCATGAAGAACCATCACTAAGAGGATCTAAACCTCAACAGAAATACCTACCTAAAAGTATGTGAGAGGAACCAAACCTCAAAAGGAGAACCTCCCTAAGAGCATGAGAAAAGAACCACTGAGAAGAACTATGTGACTCACATGTTTGCAAGTATCATTATGAAGCTAGCAGTTTATTTGTAAGCTGTCCAAAATGAAACAGCACCACCTAAGTAGTATCAAGCAAGAAAAATGACAAAGTAAGAAAAAAACCCGGTACTGATGCATTACCATCACATCTTCTCGAAGTGTCAAAGCAAAGGGCATCCACCATTAAACCCCCAGCTTCAGCTATTCACTGCCCCAGCCCTTCCTTCTCCAGCTCAGGAGGGACTCCATCATCAGTCAAAGAGCTGCAACAGGTGTGCTAAATCAAGAAATAACTTGCTAGGAGACCAAGAAAATAAAGCAGGTAAGAATGCCTCATTCCCATTAGTGAGTTGAGAAAGGTTTTGCGATGGGGTAAGTGATAGGGCTTCACATCTGAAACTTTTGTTTAGAAACTTTTAGGGCCCTCAGAAGTTCAGAAATGGCTCTACGGACCAAAGAGATGAAAATTAGGTGGTATAGCAACTTCTCCAATTCGGAAGATGTTGAACAAGACTGTTTTGCAAGACACAGCTTGGCACACAAAGTTTTTCCGTGGCTGAAAAAAAAAGCTTTGCCCCCTTTTCCATTATTACAAATTTCCATGAGGAAATCTAATGATTAGGGCAGGAGTGGAGGATCATAAATAGCGACAAGTTTCCACAAACTGCGAGACACTTACAGGGTCAATCCCAGGATTTCGAAATCAATAAAGTATTTGACCAGCAGCCAATGTAGCACTAAAGCTGGGCTAATATGGTCCAACTTGCCTACTAAGGCTCTACCACCACTGCTGCACTGAGGTCTAATGAGGGACATCCAGCCTCCTGGTCAAATCGAGAGGTGATCCAGGTGTAGTCATACTGAACAGAGCAGGGAAAGTGTTTAAGTAACTATTAGCCTTCAACCTGGACTACTAATTATGTTTAAAAAAGAAAAGAAAAAAAAAAAAAGGGGAATACATTGGTCAGACCAAACTCAAGTACTTTGGTCTGGACCATGATCAGAAGCAAGCTTTACATCTGCTTTTTTGAAAGCACCCTGAATAAATACTATAGAAATACTATAAAATCTCTCTCTTATAATAATGCCTACTGTTAAGAGTTTTTCCTTTTTATTACTATTATTTCACTACTTTTGGTAACATTTGTGGGCCTCTTCAAAGACTGGACCTTGAGCTACCACCCTAGCCCACACCTTGGAGCCAATTCATAATCTGAGTTTTAGAAGAGGACAAAATACTTGTATATAAACAAGAGACGGAGAAGAGATGCGCTGAAATTCTTAGCAGGAGACAACGTTTATTTAAAATACATTTAGGTAACAACTATAAACCAGTCACAGAAGAAAAACAATATTCATCAGGCTGCAGGCGACGCTGAAGGCTCTACTTCCAGAGCTTCTTGATGGACATGTTCTTCTCGCTGTCTTTCTGCATCACCTGTTGATAAACAGTTATATTTTGTTACATGAAATCCTGTGAGATTACACACCCACAGCCCTACAGCTGAAATACAGAAAGCTGCTCAACTGACCCTTGCTCCAACCCTACTTATCCACCACCCAGAAATATGCGAGACTATAACTAGTCTAAAAACTGACCACTGACAAAGTGTATAGAATGGTTAACAGTCTTACTGTAGATTAGCAATCAGTTACAACTAAAGTGGATTTTAAGTACATGTTTAAGAATAAAGTCCAGTAAATTAACATTAAAATCAAAGGGG
>JBBIGA010000106.1:27976686-27995198 GCA_037576975.1 Alestes dentex | reverse complement strand
CTCTCTCTCTCTCTCTCTCTCTCTCTCTCTCTCTCTCTCTCTCTCTCTCTCTCTCTCTCTCTCTCTCTCTCACAGCTCCTCACAGCTCAGCTCCTCACAGATCAGCTCCTCATAGCCCTTCTGGTGCAACAAGGCATGGCCATACAGACTGTAATATGAACAAGATTCTCCCTTGAAGAGAAACATGGTTTATATAGCATTCAGTTCAATTCTATTTATATAGCATTTTTTACAGCCAACTTTGTCAAAGCAGGTTTGAGCCCCAAGGCTGACAGAGGCGAGGAAAAACTCCCTGAGCTGGAGGAAGAACCCTCATGACGAAAGAAGGCTCAAAAGGTAAACCCATTCTTCTTCTTATGGCATGTGGGATTGTTTGTGAAAAGTGACTGTTGTGTGGAAAGTACTTGTGTGTGAGGTCTGGAAAGCAGTAAATTTGTATATGATTGTGCGTTTTTTGGCCTTCGGTGGCACAGAATGATAACAACTCAGGAGACGTCAGTGTGAAACGCACACTCCTCATGCTGGACCACCAGGTAACTAATATACATTCCTCAAACATATTCAGTGCTGATATCCTGGCAAAAAGTCAAACAATGAATAGATGGGTGCTAACAGTAGTTACAGTTGTATTAAAGACAAGATGCTTATTTTTTCCTTTGAATAATTTCTCATTATTTTCAGTAAAATATCAAACTGGTAGGAAGTTTCACCAAATCTTTGGTCATAACTTACAGTGCAATCTCTCTCTCTCTCTCTCTCTCTCTCTCCACATGCTTCTACATCCTAAATTATACAGAAGTTTAGAAAATAATGGCCTAATCTGGGAATAAATTGCAATATGAAAGTGAAGTGAACATTCTGTCATATGTGAACACACAGAGTGAAATTCTTCCTCTGTATTTAACCAATTCACCAAGTGAAGCAGCGGGCCGCCAGGAACACAGCACCCAGGGAGCAGTGAGTAGGGACGGTATCTTGCTCAGGGGTACCTCAGAGGTGCTTAGTGGTCTTGGGAATCGAACCCAAGACTTTCTGATCGCAGGGCAAGTGTTCTAACCACTAGGCCACCTACTGCCCTTTTTTAAATTAAATGAAGTGGTGTTTTAACTGTAAATTACTTATCTATAGTATTTATGCCCAGGGTGTATGTGTTTATAGCATAGTGTATTTCATATTGAGTTTTTTCTACAGATTTTATTGGATTTATTTCGACTGTATATTTTATATTGTTCTTGTCACTGTGAGTCTTTGCAGTCATAAGCAATCTCCTCCAGGATCAATGCAGTATAAACAATTTCCTCCAGGATAAATTCTGATTCTGTTTCATTGTTAAAAATCTCAATCAGGGAAACAGGGTCTGCTAAGAAGGGTACGTTTCTGAAACAAATTTAATGTTTAATGTTCTCTAAGCAGATTACCTGGGGGGTGGGGTTATGTAGTGTTATCTAATGAGCAAGCTGTGGACATTTGTAAACATTAGATGTCGTCCTAGGCAGTCAAGTTCTTCTTGACTTCAGAATACCTTTCTTACTTAGACTTGGCCCAACAGCAGCCGCACCGTTGACTTTGTTCAAGCCTGCCGCTCTGTAAGTGGTCACACATGCGAGACCCAACAGGCCAGCACCTGCAGGAGGAAGCCGTAAGCTGAGAACACAGGCCAACAGGTATTACCAGACCAGCTTGTTTGGTGGGACGGCAGTGCTGAACACGAGTGCTTTCTTTCTTTTTTTGTCCCACAGTTTTCTTCGAATGGATTCCTGACAAAAATTCTGTTCAACCTTGCGAGAAGCTACCCCCAATTCAGTCATGAAATTTAGTAAAGTGGCCCCTAATAGTCACGTGCGAACACACCACAGCACGGCACAGTGTAAACAATACGAAATTCTTTCTCTGCATTTAACCCATTCACCAAGTGAAGCAATTGGCTGCCACCAACGAGGGGCGCCTAGGGAGCTGTGTGTGGGGACGGTACCTCAGTGATGACACTAGCATTTCGAACCAATAATTTTGAGTGCAGGAACAACGCCCTCACCACTGGGCCACCAGCTGCCCATGAGCTTCCTCTAATACAGGGGTCCCCAACCACCAGGCTGTGGACCAGTGCTGGGCCGATCATTTGGTACCAGGCTAATTAGAAAGAATAAAAACTTAATTTTTTTTTTTTTTTACTTACTCATACATTGCATTTACATTATTAAAAACACATGACCAATAATTGGGAGGATGGGATTTTTGGCTATAGTGGTGTGACGGTTATCCAACCTAGGAACAGTAGCAATGAAAGAATGCATCTGTAGGTCGGGCATGGGTGAACTGAGAAATAAGTTAATTAATTCAAGATTGTTGTGTTGGCGGACAACTTTATTGTACAAAATATACCAACAGAATTGCCCAGTAAAAAAAGTATAAAAAGTAAGCCATTGATGGATACAAAAACTACAAAACAGAACATGCATTTTTTTCCTTACAAAAATGCCACTCAACCAGTTATAAAAAGTACAAGAACTTGTTGAAATTCAGCTCGACAATGGCACTTTGTCAATACTTTCAGTTATGTAAAGAGCAAAAATATATATATAATCTCACAGGCTTGGAATTTTAAAGTACTTGCAATACAAGTTAAAAATGGCTAAGTGCAAGTGTCATTAAAAAACAAACAAACTGATAAGCCAAGCTCTTTTACAATCATTCACTAGAGCATTGGCGTAATCGGTGATCGGAATGTAAAAAGCACAAATTGAGCTACACACTGAGCAGATATACTTTTACCTGTAAAAAAAAATGCAAAAACATGGCTTTAACCTGCAAATTGTAATAAAATAATCAAACGTACACCATTTTAACATTTGCCCAAATGCAGTTGATCAGCCATGACGTTTTCGGGTGGTTTTGTGCAGGAGTTATAAGGCTAAAATAGCTACAAAGTAATGGAAGATTAAATCCCACCAGTTGCTATTTTGTGAACTGCTAGCCTTAATCCTCACACACATCTTGCTAGGGGTACATGTCATGGACAAAATTGCAATTCTCTTGCTACATACTATAGTTTTTACTTTCTTGACAGTAGACGTTATTTTTTCCGTATGAAAGCTGGAATAAGATCCAGCACCCCTTGTGACCCAAGTTAATATAAGTGATTAAGAAAACAAATGGATGCATAACATCCTGTGTCCTTATAAAAATGGACAGAAGTAGGTAAAATAGTTAACAGTGATACTACCACCTTTAAGCCTGTAATGCTAGTCAGTTGGCCTTACGCTAATTAAAGGGGTATAAGCTTCCATCAGTCTAAGTGAAGAAGCAAACATCACTCAACTCACTGAGTACATTTGGGAGAAAGTTAAAATGGTGCAAATTCGATTATTTAGGAATTATTACGTCTAAGTTTATGGCATCTCAATGTGAATTACAAAATGCTAAAATGGCTTATAATCCTACCCACTGTTACAAACAAGAATAATGCTCTCTGTTCGCTCACAGCTATGTCTGGCACAGTCACAGTAAAACACCCTAACAACACAACAACAGTCTATAAACACTGAGTAGAATAGGGGTGGGGGGGTGGGGGACCTTGAATCGAACTGAAGCAAAACAGCCGGAGTCCCCGTCGGGCTTGGGTGGACCAGACCATGGCTCTCAGACGCAGACCAGCATTATCTTCCTGAGGGTCCGACGGAGATGAATTCCTGGAACTACATCAAAGTCTACATTTTATATAAAATTCCTTAAACTACTTGATTCTAAGCCTCTGTCTCAGTACACAGTTTAACATTTGACAAAAAAGAAAGAATAGGCAGTTGTGGCATTGCAGACTCAAAGAAATGGCAAGAATGGACTAAGCTTGATATGAAATACCAAAGGAAGTACAAACAGCTCTAAGATCCAACACCAGCAAAACACTGTCCAACATTCAGGATAAGAAAAAAATATCACATCAAGTTAGAGGCATGGCTGTGTATGCAATGTTGATATGTTGCACTAAAAAAAGATATGTACGAACAAACAACAACAAAAAATTAACATTCCAGTTGAGCATTTTTGTTGCAGCATTTGAAGTTGGGCTTGTTGCATCATATGGCCGAACCACTCTCTGAAAGAAGACGAGAAGTCTGCATGATTGGTAGCTGTGATCTAGGGGCCAGCACCTTCCCTCCATCTCATCCTGATGGTCAGGACTGGTTATGATGTGCTGGGTAAAGGCCAATCCGAGATGAGAACTCAGAGGTTCCCCAACCCGCAGCCTCTGAGGCTTAGGTGAGGCGAATGCCCAGTACCTGCTCCAGCTCCTGCCTTCTCTGCTGGACCTGTGGACCCGAAACACAAGACACGAGCGTAAAGTAATACAGCCCATGTATAACCATGAAAGACAA
This sequence comes from Alestes dentex, assembly GCA_037576975.1. Lineage (NCBI taxonomy): Eukaryota > Metazoa > Chordata > Actinopteri > Characiformes > Alestidae > Alestes > Alestes dentex. The sequence goes on along the minus strand of JBBIGA010000106.1, from coordinate 27,990,828 downwards.
AGTGGTTTACACAAATAATTACACTGTGCAACTACACATGAAATAGAATGTACACCTGTTTCATTGTTAACTGAACTTAAAAAAAAAACAAAAAAAAACAGTACAGTTTAAGATGTTACAGTATTGGATTAAATGATTTTGGAAGCATGTTTTGAGTGCGGTTTTCATGTTGCTCGGTAATGAATATAAACACAGCTGCCTAGCAGCTTAGCTTGCTAGCAGTGATGTCAATCCTGGCAAGCAGTTCAGACCACTTTTTATGCACTGAAATAAAACATAATGGCAAATACACTGTGATTTTTAATGACAAAACAATGGAACTAACTAAACTGGAACAGCTGGTAATTTTAACTAAATTTAGATGCCAAACAACAGAAACTAAAACAACTGTGCTGAGTAAAGTCTATAGTGCACCTGTTTTAACGGTAGAATCAAAAACACTGAGCCCTCATCTACCATAAGGAAAGCCCATTATCTTGCTACAGTAAGACTGAAGTTGATGCAGGGCTTATTGATACACATTTGAATTTCACTGGTTTGCAGCTTATGACAACACAAACTTGTCTCACCCATGATGAAGTAATCAAAGAAATGAAGTAATCAAAGCATACCCATAGTTACTGATAAAAGGGCAACAAAATTGAATGTGCCAAATTAAACTATCAATTTATTAAAACTAGTAAAATAAATCAAATGTCCTGTTAAATGCCTTTCAACACTCATAACTATTCCCCACATATACCTTGGAGAATATGTAACGGCCCACGGCCTCCTGGACCCAGGGAGCCTGGTAGAACTCGCTCCTCCTCTCCTCCTCAGGGTTCCCGGCAGTGTCCGTCATCAGCTGAATCAAACAAACACAAAGCAGACACACAAGGGTCAAGCAGAGTAAACGCGCCAAGTCCTCCCCCTTCTTTCTCTCTCCTGTAATGCCTCTCGCCCCTGTGTTGCAATTGGACCAGTCACTAGCCTGAATGGCTTTTTAATGGGAACCAGCAATAGTCTTAACCATTTAGGGCAAATGCTTCAGCCCTGCTGTCATTCTGACAAGCTTCTAGGGAGGTACCTTGAGGTCTCGGCTTTGAGACTTGAGCCAGTCCTGGATGAAGTCCTGAGGGTTGTTGCTGAAGCTCAGCATGAAGTCTCTTTGGGTCTTCAGCTGGTTTATGGACTCTATGGTCTCATGTATCTGATAAGAAACAGCAAGAGCAACACACTCCTTTTGCGTGAACAAAGCAATCACATAAAACCTGCATAAAATGACATTCATAAGAACTATGCTGCTCATCAAAAGTCTGAGAACACACCAACTTCATTTAAAATCAAAATTTTCTTGTTTTTATTTTTCACTTAAACACCTAAAATTTAAGAGCTGGTAAGCACTGACACCACAACAAGGGGATAAAATGGGTGACTTTTGGCGCTCTCTCTATGTGTGATATATCCCCAATGTTATTTTCTCTGAATGGATCCAATTAATCTTTAAACTGTTGTTCAAAAGTGGCAAAGCTGCAAATAAAAAAGGCTTCCAAAACATTTTGCATTAAAAATCCAAGGTGTTCCCAAACTTTGGATAGGCAGTGTATACATGTCAGAACCTTTTCAGATCAGGTTTGGATTAACATACACACCTTCATCTCCAAGGCAGCAATTTCCTGCTGGTTGGTAGTAGAGGACAGAAAACTGGTCATCTGACTCTTCAGTGGGTCATCCACTTCAACATCTATATCAAAGCACGCTGTCTTCTTCTGGTCATTGGGATCCACGCTGGCCACAGAATCAACAGTGCAAAGATACAGTAAGATCCAAGAAATTGAACCCTGACAGAGGTTTACTGCTTTATAGCATGGTTGCATCTAACTATTATTTGTTACTGGTTAACCTATTTTGTGTTTTTCAGAATGCTCAAGTAACCTAATCAGCAGAAAAGGTGCTCTAACATGGGTGCTGTCATTCTGAGTGACTGTGTGTCTTCAATGCAGCAACTTTCAAAACTGAATCAATAAAAAATAGATGTTCGCGATGAATTGGCTTATTGGTTACTTATCAATTTGAATGATACACACTGTCCACATTTCCTTTAAAAATTTATGATTTGCAGTTTGAAAATTTCTTCAAGGGGAGCTATTAGCAATTAAGTCACTTCGGTGAGTATAACTGAAAGACAGGAAACCAGCAAGTTGCAGCCTTTACTTCTCTGCAGGTCCATGAATTATCATGATCAAAAGACATCATTCTTCTCATGGACACCAGCAGGACTAGACAATACACACACCTGATGACATGATTGATGACAATGGGATCAGGGTGCTGCAGAAGTCCAGCCAGCTTCATGGGGATCTCAGAGAACCTCATCCTGGGGCAGGCAAAAATCTGCACCGGTGCCCAGAACAAGGAATGAGACAAATGACACACAACACGCAATGCAGCACAAGTGACTGCACTAGTAGAATGTGCTAAACTCTAACAGATGTGGACGAGCTAACTGATACCATTTGTGCTTAGATACTGATAATGCAATGGCCCTGTGCTTTGTTTTTGAGTAATACAGCTACCTCTTTCGATGAACAACTATACAACTAGCCTTTTCAGCATCTCAGCACTTGTTTGTTTGCCAAAAATTATTATGGCTAAGCAAGCACCTCGGGTTGTGTAAATCCTGTCACAGCATGGCTCATCCCAGTTGAGAAGGGTTAAAGGCATAGTTGCAAAAAGTAGTAATAATAATACTAATAACAATAATTTCCATAAATTTCCATTTAGCCCAAATCTACCAGCTAAGTTTGCTTCTTGAATTCTACATTAAAGCTTTGAGGATAATGCCGCAAACAAGCAGGGGGGTGACAATGTGTCAAAACTTGAGATATTGCAATGAAAAAAGCGACAGTGTGCATTTTGGAGATATGACAATGCATCGTGGAGCATTCTATTATTTATGATATCGAATGCAACTTTAAATAAGGAAGGGCTTTGCCTTTTCTAAGCCAACAGTGAATTCAGGTATCAGAGTTCCTGGCTGTACCTGTCTGAAGTAGCGGTTGCAGTTTATGAATTCTTTCTCGTGACAGTCCTGCAGCTTGTTGTTTTTGATATACAACCAGAGGGCCTGCATGATGCTGGCTCTGGTCTGGGTGTGGACCCCCAGGAGCCGGGCTAGCCGAGGGTCCAACTTATATTGTGGCGGCTGGGATTGGGGGAGGGTGGGGGGGATGGGGGGGAGAGAGAGAGAGTGAGAGAGACAAAGTGGTCGCACTTTCAGTTATGACCAAAGATTTCTGCTTTTAAAAAAAAATAATTCCTTATTAATTACCCATAGAACAGTTTAGAATCACCTCTGGTCGCAATGCTAAGTGGTGAAACTGACTTATAGTTTTATCTTTTACTGAAAATTATGAGCAATTTGAGGAAAAAATAAGCATGTTATCTCTAAAACAATTGTAACTACATTTGGCACCCATCCATTCATTGTTTTACTTTTTGCCAGGATAATAGCACTGCGTGTGAAGAGTGTATGTTTGTTACCTGGTGGTCCAACATGAGGAGGAGGGTGCATTTCACACTGACGTCTCCTGGTCTCTTCACCTGAAAGCCATCTGTCTCCTGAGTGGTAGGCATTCTGTGCCACTGAAGGCCAAAAAACACCCAATCAAATACAAAATTACAGCTTACCATCAGACATCACACACAAAAACTTTATGCAGTCACTTTTTACAAACAATCCCACAGTTACACTGTAAGACGAATTACACAATCACATCCAACAGTTATTTAATTCCACACCACAAAGTTATACCCCACACTTATACAATCCTACACTGTAAACGCTTCCACTTCATCCAACGCACAAAAGAAGCCAAAACTTTATAAACCAAATTTCTCTCTAAGGGAGGATCTTGTTCATATTACAGTTTGTATGGCCAAGCCTAGAGATGGGCCCGATTCGATATGATATCGGTATCGGGTCCGATATAGCTGTAAATCCGATATCGGATATCGGTCGGACAGCCCCGATCTCTATATTCCAGTTCGCAGCTTGTATTGGACCTTAAACTTGACGCTGTTTAATACAAGATGCGTCGGCAGCAGACGCTCGTTGACATTTTCCAAAAACGCAACAAATTTACAGCACACAACCCAAAAGCGAAAGAAATATCAGAGAAGACTCTTAGCTCTCCCTCAATCCCTCTTTGGGGTTCTTTCAGGGGCTATTTTGTGTGTTTTGTTTGACTGTTTTTGCCCTCTCCCCTTCTCTATCTCTCAAAACACGAGGCTAAAGTTGGGCATCTCGTAACTCAGCGGGTCCACTTTAAATATAGAAGTGGTTAGATTACACTCTGCCCATGTCGTGTCCCCGAATTCACATGAGTTAAAATGTATTAGTTTTACACTTTTTTTTTACACAGTTGTTGCTGCTAAAATGGACAGAATACTTGAACGATTTAGATGACTGTCTCAAAACACGACGAGGCTTAAGTTGGGCGTCTCGTAACTCGGCCGGTCCTTAAATACAGAAGTGGTTAGATTACGCTCTGCTCATGCCGTGTCTCCGAATTCACATTATTTAAAATGTATTAGTTTTACACTTTATTTATTTTACACAGTTGTTGCTGCTAAAATGGACATAATACTTGAACTATTTAAATGATTCAGCCAAGATTGTTGTGTTTTTGATATTTACAAAATTTTACAGCTGTTGCTGCTACCTTTATGTGAAGTGTAAATAAATTCCTTTGGAATGCCTTTAAATTCAATGTAGTTGTGTATATATTTTTTCTAATAAGTGCTTAGTAGTTGATTTATTCTGTGATGTAACCTTACAAACAAACAGCACAATTTCAACAAAAATAATGCTAATAGTAAAGTAAAAAAGATGTATTATATCGGTATCAGCAGTCGTGTATCGGAATCGGATCGGAACTGGAAAAACGTAGATCGGCCCATCACTAGCCAAGCCTTGTTGTGATTGAACCACTTTATGTTACATGTGGTCATATTTGAACCCAAACAGTGCTAAGGAGAAGACTGTCTTTATGTCTATCAGTGTTAACCAATACCGACTGATGTCCACTGTCTTGGTAGAAAATGGAAGGCTCTTTAAAATATTGAAAATGCCCTAACTTTTTATTATGGTTTATATTATTGTCAGTAATGGCACAGAAACATTTCTGAAATGTTGTTTTTATTATGCATCAGTTTTTAGTTTACCCTAAATATTTATATTGTCATTCAATCAAAATGTCAATCCTGTGACCTTTGAGCTACACAACCAAAAATAAAGCAAGGAATATTCCCATTATCTCAATAACTTTTTAACCATGATCAATTACCAGTCATTATGAGTACATATACGTATTTTATAAGTGGCCTTCATCCAAATACCACTGCAATGAAAATGCTGATTTCTGGTAGTGGTTCCATTTGTTATGTTACTGCCAAGCTATTTATTACCTATCAGCACATGTTTGGGCAGCAAATGAAATATAATAAAAAACCTGTTCTGATGTACGTTCTGATGTCTATGGGTTTGCCTTTTGCTAAAACTGTATTTCCCCCCATTCTAAAAAAAAAACCTTTCTATGGACAGCATGGCCTGAAAATGTCAGTATTCCTTACCTCTACCAAATGATTGTCTGGGCCATACAGTTCCTTATCCAGTTCGATGACCAAGCTTTTGAAGAAAGATGAAAACTTTCTCTTCTGCTTTCCAGGCTAGTGATAATTGGATAGAAGAAGGAAAGAAACAGGCTGACCACTTTTGTGCATTTGGTACATAGTCACACACACACACACACACACACACACACACACACACATTCACACACATTCACACACATTCACACTCACAAATACATAGAAACAAATATTGTTATTATATTCATGCTGTTGATTGATGCTGCATTGTTTGGGGCTGGTCCTTTTTGTGCATCTGGCATCTCACAGATACATACACATACACACAAAAACATAAAAACAAATGTTAATTGTTATAATATTTGGAATTCATATGCTGTTGATTGATGCTGCATTGTTTGGTGCTGATGCCTTTTGTGCATCTGGCATCTCACAGATACACACACACACACACACACACACACACACACACACAAATACATAGAAAGAAATGTTAACTGTTATATTCGGAATTCCTATGCTGTTGATTGATGCTGCATTGTTTGGGGCTGATCACATTTGTACATCTGGCATCTCACACACACACAAACACACACACCAGAAAACATTGCTCTCCCACCACTTGTGCAACCCTCTCTCTCTTCCCTGCGCCACTCCGCCCATCCCACACACGCCTTAACCACTGAGGCACAAAAGGGAGAGAGCGAGAGAAGAGAAAATGAACTTCCTCTTTTCATGTGGCTACAGCTCAAACAATTTCTCTTTCAGCTGGGTCATGCCTGCAAGGACCCTGTGTCTTTACACTGACATTTTAATTCCCTTTTTCCTGGCCTCCTCTCTCCATCCCCCTGAAAATTACGCCACTGCTCCGGGAATCGTGTAAGAAGCCTGAAAGCACATCTGGTTTGAGAGAGTTCAGCGAGGACACGGTCCTCAAACAAAAGGACGATCTTCAGTGGCCAAAGAAACTGAAAGAAACCCTGTCCTAACACACTCTACCACTCAGTGTTCTCCTGAACTTTGGTTGGACTGTAAAAGTGGAAGGTGATTTGGCAGCACTGAGACTGTTGTTTGACATTCGGCGCTATATTTGGAAAGCTGTGCTGCTCAGCCACACAGTGTAACAGATGTTAATCTTGTAGAATGTAACCTAGGACTGCAACAAACAAGTATATTTTTTAAACAACTAACCTATGGGCTATATTAATTAATATAACATTAATAAATTAATCAGCCATGGGGTAATGGAGTATGTTTCCTACAGTGTACAGTAACCAGTCCCAATGACTGCATGCATCATCTCAACAGCACTAATTATGCAATGATGCATTTACATCCTAATCATGCTAACACTGCCACTTACATGTACACTCTACTTACATCTTCAAGCAGTTTGCCCTCCACTCGAAGTTCCCACGATGCCACCTTCTCAGCCTCCTCCCCCTCTGGCTTGCCAGGTGTGCAGGTGTTGGAGATGTAGATCCTAAGCTTGCGCTTTTGCTGGAGGGTACAAAGATCCAAACCAGTCATTCAAATAGAATGCCACGCGAGAATGACCCAAGCAAAAAAAATATGCTGATGGGGAGGATTTATTGCACATATAATTAGAAGTACATACATAACGGCCAGACGTCTCTTTCTCACGCTTTCTGACAGTGTACTGTACATTTGTATCTGTGGAAATGAATGAAAATGACTAACAAGCAAGCCTGATGTTCTGTCAGATAAGGAGACAGATGAGTCTGAATGGACTTTTGCTGACCTAGTTAGCAACAATAATACCTACGTACGTTCAAGACACCCCTTAGACACTAAACACATAAAAAATGGCCCCCCACAGCGCCCGAGAGCGATGCAGCCCCCCCCCCCAAATTAAAAATGCTTCCGGTCCCCATGCGGTAGGCTATGTAAATCTATATGAATACTAAATTAATATTCATTCAATTAGTTATGCTGCTACTTCTGTTCATCTCTTAACTCTGTGAAGTCTGAACATGTGACTGAGCTCAAAAAAGTGATTGAGCTTCAGTCAAACTCTCAAGCCTGGTTTCCCAGACAGGGATTAAGACTAGTCCTGGACTATACTTCTCTTTCAATGGAAAATCTCCATCCAGAACTAGGCTTAATCCCTATCTGGGAAACGGTCCCTCGGTGTTTAAGTCAAAACTACAGCCAAACCAATGACCTGAATTTGGCTATTCATCTTTGTTCAAACATTATTTGTTGTTTTACTATACTTCACTTACTGAGCTTCTTGCCTCTGAAGTTGTCAGTGGTTAGCCTATTTTTTTTTACACATGTCACACCTGTAATTTTACACAGGTGTGACATGATTTTTCATCTTCTAACATCTCAGAAAATGACATTTTCTCTTGGTTTATGATAAAATGTTCTATTTTAATACTGTGGAGTTTAAAAACCCAGCCTTATGTTCCTACTCGCTCCCTACACTCTCCAAGGAACATTGTCTGGTTCTGCTATCCCTACTCACAAAGCAAAACCAGTCCAGACTCTTCTCTTTTGTGATTCCCCGCTGGTGGAATGAGCAGCCTAAGCTGACAAGAGCAGCAGAATCCTCCTGAAAACTCATCTGTTCAGAGAACATCTCCTCTCCTTAGTACTCTCCTCTGGTTCTCACACTGTGTTGAAACTTAAATGTGTCCTCATAATGTTAGTCATTTGGATAAAAGTGTCTGCCAAATGATTGTAATGTAGTAATAAAATGTAAAAAAGGACAATTATCCGATACAGCCTGACAAAAAGTCTTCACTGGAAATGCATCATAATTAATTATCGGGACGTGGTACTTGAGCAGGAACCATTTGTGGTGCATTGTAAGTGACCGCCCTCACCCCTTGGTTTATGTACCCATGCATCCAAAATGCATCAGTGCATATGCAACAATCTAATGATCATGACTGCCTTGAATCGAATTCATAAAGTTAAATTCGATTATGATACTGTTCCATAAAGAAACATTATGTTTTGTTTACTCTCTGTACTCCACAACTGCTGAATTTGTTTCTCGTGCCTCCCTATGTATTTTTTTAAAAGTGTGGTGCATGGTATTGACTCAAAAAGCAATGTAACAACTTCCACATTTAGTCTAAGAGCTCTTTGTAGGCAGCTTTGTAGGCATTTCAAAAGATAAAGACTGAAGCAAAAAATATAACTAATATTTACACAAAGAGAAATAGCAAAATATGATTTCATTTGTATGGCTTTAGTTGTCACTGGTTTTGAAGTGTAGAGAAGATGTGTTTCTTCACTCACTTTTTCGTTCAGTGAAGATGAAGGACTGAGATAACATGCTAGCTAACTGGTCTAGCTAGTTCATTTAAGACTACTAAATGACCCTAGAGATTGTTCTGATAGGTATCAAACACTGAAATAATTATTTTCACATTTGAAGAATTTAACAGGCCAGTTTTTTGGGAACATTTCTGAGCTGAGCATGTATATATGTAACATGGGTTGACAAGTTTTGTTTCAGCTTATTAGTAAATTTCTAAGGTGCGCGTGGGGCAGGTCAAAAAGTGACAAGGCAGAGTTGGGACAAAGTAATACATAACTTGCAGTTTCGGGTCATTGATTAACAAATATTTTTGCAGGTAAGGCAGGCTGGGTTAGCTCGCATAATCAGTTGGGTGCAGGGTGGGTGCAGATCTAATCTGGGTGGGTGCAGATCTAATAAAACAGGTCTAATTAGCTCCTTTATAGCCACTTTCCCTTCTTTGTACGACATGAGGAGGGAACTTTACCGTGATGGGCTTTTTGATGGCCTCCTGGATCTCCATGCGTTTGCGGGCAATGGTCTGGTCCAGCTTCCTCTCAAAGGCCAGGAGGTCCATGTAAGCCTGGGACTCTGGAACCAGGTCTCGAATCTGCATAAGAGTGAGATGCAAAAAGCCATTACACAAATGAGCAAAAACAATAAATAAAAAAAAAAAACTGATTGGGACAAGATGACAAACTCACCCTCTGTGGAAGGACTTTGTCAGCCATCTTACGTCTTTTAACCCTAGAACAGTAAAGGAGAAATAAAAAATTTGCTCATTACTTCCTAATACACATTTTTCAATGAACTCAATATATTTCTCCCACACAACATATCTATAGTGAATAGTAATAGCAATAAGCTAGACTTTGAAAATACTGTAATTTGAAAGTCACTATATTTTGAATCGCTGACAATTTTGTGCTGTGATCACAAAAAATATTATATTATTCACTATTGAAAACAGCATCAATAATATTTACTTCACGTCTATGGTTTTTGAGACCATACGCTCTAAATTCATAAGTCTTATAACCAAACAGATGCATTAGTTACATTGTAGTTAATAAGTAAGTGATAGGAGTTTTACAGTTAAATACAAGCCTAAATAAGTCTGTAGCTTGCATTTCTTTTTATGCTTCCTAAATGCTTTTTTAAAAGTTAGGAATGTCAGTGGATTTGTTGGGCACAACAAAACAAACTTCTAAGAATCCAAGCAAGAGAAATCCCTCCAAAAGAAAGTTTTCCAAAATGACAGATGCAATACTCAAAAAATGACCCACCCTCCCCCAGACTTCTTAGTAAAGCAGGACAGTAGGCATAGCTGTAGCGACACATTTCCCTTTCGGCTTATTCCACCAGTTAAGATCATGAGACATCTTTAGAGTTAGGTTTCCTTTGTTTCACACCAATGCCTTCGCTCTTCTCATTAGGGAGGAAACAAAGGCATCTCTGAGAAAGGGGACAAATAGGCCTTTCTCTGCTGAAGGACAAGCTACTGTCAATTAGCACACGATAAAAGATTAAACTCTTTTAAAGAGGTAGTTTGTATTCTAAAATAGCAGAAAGGTGACACTGGGTTGCTGCACTTAAATATCTGTTTTTAATTCACTTTCTCTGGGCTTACAAAACGCATAGAATAAATTACACTTCTCCAGAATGCTGATTATGAAGCCAAAGCTGACAACAGCATGCCATTAGTTGCAGTCACATTACCAGTTGTTGCCATGGGGGGGTGTTCTTGGTATGTAACATCGTTTAGGTAGGTGGTACATGTTAAAGAATGCCAAGACCCATAGTTTCCCAGCAGAACACTGCCCAGAGCATCACATTGCCTCCACAAGCTTGCCATCTGCCCATAGTGCATCCTGGTGCCATTTCTTCTCTAGGGACGTGAGATACATGCACTCGCCTGTCCACATGATGTAAAAGAAAACTAGTGGTCAGGGAGTCTGTGATCAGAAAGTCTTGGGTTCAAATCCCAAAACTGCTAGTGGCACCTCTGAGGTACTCTTTAGCAAGATACTGCTCCCCGGGCATTGTGTTCCTGCTTCACTTGGTGAATGGGTTAAACAGAGGAAGAATTTTGTGCTGTTCACACTGTGTGCTGTGGTGTGTTCACGTATGACAAAAATAGTCACTTCACTCATTCCGAATGCTAACATACCCATTGTAGATACTTTCAGAGATGGGCATCCTGATCAGTCAGTGGCCACGTAGCCCCAGTTTCAGGATTTTGTACTGCAGTAGCTCTTTTCTGTGGGATCAGACTGGAAAAGCTATCCTTCACTCTTCAAGCCTTAGGCACCCAGTTCACCAGTTTTCCTTCCTTAGACCACTTTCAGTGGTTACTTTTGGACCTGCTCTGACCCAGTGGTGTAGCCATCACTGTTTGGCCCTTGTTAAAGTAAGTCCGATCCTTATGCTCGCCCATTTTTCCTGCTTCCAACACATCAAGTTCAAGACCTGACATTTCACTTGCTGACTTATATATCCCACCCAGGGCCACTATAACGAGAAAACCATTTTTATTCTAATTAATCGCATGATTGTTATACGCAAAATTCAATAATGAATTCAAAGGTAGTGTACTGTAGACCTTTATTATAAAAGTACTGCTACATGAACAAAAGTGCAATAACATTTGGTTTACAAACATTTTAAACAAATATGGTGCTTTTTAACAGCTGTGTTCCCTTTAACACAGTTACACAGCTGCAGTTAAAATGTTTCTCCTAAATCTCAACTTCAACATTACTGTAATCAATTCCAATATAAAACCAAAGCTATTAGCCACTGCAGGGCATTCATGTTTTATCTAGTTTGTTCCAGAAAAAACAAAGTACCTTCAGAGTCCAGAGCATGGGCGCCTGAACCATTATAGCTTTATAACCATTACAATCCCCCCCGATATAACATTATCAGTGTTATAAACTGACCGTATAAACTGAATAAGCTTCAAGGTAGCATTGGCAGCATGAACTGATACACTGTTTATGTAAATATTTTAAATAAAATATATTTTTCTCTGGTTATACATACAATTTGTCTACTTCTCATCTTTATCAGTGTTATAAAATGACAATAAACTGTATGAACTGTATAAATGTAAAGGGAGCATTTTTCGACAAGGTAGCATAAGTCGTCAGAACACCCATAAGTCGTCCAGAGCCATGATCATAACAGTATATCAGGCACCTTCCAAGCAACAGCAAGTTAACGTTTATAAATCAAGTTGCTAGGTTACGGGCACGCTGGCAAGATTTTTAAATAATATATGATTTACTGTAAATATTCACCTGATTAATGCATAGTATTGTTTAGCCTATATGTTTTTCTATTACTTTCACTGTTTTTCTTGTGGCTACCATGGCGGGAACGATGCAGACCGCCCGCAAATCCACCGGTGGTAAGGGGTCCGGGGAGCAGCTGTGGCCACGGAGGCTGCTCGCAGGAGCGCTCCGGCCACTGGTGGCATGAAGAAAACCCATCGTTATAGGCCCAGCACCGTGGCTCTGAGAGAGATCCACCGTTACCAAAAACCCACGGAGCTGCTGATATGCAAAGCTGTCCTTCCAGCGCTTGGTGCGTGAGATCGCTCCGGACTTTGGGACCGACCTCCGCTTCCCGAGCTCCGGCATCATGGCCCTGCAGGAGGCTAGCGAGGCTTACTTGGTGGGTCTGTTCGAGGGCGCCGGCCTGTGCGCCATCCACGCCGGGAGAGTCGCCATCATGCCGGGGGATGTTCATCTGGCCCGCCGTACCAGCGGAGAGCGGCTTAAACTAACTGCACTTATGGTCCCCAATACTTCGGCAGTTGCGTGCGGGGTTCTTGCTGTGGACGACCAATTATTTTATTTTGTTACTTTCTGTCTGTAAGCACTTTGAGATTTTCTTGTAAAATGTAAAGTGCTATATAAATTTTTATTATAATTATTATTATTATTATTATTATAAATCTGTTTATAAATGCTACCAGCAGAAACATCTTTCTTTTATCAGGGAGCAGCAGAATCAAGCAGTACGCTCAGTCGCGAGTATCCCTGTTAAAGTGAGGTGAAGCGGTCAGCACAGAAAAACGAACTTTCAACATAAGAGTAATTGAAAAAACTGTGTAAACGTGTGATAAAATAACGGTCGGAATTAAGTAAGTAATGCGTTAACACAATAAAAATGTGTTAACATGCCCAGCACTAAAATTACCGTTGGCGTGAGCGGAATCTAAACTCAAAACCACAACAAGACGAGAGACATGCAGCTGAGGAGAAAGACACACATCACATGTGTGGAGATCCTTCACTCTAGACACACAAACAGCACGGAGACCTACACAACCTGCAAGTCGGTGTTAAAGTACAGTACCGGTGTTCTGCACGGCGTCTGAAAAGGCACCGCTAGCTAAAATGGCTAACGCTAGCACTGCAGTCGTCCAGTCCAGAGGACGCTGAGTGGCGCCGTGGCTTAAACTGTTCCCCCTTTCTGTTGCGCATTTAAATTTACCAGAAAATTCAGGGTATCAGGCTTTGTTTTGTTTTGTTTAATTGTCATGTTGACTGTTAATGTTACAGAGAACTTTAATAAAAGTTGCTCAGTGTTGGACACCTGTGTTTCTCCGCTGCGTGTGCGTGACGTCATCATGACTAGTCGACTCGACTTTGACTATGTTGACGGATAAGTCGACTTGAAAAAATCAGTTGTTAATGGCCTTGTTTATATATTCCCCCTCGATTTCTGAAGAAACTTAAAGACTTATAACTTCTTATGATGGATAATACCAATGCCCACAAGTATAAAAAGGACAAAAGTAATGGGACACCTGACCATTACACCATCAGGGACTTTAATGACCCTGCATTCAGATACATTGACTTTCATATGGAGTTGGTCCCCCTTTGCAGCTACTATAATGCTCTGGACTCTGAAGGTAACTTGTTTTTCTAATATAAATTAGATAAAACATAAATGCCCTGCAGTGGCAAATAGCTTTGGTTTTAAATTTGATTTGATGCCTGAGGCCTGCAAAAACCAGCTTAGACTTAGAGCTGCGTGCTCCGCGCACCCAGGGCACAAAACACAAAAAAGCAACAAACTATCAAAATAAAAGGATACAAAAAACCTGCATTAACACGATAATAACACGCTAACGTGCCCAGCCCTAATATATACAGTAACCCCCCCCCCCAGCCTGCCACCATTCTTAAGATTTTTTTTCCACATAAGAGTAGATGGTTAAA
>JBBIGA010000106.1:27945630-27976586 GCA_037576975.1 Alestes dentex | reverse complement strand
CTGTTTTAACGGTAGAGCAGTACGTTCAAATTCAAATGTAGTACCTACTCAAGTAGTATGCGATTTCGGACGCAGCCCTGGAGTTGTCAGGCCACCTAGAAGTGCAGGGTCACATAGAAATCAACAGAGCCTTCCGCTACGTATGGAACCTGTTCCTGGTCAACTGCAGGCAGAGATTCATCTCCAGTGGATGAGCAACTTGTGCCATTCAGAGGGAGGACCAAGTTTATGCAATACATGAAGAGCAAGCCTGCAAAGTATGGCATAAAGATATTCTGGGTTTGTGATGCAAAGAAACCCTGCGCAATTGATGGGACTGTGTACACTGGGAGACAACCAGGGGAAGGAGTCCATAAGAATCTGGGTCTTAACATTGTCAGTCAGTTGTGCAGTGGATTCAGACACACAGGTCGCAAAATCACCACAGACAACTTTTTCACCAGTGTGCCTCTTGCAGAGCGTCTCCTGGAGAAGGATCTGACTATTGTGGGAACATTGCGACAAAACAAGCCAGACATCACCCAGAAGAAAAAGCCAGAAATTATCCACTTCTACAAACAGACGAAAGGAGGTGTAGATATTGTGGACCAGATGGTTGGCACCTAGACCAGTAAACGCCAAACACAGTGGTGGCCCATGCTGTTGTGGTACAACATGATTGATATTGCCACCTTGAATGCCTACTCGTTTTTCAAGGCTCAGCACCCTGAATTCTGTTCAGGTATCACTAACGCCCGGTGGCGCTTTCTTACAGAACTCTCACATGAGCTTGTGATACCTTACATGAGAAGTTGGCTGGAATGTAACCCATGCCTACCAACCTATATCACCGCAGCAATGGAAAGGTGTGGGGTGACAAAAGCTGCAATCCAGCCAAAGAAGGGAGACAGACAGGGCCATCAGAAGAGGAAGAGGTGTAAGATGTGCCCAAGAAAGCCAGCAATAGTTGTTGGAAATGCAGTGACCCTGTGTGCAGTGCTCACAACCAGAAAAGGGTACTCTGTAATGGCTGCTCACAGTGAGAAGAGAGTTAATGTTTTGGTGTTGTGCTGTAGCAAGTTTGTATTCAAATGAAAGATGATAAGAAATTAACCTGTAAAATATCCACACTCACAACACACACACACACACACACACACACGCACACACAAAGTGAATGAACATGTCAAACATTAAATTATTCTTTTGTTGACCAAAATATAATAAAAATCATCATCTTTAACCAAAATGAAAGACATTTTCATTCTAAAATGCATTAATTCTAATTGGGGTCATTTATGACCCCACTCATGGAAAAGTGTAGGTATTGGTAGATAATGCATCTGTTAGGACTGCCCATCACTGGAAGTAAGGGGCTAAACCCAAACCCTGAAAAACAGATATGTCCCAATGCATGAGATTGTGCTCATGTTTGTGATGCCACAAAAACAGTAAAGGGGTTGTTTCTGCTTAGTTTTCCAATACATGGGTTTAATAGACTAGCAAGTTTTATAGACTACTGTAGTAGATTTTTCATCATTAATAATGTTTCCATGTTATGGGTCCTTTAAGTATCCTGTTACGTTGGACATCAAGGGTCATGGTTTGCAGCAGAGCAGGGATGGAGGTCAAAAATGGGCAACACTGGCAGTTTGGTGGTTCCTGTATGGTGGCGGTCCCGTTGCTACTTCTGCATTTACCACAGTCAGTTCCCGCCACAGCTGCCCATCTCCCTGCTATGTCTCACCATTGTCTTCCCCTTTCTTTTTGTTCAAATTTAACTGAAGGGAATGACTCAGCTCACAGCTACACAATATGGACAAAAGTATTGGGACACACCTCTTAATAATTGAATTCAGGTGGCCCCTTACTTCCAGTGAAGGGCAATTCTAATGCTTCAGCATTTCAAGATATTCTGGGCAATGTCATGCTTCCAACTTTGTGCACACAGTCTGGGGAAAACCTTTACTATTCCAGCATGACTGTGCAGAAAGCCAGCTCCATAAAAACATGGTTGAAATAGTTCAGTGTGGAAGAACTTGACTGGCCCGCACAGAGCCCTGACCTCAACCCCATCAAACGCCTTTGGGATGAACTGGAATTGAGACTGTGAGTCAGGCCTTCTCATGCAACATCAGTGACTGACTTCATAAACGCTCTACAGAATGAATGGGCACAAATTCCCACAGAAACTCCAAAATCTGTAGAGGGGGGACCAACTCCAGATTAAAGTCTAAGCATTTGAATGCAATGTCATTAAAGTCTCTGTAGGTGTAATGGTCAGGCATCTCAACACTTTGTCCATATACATTAGATAAAGCCCTAACAGTAGTGTTGTTTTTGGCGGCCTGTCTTAATTTTAGTTTAAGTTTAAGTTTCAGTCGACTAAAGGTCTGAGCATTTTAGCCTTAGTTTAGTCAGAATTATCCATGACTATTTTTGTCTAGTTTTAGTCAAAGAAAACTGATGACATTTTAGTCTAGTTTTAGTCATTGAGAGTTGTATTTTAGTCTCTTTTTTCAGTAATGCAATTCTATTTAACCCAGTCAATATAGTATAAGTACCTAGTAGAATGAAAAACTATAAAACTATCTCACAATTCAAACAAGGTTATCTTACTATTATATTTTTATTACCTTACCTTGCTGTACATCCATTCCAGACACGGAAGACACTCTGATTTGAATTTACGACATTTATTTTGCCAACCAAACATGTTAGAAGTACACTCACACATAAATTTAAATAAAATAAACAAATAAAATAACATCAGATCACTAAAAAGTGCAAATAAAATGAAAATGTGTGTGTCTATTGCCATAAAACCCACATTTGTAAAACTGATAAAAGTCTTCACCTTCAGTGTGTTGACCTGAATTTTTTTAAAAATTCCTGAACAAATATAGTCTACACAGCCAAATCAGAACAATTTAGGATCACCTGTTTTTGCATGGATATGGGAAAGGCTGCTTTTCAAAATGCTGTGTGTGTGAGACTTTGTGTGTTTGTGTGTGTGTATGTGTGTCATTTCTCTCTCCCTGGCACTATACTGCGTCCCAATAATTTTTTGCCACTCTGGGTAGATTTAATTCACAGTGCCTCCCAATGGACAAAAGTATTGGGACGTAATGCAGTTCAACTCTAAAGTAAACCGTCCCAATACTTTTTTTCTCCCTCCCTATCATACAGGAAATAACGTCTCGTCTCGTTTTAGTCAACGAAAATTAAGAAATATTTTAGCATAGTTTTTATTTTGTAAACCACATTTAGTCTCGTTCTTATTCGTCAACAATATTACATGATAATTGTCCTTATAGTTACCGTCACATGACCAGCATTTACGTTGCGTCTCCTCTCGTTTTTGTCACGTGATAAATGTTCGTTGACGACGATATTTAGTCATAATTTTCGTTGACGAAAGCAACACTACCTAACAGTAGAGCTTGGCACATTCTCCACAGAGGGAAGCTTGTTAATGTTCTTGCTGTATTATAAATATCAAAATATAATACCTTTGACAACCTCTAGAGTGCCTGAGTCTGATTTTTGATGATGTCATAATGCACCAGTGGGCAGGGGTATCGATATTAACCAAGAACATTAGGTTTCACCTTCCACAAAACCCACCTCTCAACTAGCCTGCAGGCCCTTCCTTAACTTGGAAATTTGAGTTCTAATGCATGTTGATTTCTACGATTTAAAAACATAATAATGATAAGTGAACTCATTAATGAAGGAATAGTTCTGTGGAACAAATTCACACATTCTGTCAAACAGCCAAGACATAATTAGAATCTAAATTTTAGTTTTCATTTAAACCTTTTCATTAATTGGTGTTAATACACGAGTATTACAAATTGCTGCCCATTCACCCCAGTCATCTTTGGTCAGTTTCTGGCCACAGGACCGCTTTGACCAGCTATTATTTAGGCGATGGACCACTCTCAGCACAGGAGTGAGATGGCAGTCACGGTGCGTCAGTGTATTGCTGAGCCTTTAATGCAGTGCCACTGCTAGGCTGACCTGAAAGTTTCCAGCTGAGATCAGCAGAAACCGATCACTGATGAGGGGCTAGATGGACAAACCAAATGGGCAAAAGTATTGGTGCAGACCTCTTAATTATTGAATTCAGATGGCTCATTACTTCCAGTGAAGGGCAATCTTAAAGCTTCAGCACACCAAGACATTTTGGACAACGCCATGCTTCCAAATTTGTGGACACAGCTTGGGGAAAAACGATTTCTATTCCAGCATGACTATGTCCCAGTGTACAAAGCAAGGTCCATGAAGACATGGTTGGATGAGTTCTGTGTGGAAGAACTTGACTGGCCCGCCCAGAGCCCTGACCTCAAGCCCATCCAACAACTTTGGGATGAGCGGGAACGAAGATTGTGAGCCAGGCCTTCTCGTCCAACATCAGTGCCTGACGTCATAAATGCTCTACAGAATGAATGGGCACAAATGGACCCTTGGCGAGTCTCCTCCGACCCACAAAGCAGGTAACAGTCTTGATTTAGTATCAACCAGATGTCTTCCTATGTTCCATTTTGTTCCATACTCTACATGTCTTTGGCAATCATCTTATATCTTTCAAATATCCTCTTCAGACCTCCTTGTCTCATCACTCACATATAACACTAGCAACATCCTCTACTCTATCTTCCTTCTCTCTCCCTAACTCCACTAGTTCACCATGTTCTTTGATGATTGATGACATAGTAGATCCTTCCCGCCATCCATCAAGCCGCCTGCTCACCAGAGACCAGCACATGCCACCTAGTTTTTTGGCCTCTCACCTCTCTCTCGGATGATGTCCAGTAATCCCACCACATCTCCGCTCTGCCCTATCCCATCAAGTACACTCCAAATGATATCTTTGAATCTAATCCCACATATCACCTACATCATCAAAGGCTCAACTGGCCATGTCCCATCTGCTTTCAAGTCTGCAGTGGTCACACAAATTCTGAAGAAACCCATGCAGGACTCCTCAGAGATCAACAACTACAGACCGGTATCTCTTCTTTCATTACTTTTAAGTCCTGGAACGTGTTGGTCATGACCAAATCAACATCTTTTTTTCTCAAAACAGGCTTCAGGACCCTCACCAGGCCTGGTTCAAGGCTGCGCACTCTACTGAAACTGCACTACTAGCAGTCTCCGAAGAACTTCATGCAGCTAGATCAGCCAACCTGTCTTCTGCTCAGATTCTTTTTGACCATTCTGAAGCTGTCAACACGGTTAACCATCAAATCCTCCTGGCTACTCTCTCCAGCCATGGGATATCCGGCACAGCCTGGCAATGGTTTGCATCCTACCGTGATGACCGGAAGTACCAGGTGGCATGGCAAGGATGTCAGTCTGCGCCGTGAAGATTGTCCACTGGTGTTCCACAGGGCTCAGCCCTTGGACCGCTTCTCTTTTCTCTATATACTGGTTCTCTTAAGGATGTAATAACCTCACATGGCTTTTCCTACCACTTTTATGCAGATGACACTCAACTTATTGTGTCTTTCCCCTCCAGTGACGACCCACATCTCAAACTGCCTGGCTGACATCTCCTCTTGGATGGCAGCCCCCCACCTCAAGCTGAAGCCCAGCAAGACTGAGATTCTTTTCATCAAAGGGAGTCCATCACCAAGCCACGACCTCATAATTTCTTTTCTTCATCGTCCCCTCAAAGAAGGTAAGAAATCTAGGTCTCATGCTAGATGAAGATCTGTCTTTCTCGCTGCGCATTGACCACCTCTCCAGGACATGAAGATACTTTCTTTACATCAGAAGAATCTGACCCTTTCTCCCCACTGAAGCTACAAAGTTATTCATCCGGTCTCTGGTCATCTCTAAACTGGACTACTGCAACTCTCTACTGGCTGGACTTCCACTAAAGGTAACAAAACCACTTCAGCCGATTCGGAGTGCAGCCGCGAGATTAGTCTTCAGTGTTCCTAAATTCTCACACACTATGCCTCTTCTGTGGAACCTTCACTGGCTCCTTGTGGCCGCTTGCATCTGGTTCAAAACCATAACACTTGCTTTAAAAGCCAAAAATGGACTTGCAACTCCTTAGTTATCAGCACGGATCAAGCAGCGTGTCACTTCTCATCCTTTTAGAGCTTCAAGCACTGCTCATCTTGAACCTCTGCTGCTCAAAAGAAGAGGAAGTCATGCATCAAGATTCTTTACAGTCTTGGCCCCCAGTGGAACAAATTCCTTCTTGCAATCAGATCTGTTGAGTCCTTTGCTGTCTTCAAACGTTGTTTGGAGACCCACCTCTTCAAGGAGCACCTTGGTGACTAACCAGTCCTCTCGCTTATCTCTTATGCATCTTGTCCTCTATATTAAACAAAAAAATCTATGGGCACTTACCCTCTTACTTGTGTATTAACCTCCAACTTTTTTTCTTTCTGGCAGGTTTTGCTGAGGTGTGTAACTTAGCTAGCAGTAACTTGGTTAAAAGATGATGTTGATTTGAGTCTAGCTTTAAACGTAAACATACAAAAACACTCCAAAATCTTGTGGAAAACCTTCTAAGAAGACTGGACGCTGTTATAGCTGCAAATGGGGGGACCAGCTCCATATTAAAGTCCATGAATTTGAATGCAATGTTATTAAAGTCCCTATACTTTTGTCCATATAGTGTATCACCAGATGGGCCACTGGAGCTAAAATAAGGCTTTCCAATAAAGTGGCTGGGGAGAGGTCTCCCAATATCACAAGCACACATGGACGCGATTCTTGTCATTTATTACATGTCCACAAGCATACGGGGCTCATGGCCAGGATAGCAGCATTTTCCACCTAGTCAAATATATATACAGTTACAACACAATGAAGACACACATGATTCCTTAAGCTGTAAACATCTAATACACAGAAACGAGACCAAAAAGCAAGACGTCCAAAGGAGAAACTCAAGCCTTGATTTGTTCTCCTCAGAAAGGAATATGCATGTCTATCAGTCAACGGCAATTTCAAGTGTCCATATACTTAGTTTTTTTGTTTTTTTTTCCTGTAATAGCGCAATGATCACAGTTCTTCACCAAGTCGCGATATATAGCACTGTTTGTTTGCCTCGAGGGCCATTGGGGGGGGGCACCTTTTTTGCATCGTGCCAAAAACAGAAAAGAAAAAAGTCTGACAAGAGACTTTAAAAGGTAAAATAAGCAGCATATTGATTGATAATTCATTTATCAGTCCTGACCTCCATGGTTTCTTCTCTTGGCCACTGTTTAAAACCACACTCTCAAGCGTCAGAGAGATCATGAGGATGAGTGTGGAGGAAAAACAACAACAACAACAACAAAAAGAACGTAATGAAAAAGAAAAACGCTCATTAAAAGGGAGGCAATTGTTGGCTAATCCTGCCTGCCACTGTGAGAAATGGCCCTGCCCACTTCCTCCCTGAGAGCTTCCGCCGTCAGGCTTCAGGCTGTTTCACTCCAAAGAACTATCAAACTACGTTGTCAAGACAAGACAATCAACACGACATCGATTAATTGTGCAAAATATTCCAGACGAAAAAAAAAAAAAACAACTAAAAAACAAAAACAAACCGAAAAAAAGAGAGTTAACCCGAGAGATTAAGCTAATCAATGCTGCTTCTTCTGCCAGTCAGCACAATTCGGGTCGTGTGTTCACTTCTCAAGATGAGCCAGACAGCATTGTGGGTGGTGAGATGGAGGACGCCTCCCTCCTGTTGCCAGCATTGTTACTGTGGAAACGACTCGTATCTTAGCACAACACACGGACTCTCCTGGTTCTCCCCGCATCACTCAGAGCCCAGCAAAGCTGAAGGACGGACACGGAGCTCCATCAGTCAGTGAGTCATCCTGACCCCTACATGGACAATTCAGATTAGTGATGTTACATCATCCCAATGAACACACCCAGGCCACTTGTATGCGAAAGTTAGGGCACCAATGGTCATACAGCACATTTTGTTAACATAACGTCTGCATGGAACCTAAATATGACATTCATACTTCAGCAGTCATGGTTATTAGATGTGCTCTACTCTGCATTCCCATTGTTTGCTGAATTTAGATGATGATAATAATAATAATAATAATAATAATAATAATAATAATAATAATAATAATAACAACAACAATAATAACAACAATAATAATAATAATAATAACAACAACAACAATAATAATAATGAGAAATATGCTTGCAAAGCAAAACCCCCACATCACGTCCCAAGTGAAACTGGTTGGGAAGGATGATGCACTGTCCCACTGTGTGGTGGTGTTGCACAAACACTGTCTATGGGGAAAAGGTCTTTAGAAGGTAAATTGTGTGGCAGGAGGTCATGGGGTCATTGTGTGGAACAGGACATGTTGTAGGGAGGCAGAAAAGAATAAATACCATAATCAACAAATCCAAAAGGCTTCAGTGTAGAAACCTTTCTGTGCACCATCTATAAATGTTTCTAAACTAGAAGAATGGAAAAAGTTCCTAAATGAAGAGAAAGAGGGTCATGTGACTACAATTAACTTTTGGAAGCTTTCAGCCGAAGGTGGCTTAAAAGGGGCCAAACCCTTTTTTTTTTTTTTAAAAAACAACAAGATTTATTTAAATCAACAAGAAAAAGAATACAGTGTTCCCCCGCAAAGTCGAGGTTCAGAGTTTGCGGCTTCAGTCGTTAACAGATTTTTTTCTTAGAACCTTACTGATAATTGTTTGCAGAAACACTCGCAAATTCATAGAAACAGCAAATTTTTGGGGGCTTTTTTTTCGCGGCAATATATAATTTTTCGTACATTTTAGTGCCAAATTATTAAGAAAAATATCATTTACTAATTTTGTAACATAAATGTTACTGTATACATTTTTTAGCACTGTCAAGAGACACAAAGCAACCGTATATGGGATGCTGCCCTGTGACACATCTCTAGCAGATCCAGTCCGGCATTCCCTCATCAGAACAGTTTCCCATGAGGAGCTATCTCGAGTGTTTCACTGAGTGTTCCCTTGTGTGTTTTGTAATTCTTGAAGCCCTGTATTTTAATTACTGTAAATTAAGTTACTGTATTTATCCTCCTTATACAAAAAAAAATTACAGTACAGTCTATACAGGGGTAACATCAGTATTTTACATTCTAGCTCTGCGAGACAGCAGTTCAGTTTACACTGTACAGTACAGATATGGCTTTACCTTAACATTTTTTTTAAGGGTAATGCATTAAGCTGAGTTTAAAATGAAATTAAAGTGTTTTGGGAGCATATTTAGGGTTTGCATAAAAATAGGCACTTTTTCACAATTCGCGGGTGCTCTTGGAACGTAACCCCCCGCAAATTTCAGGGGTCTATTGTATATGCAGAATATATGCAGAAATGTGTCAGCAAGTTCCATGCAGAGGTGGTTCTCCACGTCAAAATGTGGCCTTTGACCAGGGCTGCCCAAACATTCCCATACAACTGCTACAATAACACACTGTACACAGTGTGCACAGTTATTATGCAAGTGAGTTTTCTGAGGATTAATGTGTATATCAAACAAATACAGTGCTATCAGTCAATCCAAAATGTTAATGAATCTGAAACCTGAATTTTTTGCAAAGGAAATGTGAGTGTGAACTTTCTCAGGGGAATATATGTGTGCGTGCAATTATGAGGCAACTATTAGTGTGCAGAATTATTACAAGACTAAATTAAAAAAATTGGTCAAAATACTCACTTGCATAATCATTTGTGCACACAGTGTATTGCATCATATTGTAATATTATACTGTGACTATTATGCTTATATAAACTAGGGCTGTCAATGTTAAATGCATAGATAACATTTTTTTAATACCATTAATGCATTTCAAAATGTAAGCCCAGCTGCAAAATACACTGCTTTTGAAATGGAGAAAATCCTTCATCCAAAAATCAACAAACCCAGGAATAATTAATGACTCATTAATAACGTTACATTATTAATTTCAGTTGTTTAACAGCCCTAATACAAACATATTTTTACTGACTTTTCCTCATTCATGTACTCACCATTTTTATGTTTTAAAGATTTGGATCTTCTTGGCGAATTGGAATTCTGGGGAAACAAAAAGACAAAGGGGAACTCATGATGTCTGTCTGCACTTTGTGCTTTCCAACACATCAAGGATGGATATACTTGTTACACTAAGATGTGGGGGGATGGTAAATAGGGATGGGCGTTTCAGGCAAAACGGTCATGAATTTTTTGAGGCATTATTCAAAGAATGGAAAATTACCTTATCTGCTTTTCTCTTCTTGGCTGCAACACAAAAAAGGCCAGTGTCATATGATACACAGAACATGACTTTGTGATGACATGCAAAACTAGATTAAAATGATACTCTAAAGAAAAAGCTAAATTACAGCCCCTCCCATTACCCCAAATGCGGTGGTTCGGCCAAAACGTGACGTTCACTTCTTTGATTTTATACTGGAAATACAAAAGATGATATTGCTAATACGTAATGACAGCTTATGTCCAAGCAATGAGCAATAACTGACTGAACACTGGGTGGGGGTGCAAACTTAATTTTTAGTTAAACTATCCCTTTATAGTCCACTTCTCCTTTATATGACAGAGTACTGTGGGGTGTTCGAAGTTCATTTTTAGTCAAACAAAAAGCCCAGATACACCTCACATGAAAACAAGAGGGTGGGGTTGGAGGGGTTCAAATGAAATTTTTAGTATTTAGAATGGTCTTTTTAACACCACATTCAATTCTTTTTAACTGGTCATCTGAAACATACTAGTAAAGAGAATGGTCGAGCCCCATTTGGAGAGATAGCGGAGAGATAGTGGGTGGTGTGACGTGTTCAGAAGCCAAGGACAGAGCAAAAAGCGAAAATATGAAACGAGAAGAAACAAACGCGAAGCAAAAAACACAACACGCCAGTAAAACGGACTTCGACACTAAAACTCAGAACAGTTATATAAAAAAAGACTTGTGTAACGGCAACTTTTTTACGCATTCAGCCGTTTCCATAAATAGTTATGCATTCAGCCATTCCCATAAATAGCTTGGTAAGAGCCGGCGCTGTGAGGACGTTGCTAAGAATTAAAGAAAGTTTAAGCCCCTCCAATTAGCAAAAACCAGCAGGGTAAGGAAGAACTGAATTTTCAGTTGAATTATCCCCTTTAAAATCTACATACATTTGACCCCATTGTACTGTACATGGAACCTGGTATTTATACAGAGGTATTCCTGCTGTGACACATACTTAAATGGTGAAGGGTTTAAGGAGGAGGTGATGAGCGGAGTCTGGCGTGCTAGAACAGGAAAAGCATTAAAATGAAGAGGCAGTGTGAAGATAGACAACAACTGAGCACTCACATGGATTAAAGCAAAAAAAAAATCTGATGTATTATTATTATTTTTTTTTTTTACCAAATGCTCAGTGTTGCGGGCCCATACCACCTCTCACAATTGACCTTTAATCCATGCACTCACCTTTCTTTTCTGCCCCATAGGACCAGTCGTTGTCATTGACGTCATCGTTGTCCTCTTGATCGCTCTCGGATTTGTTCGTGTTGTTGCCACTGGCTATTCTGAGTGGTGGGGAGAAGATGAGGCAATAGTAAGTACAGCAGAAGTGAAAAATAAAACATAAAACAAAATAAAAACCACCCTCATTAGTGAGACTGCGGAATCAATCACACTCTTGTTCTTAAGTTTTATGATTACTACTTTTTTTCCACCTGTTTTCTGAAGCTGCTTCTCGTCTGAGTTCCAACTCTGATCCCGCTCTGTTACATACAGTTTATCGATCGGATGATCAGGAGCCAAGTATCTTTTAAAAATTCAATTTTTGTGGGGGAATTACCTCCGCTATGCACAGGGAGAAAGCGGTGGGGCGACAGTCTATATGGGAGAGGCAGATTGTTTTTGAGAAATAGTGAGCTATATTGTTTACTGGGTTTCCAGTATAAATAATAAGGGAGGAGCAATCACTAGAAACATCTGGTGGTGACATGCAGAGCATCGCTCCCATCCCTTCCACTGATCCGAACTAGCATCAAATATGTAAAAAATATAAGCTATATTAGAACACATTAACATTGCATAAAAACTGACAGCAGCACAGTTTGTCCAGGAGCATATCCCTGTTTCGGTACTGACCAGTCAGGAACTGGCACCAGGAACTAGTACCAGCTCTCAAGACCCATCCCTAATATTCATATGTGTAATCGACACTTGTATTTGTACTATTCTTAAAAACAAATTCCAAGCATTTAAAGCAAATGTTTTAGGCCAGAACATCTGTATGGATCTGTAGGATCTCGTTAGGCTTGGGTCAGGTTCCACAATGCCACATGTCAGGTCGTATTTGGACAGAACATTCTAGGCCTACATTCGAGGTTTGGACTCAAATTTCCAGTCTGACTGGAGCTCTGCAACAGAACCAAACATTCAGAAAAGCAGCAGCTCTCCACTCATGTCTTAAGACATGTCTTAAGTGTGAGACTTTTCTTTGTTTCAACACGTCTGACTGAATCCGTCAGCTCGTCATCAAGTCTCTCGCAAGCTGAATCAAGCCCACTGGAGCAGGATAAGGAGCGGTTCTTCCGACCCTGGAGCTGCAGGAAGCTGGAAGACTAGGGCATTACTGTAACTCCATCAAGTACCATTCAAAACCAAAACTGCAGGCCCCAAGCAGCTGGTCTTATTTGTATCAGTGAACCAATCAGCATCCTTGTTCCAAAATCTAGACTGATTGGCTGCTTAAGTACACTGTGCATGCATGCTAAAACCAGTGATTCCTGATTGAGGTTGTACAAAAATACAGAGATTGAGACTGAGATTGAGGTTAGTATGAACGTCGTCAGTACACACACTCCCTTCACTCATCTTGGCTTACCCACTTTTTGTTACCTTTAAAGGAGGGTATTGAAATAAATGTTGTTCAGGAACATTAGTGTCAACTTTGATCTACTATGTAAACATGGTACTACAGGTCACTTCTCAGTCTGTACAGTCCTGTACAGCAAATGTACCAGCAAAATGAGTTTTGAATTTGCTGTTTTTGTGATGTCACAAAAATGAATACACTGACACATATCCACTGAGTCCACCTGCAGCAGTTTAGCCCCGCCCATTAATGCTGAAATTATAAAGGCAGTCAATCACAACTGAGCTCAGAAAAATGAACAAGCCATTTAACACATAGGCATAAAGAGTGGTTGGAAAATGGCCAGGCTAATGTTGCTGTCAACTAAGATTTTACATGCTAACACATGAAACGACTATTTCAACTTTACTTACTGACTTCTCTACAAGTGCCTTTTACATTTAAATTTTCTACATCATTCAATTATTAAGATGTAAACAAATCATTTTGAATGTGTAGGGTAATCCATTCCGTAGCTATGAAATCACATTGAGGCACTGTGGAACTGATCCGTCATAGCAGTTCAGTCTGCCAGGATTCATGCGTCCCAGAAATGCCAGACATTTCAGTAAATGATTCAGAATAAACAAATAATTTCAATATATATCAAATCAATGAACGGAACCATGACACTACCTGCGGTTGGCGATTCGGCTACTGTTGCGGCCCATGCCCAGGCACTTCTCCAGGTGCGGGGCAAAGCGGGAGGCAGCGATGCTCCGGCTGCAGTTGGGACACACACACTCTTTGTTCTTCCACTGGTTGTACACCTGACCAAAGATGTCGACACCAGGCTGGTCCACGATTTCTGCCCATGTGAAACACAAGCAGACCAAGATCAGGTGCTAAGTGAAGTGACATTGGGTTGCAATGTAGATTACAAAATTAAGAAATCATTTACACAAACATACACATGTACACTGTACTATTGACATTAACATTAGCAGAGAGATTAAAACAGAACATCAGGATTGTGACTGAAAGGGCAGGCTACTAGAACAGTGACTAGTTAAAATGCGAAGGAATTCGCCCAAGGAACATCGTCTTACTCTGCCATCCCCACACACAAGGCAAACCCAGTCAAGACAGGCCTCATTCGTGGTTCCCCACTGGTGGAATGAGCTGCCGACAGCGACCATTGCAGGAGAATCCCACTCTAGCTTCAAAAATCCTGAAGACTCACCAATTCATAGAGCGTCTCCTCTCCTGATGCACTTCTTACCCTACTCCTACATAAAGATTATAGTACCTAGAGTGTCTCCTCAAATTGTAAGTCACTTTGTATAAAAGCGTCTGCCAAAGGAATGTAATCTAATGCATGTGATTAATACTGCCAACCTTTTACAAACAGCTTCTATTTACTGCACAAAGTTTAATTCAGAGACAAAAAGGTCACAAACAGGTCCATAATGACCCTAAAATGAGGTATGGTGTGGTATAGTGTCTGATTCTCTGAGCCGTTTGTTTCTGGACATGCACGTAGTATATATGCCCCCTATTTTCGCCTGTGCACTGTGGGTGAAAATGTTTTTTTGAGCCTTTAATCGACTAAAGAGTGAGAGTCAGTTTTGCTGGACACAACCTTTTCTCTGCGCTCTTTTAATCTGTCTGTCGCAGCCTCGCGCAATCCCCAACCCTGCATGAGATTTAATTTGCGCTGAATCTTTTCCTGATGATTCGTAACGAAATAAAATTGCAATGAATCGTGAGATTTAATGATACAAAACAATTTCCTGCGGAATCATAAAATTAACTGATTCACGGTGAATTGTGTGGTTTAATGAGGCACTAAATTGTTTCTTAAGAATCATAATTAAACAAAATTGTTAGGACAGAGATTTATACTTCTAACTCTCACTAAGGAGCCAAGCTAGAATGCCACAAGGACGTCAGTGGAAAAAATGCACTCGGAAGGAGGTGGCCATTTACCAAAGTCCTTGGTGCTCTCCTGGTCAGTGTCGTCCAGGAAGAAGTAGCCCTGCTTGACAGCCCGGTGCACCTCGAAGCACAGCCCCAAGCACGCGTCCTCCACCAGGTCAGCCAGGATCTCCTGAGCAATGCCCTGGAAAACACACCATCACACACAGGTCAGCACAAGCACAAAAACGAGCATAATACCAACACAGGCATGTCCAGAACTAGGCCCAATTCAATATACAGTGCAATTTCAGGTTTGATTAAATAGGAATTTTACCAATTTTCCAACATTTCTACACAATTAAGTGGTTAAGATGTAAACAAAGGTGTACAAAGAGATTCTGGTGTGAAATGAGCCAGATTTTCAAAGTGGCGGTGAATGGAACCAGACGTCTGCCTCCAAAAGCTTCCCGACAAAAAGTTATTACACTTAATGGTTAGGAGTTTGCTGCCTGATGTCTGAAACATTGTGCCCATGGTTTTGAGAAGGCTTTCTCAACCTCAGCCACTGAATTA
Organism: Alestes dentex; assembly: GCA_037576975.1. NCBI lineage: Eukaryota > Metazoa > Chordata > Actinopteri > Characiformes > Alestidae > Alestes > Alestes dentex. The sequence goes on along the minus strand of JBBIGA010000106.1, from coordinate 27,961,298 downwards.
TGCTGGAATTCTGAACAGCAGATGACATATGAATCCATTGCGGAGGTGATCATTAGTTGCAATCCTGTTAATTGATGGATCACGTTGTTGTTTGATGGGAAGATAACGCAGCAATGGTTGCCTAAACACTATTCCGTTCAGGTAGCTCAAAGACTCAGGTTCAAGTCACCAATTTCTTACTGGTCCCTCTTGTGATGGATTCCATTCAAGGAGGTGGATGGAATACCCACAACAGTGCACTGTTCTCTGCTTTTACCCCATTCACCAAGTAAAGCACAGCACCCAGGGAACAGTGTGTGGGTACCTGTGTGGCAGCACTAGCAGTCTCGGGATTTGAACCCACGACCTTCTGATCACAGGGGCAACTCCCTACCAACTAGGCCACCAGCCACCCCAGCTGTAATGTGTTCTCTGATGAGCACACGTACATGCAGCACAAATGCCATTTCACCACCTCCCTGGACGGAATCTGCTGCAGAGATGGTCTGGAGATTGACAACTTGAACCCTTGATGGCCTTGATTTCACACCCATAAAACATAAGGGACTGCATCCACTCAGATCAAAGAGCACATGTTTAGAAGGTTTAGGGAGCACCTCATCCCTCAGGTGCTCTGTGTATTCGCACCCATCGACCCATCTAGCTGGGAGAAGAACCCACCTCCATCTTACTGTTGTCCATGCCGGACAGGGCCATCTCCTCCATTTTCATTTGCGAAAAGGCGAAGGGGAAAGCGCTGCCGTCTCTACATGCTGTAGTGCAGGGGCTAGGGCAAACAAAAGACACACACACACACACACACACAGACAGACAAGACAGAGCATAAGACAGCAATATTTACAGCATTCAGATACTCCCTATGCAGGCAAGCAGATACAAATGAGGTTAAAGTGAGAAGAAATGACCACCATGGATGACATGGACAAATGGTCCTCCTTGAATATATGAGAAGTGGCTGCTGCAACACTCACTGCAGTGACTGCAGGGCCTACTGAGGAAACACAGGCTGACCACAGAGAGGGACACAGTCTGGGACTTACAGAGGCACTGTAGAGGCAAGAAAAGGAGCTTAAAGTCCACATTCACACTTCTAGGGTGTGGAGGACCCCGAAGAGGCCCTGCTGCTCTCGGTGAGCCACCCAGTAGGCCCATAAATCAGAAATCTGGCTCTAAATGCCCCCACTCCCTCTCCAGCTCCTGCCTCCTCTGTCCTGCTGCCTGCTTTTTTTTTTTTTTTTTTTCCCCCCAACACAATGGCCGTGGTGTGCTAGCTCCCTCTTGCCACTGTTCATCTGCTCCAAACGTGGATTTCGTCTCCAAGTCCGCTCGCCTTCACGCCCCGGTCATGAATTTCCCTCGAAAAGAAACCCAAGAGGAAAGAAACACCTTCCAAAAATCACACCGTGGACTCGATAGCTCCAAATCCTCCACTGCTCCCATCCTACATCGGGCTCAGACCTGACTAATCGATCGAGCGGCTCCGAGTTAAAGGAGCATTAAAGAGCCAATCCGGCCCTCTGTCACAAACGAATAATTTTTGGATACTTTCGTAAAATTGTGTTTCCTTCGGTATGTTTCGTATGAAACTCGCAAAATCTCTTAATGGATGGGCTTCCACTGGGCATAACAATACGATAACATCAGCATGGACAAAAGTTTTGGGACACACCTGTTTTTCAGAGTTTGGGCTAGACCTCTTACTTCTTACTTATCTTAATGCTTCAGCATATCATTACATTTTGGATAACACCATGCCTCCAACTTGGATACAGTTTAGAGAAGAACCTTTTCTATTCCAGCATGACTGTGCCCCAGGTCCATAAATATGTGGTTGGATGAGTTTGGTGTGGAAGAACTTGACTGGCCAGCAAAGAGCCCTGACCTCAACCCAATCCAACACCTTTTGGATGAACTGGAACGGAGATTACAAGGCCTTCTTGTCCAACGTCAGTGCCTGACCTCATAAATGCTCAACAGAATGAATTGGCATTAATACCCCACAGAAACTCTGAAATCTTGTAGAAAGCCTTCCAAGAAGAGTGGAAGCTGTTATAGCTGCAGAGGGGGGACCATCTCCATATTAAAGTCTATGGAGTTAAAGTAAGTCTATGGAGTTAAATTAAAGTATTTGAATGCAGTGCCATTAAAGTCCCTGTTGGAATAATGGTCAAGCGCCCTATTTGTCCTTGTCCTTATAGTGTATATAGATGTGCAAGAAACGAAATAAAATTGAAGTTGTACGAGTTTCTGCCACATGTGTAAATTTATCCCTAGGTTTTCTGTCTTATGATGGTGGGTCACTTTTTACTTTTTTGGATACATCACCATAGCAACTTATTCTTCATGTCTAACTCGCTCCAAGGCCGGTTACGTTTGGGGAAGTAAAAGGATGCATCCTCAAAAATTCTATAAAGAACCCATTCATTTTTGGCTCTCTTGGAAGCACCCTTTAGTGTTTGACCAACCTGGAGGTCATTCTCGAGTGGCAATTTTTCACTAAAACGTTAACTACAGCCACATTTGTTAGATTTTGCGAAGTGAAGTTAAATATCAGCCCCTGAAAAAAAAACAAAACAATCCATCCACAGATTTTCTACAACTCTTTATTTCAATACTCTGATTATGATGGACAAAATCGATGTGCGTCAATTACAAAATAAAAACACACCATCAGATTAGGTATTTTCTCGATATAATCCTTAGAAACACTTTTGTGCTGGTTGGAATCTCTTTGGCTTAGTCATAAAAAGAAGAAAATAAGGCTTTATTTGTATTGCATTTCAATGAAGTGGTCCCCTGATTGCTTCAAAAATGAACATATGCATACTTCAGGCTTAATCTGCATAGCATTTGGCACAAGTTTGTAAGGCATCCCTTTTATAATGGGACAGAATTGCACTACATGGTGAAATAAATGTACAAAAATATAGATATATAGAGACAGTTGGAGTGTTAGCGTAGACTCAGCATGCTTGTTCTACACATTAATTGGTACTGAAGGCCAGCATTGATGAGGCTACATGACTCCTACATAAGCCTTGACATCAGATATAAACCTGAGATAAAGATTTACAAAGGTTTTTACCCACCAGCAACACTTGTAATGTTGGGTTATTACATGAAATAATGGCTTAGATATAAAAGCTATTTCTGTAAGGTTGTCATAAGTCAATTTTGGTGTCATTTCACCTCTGCAACCACTGGAATGTGTTTTTACATCAGTTGTCATGAAATGCTTACATAGGTCTTATGTAGCCTTATGTAGCCTTCAATCATTACCAATTAATTATTTGTGAAAATGCTTCTCCTGGTGCATTGCTGCAAAGCTATATGCTATAGTAACACTTGATGGCAAAATTAGAAGTTATAGGTTGACAAAAAAAACCCAAAAACAACATGAATACACAAATGTCATGAAAAGGGGGGAGAAATTTGTCAGTCATCTACTCTTATCCAGTGCTGTAAGAAAACTTCAGATATTTTACTAAATATTGCAGGTGTGCTATGTATCTTCAACATCTGAGTATTTTCTCATATAAATATAATATATCAAGCTGTTACCGAAGAAAATTTGCACTGGCCAGTTTGGTTGCACCAACATTGTCTACACAGAAGTGATAACTTTAACGCTGATGTCATCACAGACAACTGAAGGACACCAGAGCCACTTTGGTCTGATGATCTCTTTGGGTCTTGAAGAGCCCTTTGGTTCCTGATGGTTTCCAATCACCATAGGTATTTTTGAAAGACAAAAATTAAGTAAAGAAACTGAAGAAAAAAAAAATGGTTGGACATTACAACAAGACAATGGTCCAAGACATACGTCAAAATAAACCTTGAACTACCTCAAGATTGAAAGATCAAGGTTTTGGAACGGCCCTCACCATCTCCAGACATGGAATTGTCTAAAGAATATCACTTATCAATAAATTACCAAGGCAGATCAGAACTGGAAGACATGACACCAGAAGAATTCTTTTACATCAAAAGTCAGTGTGGGATGGAGGACAGGCTCCAGCATGTTGTTTCTACGAGGGCATCCGTGTCTCTGAGTACATGTCCACTCCGGGCTCCTCTTCAAATGTCACCTTGGCATCGTCAGCATCCAGCTGTGGTAACAGAACAGGAACAAAAGCAGAAAAACAAACTGTGTGAATCTGTCAGCTTGTGTAATTTTTAGACATTGTATCCTATTTAAATGGTAAAGTCATTGACCAGTTTTGACTTTGTGGCTGACATTTCTTGAGCTTCACCATGAGAAACCTTATGAACCATTCAAATGAACTAAAAGTGAACCTGGTCAAGTTCAACCCTGGTCAAAATGAGATGTTTATATGCAGGTGAATTTTTTTTTTTTTGGATAAAAATTAAATTTGCCAGGTGCCATGTGCAAAAGGTGCACCCTTTCACACTTGGTCCAGTACAATTGTTTTGTAAGGTTGCAGGCCTTATTTGAATCATTAGGCCTCAATTCTAGTCAGATGTAAGGAATATAAACACTGTCTACTGCAGCTCTTACTTAACTGTAAACTCACAAAAGTCAATATCAGAAGTGTCCAACACACCACAGCCATTCTGGAATGGAGCCCTGAACTCTTTGGCTATGAAAAGTTCATGAAAAGTTTTTACTTGGGTGGGTCTTGTCGATGGGAGGCAGGGTGAGTGAGTTTTTTTGTTGATTTGGGGAAAATGCAAAAAAAATAAAAATAAAAAATAAATGTTGTCAAGAGCTATAGCTCCCTAAAGCAGGCCCAGCGAATGGGTGTATGGGGTGCCAAAACTTTTACATACAACCATAAACAACTCACAGCGAGATCTTGTTAGGGTTAATTTTACCATGCTGTCACAACTAAAACTTCCAGTGAGAGGATTCAGTCCAGTTCAGTCAAAGGTTGTGTATGATGTAAAGAAAGTGTTTTCAATAATCATATTTGTTTTACAAATAAATTTGTTGAAAAATGCAGAACAATGCCGGGCAGCCAATCGAAACAAAGATCATTTACATATATCAGTCTTAAAGGCCAATACATGAGGTTGCAAATGTTGGAAAAGTGAAATATGACACATAAAAACCACATAAACACTATGAGGATACATTAGAAAATGAGAGTGTTGGATATGAGCGCTTTAAAAAGAAACACTGTCCAGAGGTTCTGAAACTATTTTTTCGTTCACTGTAAGAGAAGAATCTGATCTCAGGTTTTCTTACGCATTTCATCTCGAAGTCGGTGAAGACACGTCCAGTCAGGAACATGCGAAGTGGGATGGTGAGGATGAGGATGAAGGGCAAGGCCAGGGAGAAAGGGCTGGACTTCACCATCCACAGGACAGCCAGGCACACCATCTGGATTGCAGTGAAAACGTGCATCCTGCTCGTCTTCACCTAGAGGTGGTGCCAGAGATCACAGTCAGAAACCATAGAATAGAATAGAATAGAATAGAATAGAATAGAATAGAAAATATAAAACACATAAAAAAATAAAATGTGATATCACGTGGCGACCATTATTTAAGGAGATAAAGTGTGATATCAAGTTTAGAATATATCAGCTGTACCCAAACAGACAGTATTTGAGGAGATAGAATAAATAAAAAATGACTAAGAACTAGCAGCATGGATGTGATAAATAAATAGATATATACCTAGAACAAACAGTATAGGTATCAAAAATAGCAGCAACTCAGTATTAAGAATAAATAATTAAGACACAGCTTAGGGCAGTAAAACATGATAAATTCCGAAAATAAAAAAAATGTGAAAAATCAAAGGTAAAAAAAAAAAATCACTATTAATATAGAAAGAATTCAACATAATGAGGTGTATTACATATTATAATGATGCTATTAGTTTCATCAATTGCTGGTAGCTACATACTTTTGTAGCATATGGCTCATTGGGGTGGTACTTTTTGGGAATGAGGAGGAGCAGCATGCGATCCCACAGCTGAATCCCACTGAGAGATGTGATTCCCATGTAGAGGAAAATACCAAACAGAGCTGCCATGGGAATCATCTTCAGAATGGGCTCCATAAGGATGGACAGGCCTGGAGACGGTTCAGAAAAGGCCCAAGGACAGAGCTACAGTTAAATACATTCCCAAATGAGTGGTCATATAAACAGTTTAGGTGGTTTCTTGCCTGATTAAGCCATATAAACTTCTACTCAATTAACCAATATATGCTAACCAATGGTTAACATTCAAGTTCTCAGTTTCCCCAACACAAGGTTGTGTCTACCTTATTGTGAAGGAATGGCCAGGCGAAAAATCGAATTTATCCACTTTTCCCCTTACCCCAAATCAACCGAGACGTATTTTGAGTCCAAACTATGCTTCTTCATTGGCCACAAGGCTAATGTGGCTAACAAACACTAGTCGCCCAAATGTTTCCATAAATATACATCACTAAAATACCCTCAGTCCTCTCAAACCACATCCAGCTCTTCATTAAGATGTGTGAAAGTTAAGCACAGTATGGCTTCCTACAACCTATGAAAATGAATAAAACGTCAGCAAATTGAAGAACAAAATGAACACTGCCTGCACTGCGGCTACATGGTGAAGTTTCATTTATTTTTACAACTCACAGTAAGTCATGTTGTGTCCCAAACCACATCCAAAAGGTTGCACCACCTGAATGGAGAGCTAGATGTGAGTTAAGAGAAGTTTTCGGATGTATACAGAAAAAAAAATGGGTGACAATTGAATTCTAGGGTCCTTGTTGCTCCAACTAAAGAAGCAACACTTGGATTCCAAACATGACTTGTTGGCTGTATAACATGTTGAATTAAGTACAATCTGGCAACCCCTCCGGAAAGGAGACCCACTGTTCAAACATATCTTTCAAGACCTGAATAATTTTTCTAACACAAGGACAGGCTTACCCACAAGCAGGGCCACCAAAATCCCACTGACCCTCTGCTCCAGAACTTTCTCGATCTCTGGCTTGGGGCCCTTGCTCATCACTGTCAGGGCATTGGCGTGCGTTACTGAGCGGACCGTAGCCGCACTGAGCCACGGCATTCCAAATAGCGCAGCGCATCCCCCCATGCTGACCAGAATGAGAAGGTCCAGGTGGAAACCAGAACCTTTCACCATTTTCCTCTCTGGTTTACTGACTATCAGCCTACAGAGAAAATACACAGTGATAAAAAAAAAAAAAAATCAAGAGTTCAGAAAAAGTAAGCATTCACACGGTGAAAATTTTAAGCCCTGGTCATGTTGCTGATCTCTGAAAAAAAAAAAAGAAAAAACATGCTATAATGAACACACATAACCAAAGCAATATTCGACCCACAAAACTGACAATTTGCAGACTTGAAGGAACATCCTAACAGCCGCCTGCAATATCCTGGCCACACTTTTGCAACTACCTGGAATACCACAACAACGTGTAGCCACACATGTAGCAACTATGTAGCAACAGGCAAACAACTACCTAGCAACCACTTAACGGAATAAGAAAAAAATATATATTGTGTTTAATTTTATTCAAATTTTCAACTCCAACTCAACTGGTTTCATGTAACTGAGGCCTTTAAGGTATAATAAGCTTTGTAAGCTTCGTGAGCTTTTTTCTCCCTGAATTTTCCATTACACCTTAAATACAGATGGTTGCCTGGTGGTTAGGGAGTTGCCCCTGCGATAGGAAAGTCATGGGTTCAAATCCCAGGTATCAAAGGCCAGTATTACCACTGAGGTCGCTTGAGAACGGTATCGGCCCCACACACTGCTCCCCACTGCTCCCAGTTAAATACAGAGAAAGAATTTCACATTGTTCACACTGTCTGCTGTGCTGTGGCATGTCCACGTGTGACTATAAGGGCCACTTTACTGTCTTTATACATCAGTCATATGTATCAATTTAAAGTGGAATGGAAAAGTTCAAGGTGTTACTGTGGTCTCCAGGTTGAACACACTTTTAAAAGGAAAAGGTCACTCACGTGGTTATCTGTGATTCAAGGAAGATGAGGATGAAGACCAATACAGCAGGCACAATGCTGGCGAACATCATCCACACAGGGAAGGACTTGTGTTCACCCATGGGGTTGATGAGCCACCCCCGCATCGCAGGGTTGGACACCTGCAGGCCCTTAGGCACCACCAGTTTCTACAACACAGGCCATTAAGGTCAGCAGAGGTCAAAACAGTATGGCTAGGGAGATCCAGGCAGATGTCACAACAAGTCCACATTTCTGTATTGCTACCTCATTTGAACTTCTATACTAAAGTTTATTCTTAAGTCATGTATTCACCCTCACTGTTGTTGAAAATATTTACTCAGTGTAGTGAAGCTGTACTAAAATATTATACTAAAATATAAAGAAATCTAGAAATATAATAAAATATGCAGAATATGAAATTCTAATAAGCGTGACATTTATAATGAAGATCTTATATTGATATCGCTTATTATATTCTTATTCCTATAATGAAGTTGTAATAAAATTCTAATTAATATAGTACCCATTATGAAGTTCTAATAAATGTTATATTTATAATGACATTCTAAGATATATATCTACAACAAAGTTCTTATAAGTAATATTTATAATAAAGTTGCAGTAACATTAATGTACTCTATGACGTTTTGATAACTGTAACATCTGTAATGAAGGTCTAATAAATGCGTTATCTATAGGAAAGTTCTAATAAATAATATTTTTAATGACGTTCTGATAAATGTAATATCTCTCATAAAGTTCTAATAAGTTCTTGTTTGCAAAATAGCTTAAAAATAAAAAATATAAAAAAAATAAGGAATAAAATTTGTCATTCTGAGTGATACCAAACATTTGATTGGCACTGTTTAATTACAAATAAAATGAAACATATTTATATATATTTATACTACTACAGATGCCCACCTGAGTGTATGTATCCTCCAGGTTTATGTCTACTGCAACCATGAGGAAAATAGCAATTGGGACCCCAAAATCGCCCATCAGTCGACGGAGCTGAGAGGAAAAATTGTACACAGTGTGATAAAAAATAACAATTCGATACAAATTCCCCCAGTCCTGTCATAACCAACCCCAAAATGTACAGTATCATGAACGCCATGCCATATAATTTCCATAGCCATTAGCACAAGCATGCTAACCTTCCCAGGCAGGAAGTAGCTGTTCTTGAAGATGCGCAGGAAGTAAGCAATGGAGAAGCAGCCAAACATCAGACACATGGAGAGCAGGGCTGTGTTGGGGTAGGCACGGTGATGGACGACGGTCACTGTGGTCACGTTGCCCGTTGAGTTATCTGCAATGGAGTTGCGGACGATGACTGGGTGCCATGGATCCTCCACTGTGTCGTTCAAGTGCTCGTAGTTGAGATTAAGAGGATGTTCCTTGAAGATCTAATGGAAGGCAAAAAGGAAACTCAGTAATGGAGGATTACTATGTAACAGTGATGGATGTGAGTGGCTATGTATGTGTGTGTGTGTTTGTGTACCGTACCCTGCCAAGTTTGGCGAAAGTCTCGTAGATGAAGATGAGGGAGATGAGGATGGAGAAGATCTCCTGGGTGAAGCGAGAGATGTAGCGTACCAGGAAGCTGCCTTCCACCGCCACAATGACCACCACGATGACGATGAGCCACACGCCCACCCACACCCTGCCCACGATGTACTCAATGTCCTGGGACTTACAGAACTAGGGGAGGGGGTGCAATAAACAAACATACGCAGATACAGGTGTATTTAACATTTAGAGGTCTGGTTCCATTTTCCATGACTATGATCATTTACATATTACATAAACCTTTCATGACAATTGACATAAACCTACATAAACATTTATGAAGGCTTATTCCAAGTGTCATTCAGAAATGAAAAAGAAAACCCTCTTTTTGACCACTGGACTAAGCCTTTATGAATGTTATGAAAAAGGAAAATGCATCGTTGCACTGGGAACAGGCAACTGCTATAGGCTGAATGGGTGGTTGTATGTAAACATGTTTATAGCTGTGATGACACACCCATGATGGATTCAAAACTGCCTGTATGGAATAGACTATGAATGATGTGTTTTATCCAGGTCTACAACCACATGTGTGTCTTACCCCAAAGAAGGCCTCCTCAAACACCAGCAGAGGTCCCGAGAAGCCGATGACGAGTACCGGCTGGGCTGCCACGAAGCAGAAGATGACTCCCAGCACTGCCGTGGAAAGCATCAGCTCGGACACACCTATCATATTGTCTACCTTATCAGCTGCAGCAATAAAGGGACAAAACAGAGGCATATTTTACTGATTGTCAGACAAAATTGCTCACCTGGATGCTCAGAGGTTTCTAATGGAGCTGCACGATAAAGACAACCTCAACCCATTATGCCTCCTCCACCAAACTTTATTGGTTTCACAGTAAGTTGGGTCAAGAAGAGCCTGGAGCATCCTATGATGGTGCCACATAGAAATTAAAATTTGTTTGTCTGTGGAGAATGCATAAGTGATTAGTTTTACACACTTGTTAGCAATGAGTGTGACTGAAATTCAGTAATTAAGAAAAGTGTCCTTATACTTTTTGCCATACTGTGTTTTATCAGAAGGTACCCAACAGTTTTTTGCTGTGTTTGCTGTCAGACAAAAATATATATACAGTGTACATATACAGACAGTTACATACCAGTTACAAGTAGACAAAGAAAGAAGCTAGTAGTTTCTGTGATGATGTATTTGATTAGATGGTCCTTCACCACTGACAGAGATGCTCTAGGACACTTTAGCATTCATGCTACAAATTATGTGGTCATATGTGTTACTGATCACCTCCAAAGGTGGTTTAAGTTGTTGCAGTGCCTCTAAGACACAATGGACTTTGTTTAAAACTGCATTTAGGCCCTACCACAATGCATCTTAAAGGAATCGTTTGGCAAAAAAAATCTAATAGCTGATAAGCCAAGAGATAATGGAGTCCAAATTTTGCTTCTTTAGTACTTAACTGCAGCTACAATGCTAATGTTGTTACCACTAGAGGAAAACAGTCACCCATTTTTTTTCTTCTGTAAATTCATCCCCAAAACTTCTCTCAGCTTTCTTAAACCTCATCCAGCTCCTCATTGATGTGGTGCAGACTTGTGGATGTGTTTTAGGCCACAGTAGATTTAAAAATGAACAAAACTTTACTGCTACGAAGAGCCATTTCAGACATTTTAGGCAACTGATCTTGGATAAATTCCTCCATATTTATGATGGACGTTGCCAGTAGTTTCATGCTCACAGTAAATCATACAGTGTACTAAATCATGCCCACAAGTTGCACTTTGAGAGAAGTTTTCAGGATGTATTAATAGAAAAAATTGTGTGGCTATTGACTTCTAGTGTTAGCAATGTTAGGCTTGTGGCTCCAGTTTGAAACTAAGGATTCCGAATTTGGTTGAGCTACATCTGGATTTTTCTGCTGAACCATTTCTGTAACACCAGGTGTGAACGAGACCACACACTAACCTAGCAGGCCTCCAAAAGTGATAGCAGGAGAAAGGGCAGCGAAGTAGATGAAGATGACAGCAGCAAGGACCTGTGCATTCATGGCATCAGTGAGGTCACTGACATAGTGCTGGTAGCGTCTTTTGAAATCTCTGATCATGCCTCCAAATGGCACACCAGTACGCACCAAGGGATCTTCTGGAGGAGGAGGTTTGGCAATGGAGGCTGTACAGGGAAGGATTGTAGAGAAAAATGGCATTTTGTTATCAAAGCACACAATTCCCCCCTTTTCCCAAATGTACCTAGTTACATGTCTGGTGTCTAGTATTTTAGTTTTGTACAGGAGTGCAGGGATGGAAATTGGCTGGAATACACCAGAACCTCAGGGTGTAAATGCTGGAGTGGCGTTCAGATCTCAAAAATGGCATATACATTATTTAGACAAAAGTATTGGGACAAACCTCTTTTTCAGGGTTTGGGCTAGGCCCATTACTTCCAGTGAAGGGCAATCTTAATGCATCAGCATACTAGGCCCTTTTGTATTCCAGCATGACTGTGATGACTGTGCCCTAGTACGTAAAGCAAGGTCCATAAAGACATGGCTGGATGAGTTTGGTGCGGAAGAACCTGACTTGCTTGCACAGAGTCCTGACCTCAACCCCATCCAACACCTTTGGGATGAACTAGAACAGAGATTGTGAGCCAGGCCTCCTCGTCCAACATCAGTGCCTGACCTCATAAATACTCTACAGAATGAACGGGCACAAATTCCCACAGAAACACTCCAAATATCTTGTGGTAAGCCTTTCAGCAAGAGTGAAGGCTGTTATAGCTGCTAAAAGGTTCCAACTCCATATTAAAGTCCATGTATTTGAATGCAATGTCATTGAAGTCCCTGTTGATGTAATGGTCAGATGTCCAGTATAGCATATTATATAGTGTAGTTGTTTTAGGGTGTACTGATCATCTTAGGCTTTTAAAGACTTTATGTATGCCCACCTTTGCGTGGCTTGAGGTCGAGGCGGAGCTGAGGGTCAGAGGGGCGGAGCCTGTCCTGCAGGAGCTTCTTTTGGAAGCCGATGATCGGCGCAAGCATGGCCTCATTCTGGATCTCCGTGGGCGGGATCACAATGCTGCAGTCCAAGAAGTCGGTCATGGCATCGGCGAGCTCCCTCTCACTCTGAGCCTGGAAAGCTGCCTGGTTGAACACCTGAGTGTGTGAATACATGTGTTAAGGCAGATCAAATCATTAACAACAAAAGACTGAACAGATGAAGAAAGACAAGGAAAGATGAATCACACAATTAACCACAGATCTGCTGAGGTTGTATTTTAGGGAACTCCACAAGCAAAGTCTGCTGAAGCCCCCATCCCAAGTGATCTTTCTTAAAGTCCAGCAACCCCCATGCCCTCACTTTATCTGCCAGTAGGGCAGCCATGGCACGGCCACTCTCATGGTAATCCAAGTCACTCTTGGTGGGGCCCACCAACATGAAGATGAAACGGATAGGAACCGGGGCCTCCATTGCAGACCCGAGGACCACCGCCTGCTTCAGCCGCACAAACACCACTGTTGGCCTCTCCAGGAAGTCCAGCGCACCTATCGCACACATGGAAACACACTGTAATACACACACAAACAGCTTTGAATCTCCAAAAACAGCTTCTACTCTGAACGGAGAGAGTCACATTCCATGCCATCCTGTAGCTCTTCATCAATGGTCATCTTCTGACCACAGAACTGCTCTTGGTTGGATATTGTTTGGCTGGCGGATTACACTCTGCCTAGCACTGACCCTCATGTACATTCACACACAATACCATACCACCACCAAAGTAATATCTGGTAGAAGTAGCCCTGTGGTCAAAAACTGATTATTAATGAATGGGGCAGAAGATCAGCAGATAAAATAAAAGGAATCCACTGTCCCACTCACCTACAAGCACCATGGAGGCCTCCACACTCTCAGATGCATCTCTCTGTGAAAGCCAAAAACAGAACATTCTGAATAAATGGCAGATCCGGCTACATGTCATTTTATTAAAAAAAAAAAAAAATACTGGTATGCTATGAAGTGCTGAAATTAAACACATCATTGTTTAAGAAGTTCGCCCATAGCTATATTCGTACCCTCTCTGCAACGGAGAAGGTCTGCACTTCCAGAGGTGGGGTCAGGGTCTGCGTCTCCGCTGACATGCTGAGGAGATAAAGGTCAAGGGATCAGCGTGCTGTTCCATGGCTGCATGCAGTCTTTCTCTTTTGAAATGAACATTGAGCTTCGGGTGTGTGACTGAAAAATCTAGTAAGACAATATTGACAATATTATTTTATTGTACTTTTAAAACACAAGTCAACCTTCAGATCAACATGTGACAAAGAAAGGAGGGTGGGTGAATATGAGTCGCGTGAAGCTTCACCACAACATTTCGAGATGGTGCTAACAGAACATCACTGGACGGCTGAGTGCTTGGAAAAGAACGCTGACCCCCAGTCTGTTGGGTCAGCTGACAGGTGCCGATGCTGTCTAGCATGTTGCTGAGTAATGGGGGAAGAGGGGGTCTCAAAACCCTTCCTGATTTTCAGACAAAATGTTATTAGATTAACGTATAGCATAGCAGCCTTTCTTTTTTGAGTGAAGCGGGGTTAATAGTCATGTGTGAACACAGCACAGCATAAACAATGTGAAATTATTTCTTTGCATTTAACCCATTCACCAAGTGAAGCAGTGGCAGCAAAGCTCCTTCTACGTCACCATGATGTTTTTTGCATGAAATCTTCCCAGACAGTTTTATAATGGCATCAGAACACAATTTTATTTTTCATAATATTATTTTTGCACATATGTACATTTGACATATATTATCCATACATTTTAGTTGTACAAAAACTTAATTTAATTCTTTTTTTATTATTAATTTACAAAACAAGTGTCTGAATGCTTGTTTCCCCCTCACTGTTATATACTGACATGAAAAAAAGACCCAGAACAGCTTTGCCGTTAAGCTAACAAGAAATGGCTTCTACTGTATTAGCATTACAAACCAGCGTACCATGCATGAGCACCATGGATGCAGGGCTCTACGTCTCAGCTGTTTTCGGGGGGTGGGGTGTGGTGTTGTGTGCATCGCTTTACGCCTTGGCTTTTGTCATGGGGCGGGGCAGGGGGGTGGGAAGAAAGGGGTGCGCACAGCGCTCTACGTCTCGACTGTTGTCCAGGAGAAGAAAAGTGGGGGGGACGAAACAAATGATTTTGTAAGGTTCCGCCACCCATGGTACCATGTACCCCTTTTCAAAGTGCAAACAAGTAATGAAGCGAAGTCTTTACCTGCGGTTCTGCATTAAGGCTTGAAACACCCCTTCCCGGTCACCAGGTCTGATCTCCTTCTTACTAACCATCTCATCTGCAATCTTCTCTGCTATGGTGGAGAGTGAGCGCTCCTCCCTGTCCAACATCACCACTCCTGAGAACATGGTGGGAATGAGGTGTGTAGAAAGGAAATTAGCAGAAGTAAGATCTTCAGGAAGAAGATGCTAATAGATGAGTGTCAGAAGAAAAGAACATGCAGCAGCGCCAGAAGGGGAGCAGAGGCAATGGAGGTCTCAGGACTAGGGTCACTTATGGTCATTTATCAGTAGATCTTTACCTGACAGTGGTGCTGCTACACTCCCTCTCACATTCCTCACTGACCCTGGGGACCAGACTAACCTGTTCACCTCATGTTTGAAAGAGGAGTGTCCTAAATCCTAACAAAACTCTCCAGTTCAATTAAAATATCCTTCTCCTGGCCCCCCAAGGAAAGCAGTGGAGAAATTTTGCTGAAACATCCAGTTATGGGCCCAAATCTTACACTTTTGTGTTTGAAACAGTACCCTTATTCCTTAGGATGAATGTGTCTTTAAGACTGATGTATGCAAATGACCTATCTTCTAATTGGCTGCCCTGTACTGGGCATGATTTAAAAAGCAGTCAAAGCTGAAATTCTCCTTTTAACTTCTGGCTAAACTGCTGTAGGCTGAATAGGTAGATATGGGTAAATACATCAGATTTTGTCACATCATAAATATTGAGAGTTTAAATCTCGAGCATGCTCCAGATGATATCGTCAGATCTCATCCCACACATCACCTACATAATCAACGGCTCCTTGGCGACCAGCCATGTTCCATCCCCCTTCAAGTCTGCTGTGGTCACACCGATCCTGAAGAAACCCTCACTGGACTCTTCAGACATCAACAACTACAGACCGGTA
>JBBIGA010000106.1:27914153-27941219 GCA_037576975.1 Alestes dentex | reverse complement strand
ATGTTTGATTTGGCTCAGGTTTTACGTCGGATGCCCTTCCTGACACAACCCTCTGCATTTATCCGGACTTGGGACCGACACAAGGAATCACTGGCTTGTGACCTCTTATGGTTGCATTCTGTTATTCATTCGTTAAATGGAATAACTTTCTGTGTGGGAGCTTTTGAAGGCAGGTGCCTGGTTCTATTTATTGCCCCTGTATAAAATCATCTTTCACCATTTACTTGTGCAGAAATGTTGAAAAATCAGTGCAGTCCCCCCATAAAGTGTACATATCCTACATTTCACCAGAAGACAGAATTTTAAGATCTCCTTGGCTGGTGAGAGGAAGCTCCACAGGTAGTGGAGAAAACTTTTTAGATGTGATTTCCAATATATTGTCAAGGATTTTTTGCTTTGATTTCTGTTGTGACATCACAACCATGATGGATTCAAAATTTGGGAAATCTGGCTCGTTTAAGATTCAACTGACGAAGAAGAGTTCCATATCAGCCAGCCCAACTTTAAACAACTTCCAAATCTCCACTGCAGGACAGAGGTCAGAGTCGGAATGAGATGTTTCCAGAGGCGTTTCAACAAATGTGTGGGTGTGCAGTGGGACAGGGGTGGGTGATGATGGACGCCTGAGGGGCAGTATATCTGGAAGTGAGAGGTTAAAGTAAGACAGTGCAGAAGCAAATGTAAAGTTGACGAATGGATGAAGAGGCCTGGGTCCAGAGAATAGAACAGGTAATGAGACGTGAAGTGGTTATACACATTACACGGACGACGAACGGAACAGAAACACATTTTGCCCCTTTTCCCAACCAGATAGAGATGAATGAGCTTCTCTATGGTGAGCATGCACACACACACACACACACATATACACACACACACACACACACAAACACACCTAGCCCAACCTTAATCTTTCAAGGGCCCATCTTCTAAGTTTTCTTGTTTTTTTCCCACTTAAGGTTTTGTTTTATTCACCAAAAACAACCATAATTAATTTTTACTTTAATACTTACATATGTAAACAACTCTGTCTTGCTCTCTTTGCACTCTGTGTATTTTGTCCTGTGTGCACTTATGTAGTCTGTTTTTGCTCTTGTACCTTGGTCCTGGAGAAATGTTTTGTTTTATTGTGTACTGGGTATACGGCTGAAATGACAGTAAACCTACTTGAATTGACTTGAAATTACCTCCGTTCTGATTGGCTGCCTTGTGTTTACGCTCTTTCAAAAAACATGGGTCTTCAGTGTGAATGGGCAGGGCAAGACTCCTGTGGGTTGCTGGATTTTTATATGTATGGACTGTATGGATTTAGGAGTTTGATCCCTGATGATGCCACAGCCATCCGTGATCAGGAGTCCAAGACAGCTCAAATAGCCTCGCTCTTGCTCTCTGTGGGAAGTCTGGGTGTTTGTTAGCTGACGTTACAGAATTGGCTGTTAATGATCTCCTCCAAGCATGTTGAGATGTCCAGTGATGTGCTTCGCATTCTCGTTTTCACCCTCTGACCTGCTACCTGTTTGCTAGCAGGTGGAATAGGACACAACAAAATTCAGGGGGAGAGGAGCTGCTGGTGATTGGCAAAATCTGATAGACTTGACAAATCACTTGCACTTTAATCACACCCAGCTCCAACTGTGTAAAAGTATAAAATTCTCTCAAGCATTGTTCCCAACTGAAAGTATTAAGAAGGTAACAAAATAACTTGTCGACCTCTTTGACTTCAGTAACCAAAGGAGCAAATACACACACACACTCACACATTCATTCAGACCTTGGAACACACACATACTGTTTCTTACTTTATTTCTCTCTCTCTCTCTCTCACTCACTCACTCACTCACACACACTCACACACACACACACACACACACACACTATCATTCTCTTGTGCTCTCCTGAAATGTCGCCTTTATTCCTCCATCCATAAATCCAATTTGAGTGAGGAGGCAGGGTCATAAATTTTGCCACATTGCCCGTTCCCGATGACTGCATCTCGCATCAGAGTCACAAATGGTAAACCCATTTCCCCTTCACCCATTTAAATACAGCTTTTTTGCAGGTACATAATTTCCAACATTAGTGCAGCATCAACAGTTCCCAGAATTCCAGCACCATTCAGTTTATATGCCTCATAGAGAAGCTTTACATTCACTGGCCATTTTACTGGAAACCTCTACTTAGTGCTTCATCTTGTAGCTCCACCTTGCTATTGTACAGTGCAGTTCATCATCTCTTCTCTATTCCAGTCATCAGTTGATTAGTTATTAACTACAGGACCACCAGATACTATTGTATCAGTAGCAACTCTGTGGTCAGAACCTCACTGATGAAAGGCTGGGTGGCAGTTTCTAACTGTACACCAGCAAGGTGAAGCTACAAGGAAGAGGTTTCTGATAAAGTGGCCAGTTGTAAAATAACCTCCTCTTAGGGGAATTGCACAAATGATTCAAAATTCCCCCATGATTCAGTGGTTGAGAAACAAAGTCATTTGTTTGGTGCGATATGGCTTACTGTGGAGAATTTCAATGTTTTAGAACACCCCAATTTTTCTGTTTTTTGTATTCAAAATTCAAGCAGTTCAATGTATCATTGTTAATTCTGCAGAAAGTTCTTCCCAACTATGTTGCAGAAGTTCCCATAAGTGTGTGGCACTTATAGGTTGGATACTGGAGTTTAAGTCTGGATACTTCTGGCCACTCCATGTTTTCCAGCTTTGTTTTCTTTTTTTCTAAGGTAGTTCTGACATAGCTTGGACTTATGTTTTGGGTCACTATCTTGCTGTAGGATGAACCCGACCAACTAGGCACATACCAGAGGTCCTGCATGGCGCTACAGAATTATTTCCCACTTCTGGGTAACCTTACCTTTTTTTAAACCTCTCGCAGTTCAGCACTGTACTTTGTACCATTTCATGTTATTCACTGGACTTGAACTGTTAAAGAAAAAAAAAGCTTGAAACACTGAGGTGTTGTAAAACTTTTGTCTGGCAGTGTATATTTCATTTAATCTCCAAACGCACAAGTGAACCATGTCTTCTGAGTGTTTATATGGACTGTTGATGAAGGTAAACTAGGGACAGATCTGAACTAAAGAAGTTTTCTTTGGGAACTATTTTGCCTCCCAACACCCTGCATGAATGGATTTAGGCCAAAAACTTCTCAAAGCTCTGGTTTAACATTGCCTCAGACATCAGGCAGCACATTCATAACCATTTCATGTAATAATTTTCTGAAAGAGATGTTTAAGAAGCTGGTTCAGTTCACCGCAACTGA
Organism: Alestes dentex; assembly: GCA_037576975.1. Lineage (NCBI taxonomy): Eukaryota > Metazoa > Chordata > Actinopteri > Characiformes > Alestidae > Alestes > Alestes dentex. Next base: position 27,937,947 of record JBBIGA010000106.1, on the reverse strand, counting down.
GTTTTTCTCTAGAACAGGGCATTTCACATTAAACTCACTTTGAATGACTGTTTACATTTAATGTAAACACGCTATAACCCCTTTCATTACAATACTCTAATGTGTTTTGTCATTTCAGGCTTAGGCATAAAACAGATGGAAATTGAAGAAGAGATCCAATGGAAAAACGTGAAATGAAAAACTGCAAAAAGATACTGGAAAGACACAAAAAAAATCAGTTGAAGAGAAAATGAAAAATGGAGTGCGAAAAAGACACAAACTATGTTAAGAGGATGAAATCCAGGACAGAAAAGAGGAAAGGGGGAAAGTGGGAGACAAATTTGAAAGCAGGTTGGGAAAGACATTGGAAGAGAGAGAGAAGAAAAGAAAGAGGTGTCATCACAGCAGGCAGCAGGAAGAAAAAAAAATAATGGAAAAAATGAAGGCTTTACAGGTCTATTTTTCTCCCTGCATTTCTTTATTGCCATCCTCTTAACCATCAGTCTTTGATGCCATCCTTCATTTGCTCCATCTCCCTCACTCCCCAGATACAAAGAAAGAGATGAAAAAATGGGTGCAGTTTAAAAAACATCGAACTTTGAACATCTGTTATGTTTTATCCATCCTCATACCAATGCTGGTATACATGATGCCAGTAAAACTGCACAAATGTTGGTGGGTGGTCTAAACTTAGACCATTTTGACTGGTGAACCAAACCTGATCCACTTAAACACTGATTATCCAAATCTAAACCATTCTGTCTCTGGGTATCCAGATTTGATCCATTCAAACGCAGGTGATCCAGACATGAGCTAATCTGTCTCTGATGACCCAAACTTGATCCATTGCATCTCTTGTCATCCATACCTGATCCATTTTTTCTCTGGTGATCCAAATTTGATCCATTCAAACTCTGGAGGTCCAAATGTGATTCATACTCTAGTGATCCAAATGGGATTCAAACCTGATCCATTCTATCTCTGGTGATCCAAACTTGATTTATTCAAACTCTGGAGATCCAAATGTGATTCAAACTCTGGTGATTCAAACCTGATCCATTCTATCTCTGGTTATTCAAGCTAAAACCATTCAAACATTGATGATACAAATGTGATTCAAACTCTGAAGATCCAATTTTGACCCAATCAAACTTGCTCTTGTGATCTAAACATGATATATTCTAACTCTTTAAATGTGTTAAAATTAGACAGAAAGGAAACCATGACTGACTTACAATGACCAATGTGCAGTCCTGAATCTGCTGTCTCTCCATACACTTCTTAGGTGGGAAGAGGGATCAAAAGGAAAGTAAATGTGTAAATCCTCCAGCAGACCAATTTATCAGACACAAAGAAATCCTAACTGGGCTGTGGTGGGATTACTGAGATCATGAAAAAAGAGACACAGAGGGAGAAATTTGATTTTAAAAGACAGACACTAAACAGGACATTTGTAATTACTTTAGTGGATATACTGCTAGTAGGTTGATAAAAGCTGACCATTAGGATTACACTATATGACCGAAAATATGATGACACTGCATTTAATTAATGTTTTAGGCCATTTTAGCCACCTGTCTGTCACAGAAGTGAGGGAACATACCTGGCCAAACTGTTTGCCCAATGTAGCGTGCCAGATGAACCCAGTCACGGATAGACACGAGAGAGTTGGTAGACCACGCACGTTGATCTAAGAGCGCTCTCAAGATCCTACCTTTCTTCCTGCTTATATACCCCATGACGTGCGTAATTTCCGAGACCCCGTGCGTGTCACGTAACTCATGCGTGTGACACTGTCATTTAAAAGGTAAATAATCTCCATAGACAGACACTGGCAAGAGAATGGGTCAAGAGCTCAGGGACTTCCTGTGTGGCTCTGTCATTGGATACCTTTCCAACAAGCCGATTTCTTACACATCTGCTCTGCTAGAGCTGCCCGTGTCAACTGTAAGTGCTAATATTGTAAAAAGAGGAAACATCAAGCCATAAAGCAATAAACCACATTGGCCCAAACTACAGGACCATCAAGTATTCCTTGGCTGCACTCGCAATAGTATTCTAAACCACCACTGGAAGCAGTGTCACGACAAACTGTTTCACAGAGTGGCACACATGCATAACAATAATTGTAAACATTGTTATCTATTTATAATTATTATCTAAAACATATATCCCTGTCACATAATTTGCACAGCAATGTCCCTAACATTGGTTATTTTCCTAGATTAGATAAAATTGACAAGACCCTGGGACCTGACTCTCCAAACATGAGATTTAGTCAAGAACATTATCATTTTCCAAAATGCTTCACATCCAATCAAAATAAACAGGCTGTTTCTGTTCTTGGAGCTTTACGACTTGTATATTTAAACTGAGGTTCAGTCCAGGCCAGAGCACCCACATCAGAATTACTTGCACTTCAAACAAGACTTCACAAACTAACATGGGCCAACACATACACCTAGCCTAATGAGTCTCATAATGAGGAACAGATGTGGGTGATCATTCTGGAGTAGGGACAGGTGCTTGTGGGGCCGATGGGGCGGAGCTGGAGCTGGAGTTGGAGCTTGAGTGGAGCCATACAAGGTTAAAGCCTTTCAGGTAGACTCATACTCAGAGGCTTTCAGACGCTAGCACTAAAACTACTGCAGTGGTTCTTAATTGCAATGCTGAAGTACTATTCCCCTATACATTTCTAACACACCAGAGGTACAAAACAACAAGCCATTCTGGAGGTGGACTGGGTGTGTCAGAGCCATCACGAAATACAATTTAATCAAAATATGTGCTCCGATCACGATTAAGGGCTTTTTTCGTGCTAGGACAATGCTTCACTTTTTCGTGCTGGGACAACGCTATGCTACCCTAAGTATTTTCATGCGCACTGCGTTAAATCACCAGTGACTCTTACGGTTAGGTTAAGGTTAGGGTTAGGTTAAGGTTAGGGTTAGGGTTAGGGTTAGGGTTAGGGTAAGGTTAAAGTTAAGGTTAGGGTTAGGTTAAGGTAAGGTAATCAACTCATTATTTCTCTCCTGCTGTCCGGGTAGCGAAGCATTGTCCTAGCACAAAAAAGAGAAGGGTTGTCCTAGCAAGAAAAAAAATGCCCTAAATCGTGATCAGAGCACGTATTTTGATTAAATTGTATTTCGTGATGGCTGCACGAAAACTCGTGAGACCGGGCTCGACTGTGGCAACACATTTCATGAGTACGTATCCATGTAAAAGTTTTTTATGACTAATAAAAATGCATGTACACCATTCCTTTAGTTTTATAGGGATGGATGCTGTATATTAATACGGATGGATATAGCTCTTATATTATGATATATTTCTGGACAGAGCAAGAATGCATATAACTAATGTTTGCAGTCATAAATCATGAGTACATAAAGTAAACTGTCTGAAACCACATTACAGGGATCCAGTGTAAGAATGGTTTAGGTGGTGGTGGCATAGTGGGTAGGATGCTTGCCTCTGGGCCAAGAGATCATGGGTTCAAATCCTACTTTCAGCATACCACTACTGGGTTCCTGAGCAAGTTGCTCCAGGGAGACTGTCCCCTGTAGTTAGGTAATGGAAGTACAGATAAATGCTGTAAATGTAACCGCAGACCAGCTCAGCTAACAGCCTAAGGGGCTCCTTCAGTATATGTGTGTGTGGTGGGGTGCATGTGTTTATTGATCAGTTGGTCTGGTGCTGTTATAACCATCACCTTTAATGCTGCAGTCATGCAATGATGGATGATCTTAAATAGCTGGAGAAATAGCTCCACACTCTCCATTGTCCAAAAGTCTTTTGGTTGAAGTGAGAGAATGATGGAAGTGTCTTACTAACACTGGAGTCTTTGAACACCAAGCACAGTTTACTAGTGAAACTGATTCAGATGGCAGTAAATTAATTAGATCACACAGCAAAAAGCCAACCAACCCAACTCACAGCGCACATGGATAGAGCACTGGCACCATATAAGAACCACACCCAAACCCAGCCATCCTGCTGTTCTTAATTGGACAGCTAAGGTCAGTCATGTCACTTCCTGATTAGTTTCTTTTGCAGTGGAAGGTGAGAATACACAAAACTGCATCAGCACATGGGTGATGCAAATCTTCAGTGTGCTGCAAAAAATATAAAAAATCACATGATGTTAATAAAGCAGTGAATTATAAACACATAATACATTAAAATGAAGAAATATAAATGTGTAAAATGTGAAAAACAAACTATTAAAATCCAGCTCTTTCATTAAATTACATACTGTGGGTTGTCTGTATTTAGTTTAATGACACGTGGTAATGAAACATAAGTATTTTTGTTATTATTATTATTGTTGTTGTTGTTGTTGTTGTTGTTATTACTGTCCTAGGCCAATATCAAAAACTTTAGAAGACACATGCAGGTTCACTGGTGGGCTGGAGAGCGAATAAAATGGTTATATCTGTGTTGCAGACATGAACCCTGGTTCCACTCAGCATCACTGTAAAGAAATCTGTGAACCATTTCAGACCAAGACCACTCCGAATGAATGTTTACAGTCTTAACAACTGAATTATGCGAGAAACTTGAAAAATCAGCGTCCTCTAATCAACAAAGGCTTGGTGGCATCATTGCCAAAAGATCCTCTTTGCACCGACCCTATCCAGAGGCCGCAATTGGCCGAGAAGTCATAACCAGGAAGCCCAGACAGTGTCAGGGTGAAACTCAGTCCTGAGCCCTCCCAAATCTCCCCCTACGTCCTTCATCAAGCCCCTCAAGCTTTGTGGGGAGCCGTGCGCTCGCGACAGACACAAGGCGATATTTGCGACTGGAGGGGAAAAAAATCAATAGCTCATACTTCTCTGAAATTGAGTTTTTAGGAACGGAGGAATTCCTAGGATGAGGCCGGAATACCAAATGGTGACAGTGAGGCCTTTCGCTGGAGTGCTGCAATCAATCTCAGGTCTTACACCAATTACTGGCCTTCGTTTCTCATCCTAGGCTCACAAGCAATCCTCAGAAGCTGAAGCTGGAGAGGGAGAAAAAAGTACTTTTGTGATGTTCACAAGGACAAGGAGGAGTTTATTACCCCCGTTCTTGTCTTTTTGATGCCTGGGGACCACTGTAATTTGGTCCAAAAATGGATTTCTTTTCGATTGGGCCGTTTTTTGTTTTTTTTTTGGACATTACTTGTGATTTCTGCCAGGAAGCAAAAATACATATTTATGGTTGTCATCGTGTGCCAAGATCACAGCTGGTTTTGATACGTCCGTCTCTGTATGCTTTCTTAATATTGCACCCTGCCAATACTGCCACCCAGGGGTTCCCAATTCAACTAAACTTAACTAAAAGCCATCATCCGTAGAGGGAAAACATTCTGACCCTGTGTCACACTTTATGATGTGAAATTTTTTCATTTATAAAACTTTCTTACTTTTAAAATTATATTTCTGTTTACTTAGATTGATATTGTCTTGTTAGATTGATGCTGTCATGTTAGATTGATATTGACTTCTGTGTAACACAACTGGTGGGTATTGCTGGAAAAGCATTTTACTGTATGTTGTACTAAGTAGGACTGCATGTGACAAATAAAACTCTTTAACTTGAAATCTGCCATCAGATACCAAAAGTTGAATATAAGAAATATAACCAAGAGCATAAATACTTGTCCAAAATGTCTCTGGGTCTTTCTCTGCATAGAAATAGGTCAGGGCACTTTTGGTAACCAGTCATTTTAAATGACTGTTTAGGCAGCATAAAACTCGGAAACAAGTCAATCACTTTCATCACTCAACCTTTGGTCATCTCTCGTCAAGTGTTCCTGAAGTAGCTAGCTTGATTAGCTAGCTCGCAAGTAGAGAGCAAGTGAAATGCATACATAGTCTGCTTTTGTGATAATCTGTCATTTGGTTCATTGTTTTTATTTGAAGTGTTTCAAGTTAAAGCTAGCTTGTTTGTATCTGAGTTACTTTGTGCACAGCCTAAGAAAGACAATAAATATACATCAATTTCTGATCCCTACATACTGCCCCTCACTCAACTGAAGGTATGAGTTATGGGTAAAAAAAAATTATGTATGGCCGTATTAAAAGCCAGAACAAAATATAGGTAATAAAGAAAATTTCTTCCAACGATGGGGGATTCGTCAACTTGGCGGTGGTCTCATGATACACTTGTAGGTCATTTTAACACATCTGTCAGCTGTGTTTGGTCAGATGTCCTCGTATTTCCATTAGAAAGGCAATAAACAGTTGAACTCATGCTTAATTACAGTAGTTTTCCCTCCATTCTGTAAGTCACTTATACAACACTGATATGAAGGCTTCACTGCATAATTTTTAGGTTGTCATTTGTGCTTTTGTGAGTCCTATAATAAGCCTATCCTGGGTCGACTGGCGCAAGGCAGGCCAGCCCGCCACAGTGTGCACACACCCACCATTCGCTCACACACTCACAACTTCTGGTAAATTTAGAATCCCCAATTTACCTTTGCGCTGAGAAATCTGGGAACCCCGGAGGAAACCCATAGGAGGACCCGGATTCAAACCCACAACCCTGGAGTTGTGAGGCAACAGCACTACCCACTGCACCACCGTGGGCCCAGTAGAGTAATGTAATAGTGAAATAGCCTAACTAGCATATCAACACTGTGCTTAAGTTCCTCCAAAAAAGTTCTAAACCTCTCTGAGCATTTAATACTTTTTTAAATTGATATTCTAAAAATAAAACAAAAACAGAGAAACATTTTTTCCCCCATGAATGAAATGGTGATAAGCTGCTGCCCCTTGCTGTCCTGGAACAACATAGCAATCTTCAGACCAGTGTTTTCCCATTTCTGAACGTCTGCAACTGTTACAATATGCTTGACTCAGCTCCAGGAGGACTCAAGGCCTTTGGCTTATGATTTCATATTTATAGTTTTGCAGGAAATATGAATTTGCAGCGGTGGGCTACAGGAACGGCACTGGGAAACACCACCATAAAAAGTGATTTATGGAAGCGTAACTGACCTATTTTTCAAGTTTGATAGGATACATTTTTAGCATACATTTATTTCATAATGATGATGATGAGAGCAACTTCTGAAGCCTATCCCAGGGCTCATGTCATATCCATCTCATATAAATTCAAAAGAGTTCACTTTTTTTGGAATGTGTTATTCACAAATTTATCAGAAACATGCTATAGACTGATAAACTTTGAAATATGGTAATACATATTACAATTTTACTGTGTTCATATAAGTCCTGATCTATCAAAAGATGTTTCTAGGCCTTTTGCATTGTGAGCACTGGGGTGCATTCCAGCACCCCCGCAAACCGTTAGGGTGAGCAGCTTATCCGACTGGATGGATGAATGGATGGATGGATGGATGGATGGACTGATGAATGGGTGGGTGGATGGATGGATGGATGGATGGATGAATGGGTGGATGGATGGATGGATGGATGGATGGATTGTTGGTTGACTGATGGATGTTCTGTCGTTTCACTGTTTAGTGTGCGTATATGGTTGAAATGACAATAAAAACCTACTTGGCTTGGATATTAGTGGTGAAAAAAAAATACGCCAGCACTTGACACAGCCTCTATTCACTTACTCTGTTTACCTAGATATATCTATTTAAAGGTTGTGTAGACTTCAAATGGGTGGCATTATACTAAGAAAGCAGAATTGAAGAGCAGATTTCCAAAACTCACTCAGTCCAAAAGCTTTTTTTTTTTTCCAAAAAAATGCGTTTTACTTGTTTTACCTATTGGAAAGCAATTCTTACAGGAAATACTTATTTAATTTTAATTTTACAGTTACTTGTCCATTTTTAATGCCTGTTTCTGAAGTGCAACTCCTGCACATTTTAGTATGGGCAAATTAGTAAATCGATATTCAGTGTCACAAAATTATGTACAAGTTTAATATTTATATCCTAATATATGACACAGCATCTGCCATCTTTGTTTATGATCTACCGCATAGGAGACCTGGGTAAGTAAGTACCACTCGCGACTGTGTGAGTGGACTGAGAGAGTTTTGGAAATTCACTTAATCTTGTACTGTATATTATGCAAGGACTGGGTGAGTTTTGGTCAGTAATACTATTGCACAAAAGAGGTAATGTAAAAATATGCCACTAGTAGTGTTACCTAAAAAATCACAAAAACTGACTGAGTGAGTTTTGGAAATTTGCTCCTCAATTACAGATAGTTAAAACACATAAGCATGAGAGGAAAAGATTGTGGTAATGGCGCCATCTAGCACACCTTCTGACGACAGGACCCAAATTCCTGAAGCTTCTCAGAGTAGAAGGGCCCATCTCAGATCTGTTCCTGACAGCACAGATGTGATGGTAAAAAGAGATTAATCTTATCATGGATTTTTGGACCAAGTTTTGCCCAATTTTGGCTCAGTTTGTTCGTTTAAAATCAAAATAATGCTGGTAAAAATGACATTTCTTGCAGAATTCTTTGGGGGGAGGTGTTTCCAGAAGTACGGTCCATGGCCCCCTGGTGGGCCGTCAAGGTACAGCAGAGGTCGCACGACAACGTTCACAAAAAAAAAAAAATTAATTTGTATTTAAGTTTGAAATGACTATAACATGTTTATAATCAAATATTTACATTCATAATAGTAATTAAAACTAATAACACAGACCCTTCGGATTTCAATTATATCTCATTCTTTATATATCCAACCTATTTATGATCTGGAATCTCATCCCTGGCGACGAGTCATAATTAGCAGAACACCTCATCATTAATTTCTTACACTGGCTGCTTTACTGACTGATCCATCTGTGTGAATGAATAACGAATCTACACTACATGACTATAGGCCCCTTTTCCAAAAGGACTGTTCTGTTTAGGAAATAAAATACGTAGGAAAGGTTTCGGCTATGTGCAGATGATTTCTGGGCCGCAGCATTCTTTCTCCTAGTAGCTGGTGTCCAAAATGGAACATTAAAGTGAAAATTCTGCCATAAAAGGGTTGCAAACCAAGAGAAATTATGAGGACAAAGTTGCTTTTTTGTAGTTTAGTGGAAGGATGCTTCATTTAAAGAACATTTAGAGTTTTGAGTTGTAGAGCAGTTTTTAGGTTTTTAAAGCAGTTTTTATTAAAAAGTGTCAGTGCAGTGAATTTAGGATAGCTAAAAGTGTCGTGTGCATTTTTTAGCAGTTACAGTATGAGGTCAGACCCTGTTCAGACCCCTGATGTTAGGTGCAGGCTCTGAGTTCAGGAATCTAACGTCTTGTGGAAAGAAGCCGTGTGTCTGGTAGTGGTGGTTCTGATACTTCTGAACCTTTCCCCAGAAATCAGGGGGGAAAACAGTCAATGTGAGGGGTGGGTGGGATCTGTGATGATGCCAGTCGCGTGGTGGATGCAGCATTTCTTATACAGTTCGGTGAGTGGTGGAAGGAGCACACCGACGATCTTCTCAGCTCCTCACCAGATGCTGAAGGCACTATCGGTCGGCGCTGTTAGTTTCCAAACCAGGAAGTCATGCAGGTGCAGAGGATGCTCTTGATGGTCCCCCGGTAGAAGGTGGTGAGGATGGGAGGGGGAAGACGGGACTTACGCAGTCTCAGCAGAAAGTGGAGGCGCTGCTGGGCTTTCTTGGTGATGGCAGTGATGTTGAGTGTCCAGCTGAGGTTGCCCGTCATCTGCACACAACTATGAACACCGTTCCATATAATGGTACATCCTGCCTACAGCAGTTTAGCCACCCATTCACACTGAAGTTATGTTTTTCTCGGAGACGCTTTTTAGCAAAGTTATTCTGCGGACAAATAGTTAAACGTTGTACTGTTCATAGCTGTCAGGAAGCAAATGGATCACTGGGGTTCTCTAAAATGATCTGCACATCCAAGAGGAGAGGCCTAAGTTCATTTTTTCCCACCAACCTGAAGATTCACACAGAAGTTTACCATCTGAATGATAAGGTCTTCCCAAGCACGCTAGGCCAGTTTTAGTATAATGGCTTTCACTGTAGGACATTACAGTGAAAGCCATTATACTAAAACTGAGAACCTCCAGAACATTGGTGAATCTTCCCAGGAGTGGCCGGCCTGCCAATGACACAGTCAGGAGAACATCCAAGGAACTGTAGGTCTCTTGAGCCTCAGCTAAGGTCAGTGTTTGTAACTTAAGTGAGAACTGGACTGTGAAATGGAAGAGCAGGAATGCAGACAGCAGTGCTAACATCTAACATTTGTTCTATGGATAGACCAGCCTTACGTGTAACCCTTAGGATAACATAGGTGTCTACTGCTGTAAATCAGTGCTGTGTTCCATTTCCTCAGAGCTGGGACTGGTCACACCCAAGTTGACTGTGTTCCAGTACAGAAATTTGGAAGCCAGGTTCTAGCCATGTTAGCAAAACCATTTGATAATGCATTACACTAGACATACAAACAGCAACACATCACCAGATAGAAGCTGTACAGCACTATGTGGAGATTGATCTAATGAGACACAATATCTTAGATTTTGAGGTTGGGGTTGGTGAGGTTCCTTTGACCTTTCAAGTTGGAAATCTGACTTAAGGGGCCATTCCAGTTGTAGTTTCCTACTAGAAACTTCCCAGTTCAAATGGAACAGACTACAAATCCTGCATTTTACAGCAGGAGCATCAGACTACTTTTCAAACATGGTAGTGTGAAGCTGTGGAGAACCTGAAGAACCTGCTGTAACTGAAGGAACCATAAATTCAGTTCTGTGTTGGAAGATTCCTAAGGTGACTGTCCATCAGCTGAAGGCAAAATTTTGCAGTGTTACGCATTGTGACTTATCCAAAACAGGTAAGCAAATGTATATCTCAATGGCTGAGAAGAAACACAAATGGAAGTTTTGGACAGTTACTAAGTCAAATAATCTATCGGTTAGATTTTATCAAGTCATCAATTTTAATTGAGTAATCCTGAGCACCCTGATCATGTCACCTCTGACCTCAGACTTGCTTATGAACTTTCTGACACTGTATGTCATCTACAAAAATGGACTAAAATAGACATTATTGCCTTCAAGATAAAACACCAACACAACTGCACAGTTTCTTCCCATTACCCGAATAAAGTCTTCATACACTATCACAAATATTTTTCAAGTCATAATTTACTGTCAGAAAAATTACTGCTGTAGTGAAGTTTGTCACATAGTAAACTGTTTAGGCATGCACATTACATGTATGAGTGCATGGTGAGCGCGGCAATAAATAACGGTAATGAACACATGGTCACAAGCAAGAACGTCAAGTGTTGCCTAGAATACAGGTATTGCGATTTTGACTCTGACAGAGTGTCTATAAGAATCTACAGTGGTATGCAACAGTATGGGCCCCCCAGGATTGAATATGTTTTTGTTGATTGAACACATGTTTTAATGTATAATTATTGTTGATTTGCTGATCTTAATCTAAAAATAAAAGATATTCTATATTTTTCCAATAATTTACAGTGAAGTTCCATATAGAACTGGGTTCCCTGTACAGTATGTCACTCATCTTCAAAAATAACAAACCATGTCTTTTACCAGGGGTGTACAAGAAACAGCAAGACTGAAAATACATTTGTTTGGCCCCAGACCTGTTCTCATACTGGTCCTAAATGACAATAAACACTGTTTGGGTTCGAGATGTGTGTTCCTCTATATGTTTGTGCACACAAGTGTATGTTAAAGCAGCATGAAGGTAATCTTCACCCTGTCTCTGAAACTGTGATGACCTGAGGGTGCCACGATGGGTTTATGAGTTTATTCTTTTTTTGTGCGGTTTGCATTCTGGGTTTTGTCACTGGAACGGTTTAGAAATCCGGCCTGTCCTTCTTCAGTTTGGAATAGTCCATGTTGACTGAGAAGAGCTGTGGGGAAGAGAACACACTACATCAGGGGCCCCGTAAGCGCCACAGCTGATGCAATGATGCAACAGCTAGGCAATCACCCCCTTACCCCAAATGTAGCCGACACTGACTTAAATAAGTCTAGCCTTGATGCTACAAGGCTAATGTAGCTAACAAGTAAAGGAAACTTACACTATATGAACAAAAGCATTGGGACACCTGACCATTACAACAACAGGGACTTTGACAACATTGCGTTCAAACTCACAAATACATAGACTTTAATATGGATAAATTTAATTTGGAAAGTTCCTGCAGGAATTTGTGCCCCAGTTCTGTAGAGCATTTATGAGGTCAGGCACTGATGTTGGACGAGAAGGCCTGGCTTGCGATCTCCGTTCCAGTTCATCACAAAGGCATTGGATGGGGTTGAGGTCAGGGCTCTGTGTGGGCCAGTCAAGTTCTTCCACACTGAACTCATCCCACCTTCGTCTTTATGGAGCTTACATTGTGCATTTCGTCCAAAATGTCTTGGTATGCTGAAGTATTAAGATTGCACTTCACCAGAAGTAAGGGGCCTAGCTCAAACCATGGAAAACAGGTGTGACCCAGTACTTTTGGTCATATAGTGTATATTCTGCCAATTAGCATTGAGTGACACGGCCAGATGTGGGGATACCTGATGTCACTCTGATGTGTGTTATGTGACTTCAGGCGATGCATAAATAAAACTCAGAACTTTCTCTAAGCTGTCACCGGCTAAATGAAGGTTAATATGAATTCAACCCAATACTGTCTTTAACTGAACCAGTTAGCTGTCTGACCAGTAACCCCATCTTCATATAACAAACAGTCCTCCTCACCTTGTACTGGTCATTGGGCCCCAGCTTGTTCCAGGGCTCTGGGTTGTTGGTACGATCCCACCTGTTTATGGTGAAAATGAAAGCTTAGTCATAGCAGAAAGTCAGAGACGTGTTAATAACAGAATATGAACTTCTTCGGAAAAGGCAGCACTCACGAGCAGTCTGGGTTCTTCAGAGCCAGACGCCCAAGATACAGCATGGACATGGTCGCTCCTCCACCAATGAACACAAACAGAGGGATCAACTAAAGAGAGAGAGAGAAAGAAAAAAGGAGGGAGAAAGTAAAAAGAAGTGAGGAGAAAATTAAATGCTTATTACATAGACCTACAACGAAAAATGTCTTATTTTCTATTAAACCCTCATTACTCAATGTTTCATCTTTCCGTTCAGTTGTGAATTACCCAATAAACACTATGAAACAAAAGCGCAGGTAAAGTGAGGAACTGAAGTGTAGACTGTCAAAAAAAAAACAACTGAATCAATGGTACTTGCCAAAATGAAAAAATGTTGCAATAGTTAAATCTATCCTAAACATTCACCTTGACCTATTACCATAGTCCCTAAAGTGAGATTTTTCCTTTTAAAGACAAAGAAAACCCCCTTCCGATGATGCAGCTTGAAGCTGGGAGGAACCTTTAATGAACACATAAAGACAGGCTGTTTGATTGTTTTTTTCCCCCACTAACACATTTATAAGCATCTGGACCACTTCTTGATCATGGTATGAGGCATCCTCAATGGTTGTAATGCACAATGCATGCTGGGGATAGCAGTGAATTCATGAATTCTGTCAAGCCAAGAAGGTCATGGTACACTGTGTAAAGTATGTTCAGGTGTGACAAATTATACACGTGAACACAGCACAGCACACAGTGTGACTTTAACCCATTCACCAAGTGAAGCAGTTGCCCAGGCGGCAACGTGTGGGGACAGTACCGTGCTCAGGGTTACCTCAGTGGTGCCACAACCTTCCAATCACAGGGGCAACTTCCAACTCCCCCAACTCCCACCAGGTTACCAGCTCCCCCGATGTTACACACTCAGGTTTCTTGCAGGTTTCAGAAAGTTAAATTTAAGACCTTTTTAAGACCTTTCAAGACCATTATGAGTCAAATTTAAGACTAACACGATGCATTACTAGAAACATTCGAATGATACCAGAAATTCTCAAAACATTCTATTTTTATTGATTCAGAATTAAAACAAATAATCAAAATACTTAAAATGACAGAACTTGACATACATATTCCCAACACAACACTAGCCTAGCACATACAACCTAACCCTGCATGTGCCGGAGTTCATTCCCTTTAGCACCGATTTCAGTTTCAAGGACTTTCAGTTCGGCAAGTTTTTCTTTGCACACCCTTCTCTCCTCCTCAGGGAGAGAAGCTGAGCCATCTTGGAGCCAGCCCTCCTCTCAGCTTCTTCTGCAAGTGCATCTGCCTCCCTGGCAAGACAGGCGGACACATCCTCCAAGCTTGTCTTCCTTATCTTAAGGTCCTGCAGAGACTGCTCAGCCAGCTTTCTTTTTTGGCCCTGGGATTCCTTTTCTTTTCTGATGTGCTCCTGATCGAGAAAGAGGCGGTATTTTGACCGAGCTGCATCCACAGATGCCATGAGTTCCTTGGTGAGGGGGACCTGAGTGACACCCCCATGCATTGCAGCAAAGTCGCATATCAACCTTAGTGCAACAATTGTGTCTCCTTAAATATTTTCGGTCTGCCAGACTGCCAGAGCCCGTTCAACAACTGGGAGATTTTCAAACCACCTGTGGCCACAAAATAGCTTGGGAAACAGAGTAGATTTTGTGATTTGTTCACAGTCCTCCCTCCTTGCAGGAACGTTGTGGAAAAGAGTGTGCATGGCCTTTAAAACTTCATCCACATTCCACATCAAAAATCTGGCCTTGAAGGCGTTATGAAGTGTGTGGAAGGCGTGGACAGACGTGCAAGGACGTTGAAGGCGTTTGGAACTCAGCCTCAGCTTTGAAAGTGAAAATCATTTTTTTTAGAGAAATTCTATTTTCTGATTGGCCGATAGGTAGCTAATTCAAGACAGCTATATGAGCTCAGAGCAAAAGAGGTAAAAATTTTAAGACTTGGGTAAATTCAATTTAAGACCTAGGATGAAAATCTGGGCCTTTTTAAGACATTTTAAATTTTAGACTTTTTAAGATCCTGCAAGAACGCTGTACACTACATAACAAACAATGCTAAACTCTAGCTTTAAGGCAGAATGCCCCTTTAAGGCTGGCAGTTGTGGTGAATCATAGTCATAGAAATAGATGCACCATAAGGTCTGGAGGAAGATCAAGGCTGGCGTCAGAGCGGATCTACCGGGCTGGCATCTAACTGACTATGGGTGGGGGGGGGCACTATTGATTGTGAACTATAGGCAAGGCAAGGCAAGTTTATTTATACAGCACATTTCATACACAGAGGTAATTCAAAGTGCTTTACATGAAAGGAAGTAGAATAATCATAAAAACAATAATAAAAACAATAATCACAAAAAAGGAAACAGAACAATCATAAAAACAATGATCACAACAATAAAACAAAAAATGTAAAATGTAAAAACTGATACAATTACAAATGATTTAAAAATGGATTCAAAATAAGTTTAAGACAGTTAAAAGCAGAATGCAATCAGGTTGGATGTAGCACAGTGCTCATTCAGTTTTGAGTCTAGATTTAAATGTAGCTAATGTTTTAGCACATTTGATCTCTTCTGGAAGCCAATTCCAACTGCGGGAAGCATAATAGCTAAAAGTGGATTCCCCTTGTTTTGTATGGACCCTTGGTATTTCTAACTGACTTGATCTTAATGATCTGAGTGGTCTGTTAGGTTTATATTCAGTGAGCATATCTGCAATGTATTTAGGTCCTAGGCCATTGAGTGATTTATAAATGAGTAAAAGTACTTTAAAATCAATTCTAAATATAACTGGAAGCCAGTGTGGGAACCTGGGGACTGGTGTGATATGCTCTGAAAAGAAGGAGGCAAAGTCATTGCATTTGCTGTCAGAGAGCAGCAAATGCAATATATTCATATGAGCGACACTAGAGTGTGTAGGGGGGGCGCAACGCCTTTGAATGCCCGCCCTTGACGCTGGCACTGAGGAAGATGCTTTTGAAATAAATGCGGGGCGGGGTGTTTGGTGTCTAGAGGAGAAGAGCCATGTTTTAACACAGTTGATCTGATGCCTATCTGGCCATGATAAAATGTAAACAGTGTTTTTTTACATGGGCAGCTGGTGGCCTGGTAGTTAGGGAGTTGCTTCTGTGATCGGAAGGCCATGTGTTTGAATACCAGGACTGCCAGTGGCACCACTGAGGTACCCAAGGTACCGTGCCCACACACTGCTACCCAGGCACTGCGTTGCTAGCTGCTCACTGCTTCACTGGGTGAATGAGTTAAATGCAGAGAAAGAATTTCATCCTGTGTGGTTTGTTCAAACGTGACTACAAGGGGCCTCTTTACTTTATGCAGGGACCTCCCTTAACTGCTAACTAGGCAGCTGTTTAAAATAAAGTGGCCCCTTACTGTCACAGCACAGCACACAGTGTGAACAATGCTAAATTAATTCCCTGCATTAGACCCATTCAGCAAGTAAAGCAGTGGGCATCCACCCAGGGAACAGTGTGTGGGGACAGTATCTTGCTCAAGGGCACCTCAGCGGTACCCCTGACAGTCCTGGGATTCATACCAACGACCTTCTGATCGCAAGGGCAACTCCCTAACCACTAGGCCACCAGCAGATGGAATAAACAGGGGGGGTCTAGAGGAGCAGAGCCGTGTTTTAACACAGGTGATCTACAGTCTATCTGGCCATGACAAAATGTACACAGTGGGTCTGTTCAGTATGCAGTGAGCTCCAGCAAGGTGGCTGTTTAAAGAGGCAGTATTGAAGTCCAAAATAAAGGTCACCTTGATTGGAGAGTTAGTACATCACCAGTCATTACTCTTTGTATTTACAAACACAGCTGTGTGTTATCCCACTTCATGGCTTCAAATGCAGCTTCTGAGAGTCCAGAGGCGATACCTTGTTCAAGGGTACCTCAGTGGTCCCACTAGCAGTCCTGGGATTCAAACACATGACCTTGAGCTCGAACTAGGCAGGTGTTTAAAGACAAGAGTCCAAAAGAAGTCCCCTCACCAATCATTTCTCTTTCTAATTTACAAAGGACATCACAAAACAACAGTAATTGATGTCTTCACATACTGCCTCTGTGAGGGTCTCTCTGTTCACTGAGTCCAGGGTCTGCACTAAAGCCGTGTCCGGCTTGTGCGCATGCGTATCAGCAGCAAACGACCCACTGAAACGCCTGCGCGTTTTTCTGTGGGAATTCTAGTCCCTGTGCGCTGGAAATGCGCAGGAAATGAGTAAGGGATACCGGGACGCTGCCCTGGCTCTCTCCACAGTGCCCTTGGGATTGACGAGGACGTGCGTATTTGACTCCATTTATGGACGACTGTACTACAGGCTCAACCCACGTGGCCATTTATCATCATTTTAATCAAACTCGTATTGTACTAATAGCGTCTATTGACGCCCCAATGTCAACGGTGTGTAGACACTTTAACGAGATCAAATTTAATATAAATGACAGAATGAAAGATCTGGACTGTGCTCCTCCCATAATCTCCATTGCACCACGTTCCTATGCAGCCGCATGAAACGACAAAAATAAGACCAGACTTCAGCAGACATGAAAATGCGTAAGAATGTACGATCTCTCTCTCTCTCTCTCTCTCTCTCAAAATATAGATAGATAGATAGATAGATAGATAGATAGATAGATATACAGATATAGATATATATTTATATTAAGAAAAAGCACGTCCTGTACTCACAGCCGGGTGACTTCTGAGCTGCTTGGCCACGATGTTCAGCATCTTCAGCTTTTATGTAAAACAAACAACCTCAAATACAAGAGGACTGTTTTTATAAGTCCCAGAGATATCTATACTCCTGCTCGGAGACCCAGAGTACGTTCCGAAGCGCGGTCACAGAAAAGAGCGGAAAAATGCTTGAGCCCCGCCCCACTTTGATTTTTAACCAATCGTAGAAGAGGAACCAAAATGGAACGAAGGAGGAAGCGCCATGGTCTGATAGACCCGCCCCCCGCACTATGATTGGCTAACGGTTTCCTTGATAGGATATTATTATTATCAGTGTTATAGTTGATGTTATTACTATTCAGTATTCTTATTTTAAATATTAATGTTTTTCCCGTAAGCTATTCAAATAAGAAAAAAGAAACATGTTTAAAGTTATTTATCAACTGATACTGACCAAACAAACACCAATATGCTGTGAACATTTATTTTATAGCAAGCAAGTTTGAGGACTTGGACAAGAAACAAAAACACAAAGAAAATTAGTTAAACATACAAAACATATCCAACAAATGTCTGTTCATTCCAAATTCATTCCAAAACACAAAAATGTCTCAAGTGCACGACTGTTGAATAAGTGAACTTGAATGATACATCATTGGTCACATGTTATAGCTTATGTGGCTAACAGCTAACAATCCAACATCCAGCATAGCTGCTTGGTAACAGCTATGTTCAAGTAAAAGTACAAAGACATCTTCAAGTTAAAAATAAGATAGGCATACTCAAAGCATGCTGTGCAAACATTCGTTAAACTAGAAAATGAGGAGTCTCTTTGGCAGCCTGCAGCGGGAAAACGTTCAGTACCTCAACAAAAAAATTTTCTGTAGAAATCTTGTGGTAAATCAATCATCACTGCATGAACAAAACTCTCACAAAGTATCTCTTCAGAAGCAAAGAACATTCTTTTAATCGAAAACATACATTTTATTCTTATCGGACCTTATCTGTTGGTCTGGTTGTCCTAAAATCTTGACAATGTGAAGGCTCTGGTGTTCTCAACTTAAATGTTTTTTTTTTTTTACCTATCAAGTATAAACATAAAACATCTCATGGTCTCCAAAGCCAGGCATCCCTTAAAACACCTATAAATTGCATAATAATAGTAAAGAAATTAGGCATGGTTTTCTTTAGAGGTTCAACAGGTGAGACAAGCTTCTCCACTGACCAGTTTTAGTCTATGCATCTCCCTGTTCCTGAAACTCAAATAAAAGCCAGAAAACTACATTCAGACGCATCTATTAAATGTATACACTTACATCATTCACTGGTCAACATAACTAACTCATGAAAGGCACACCGGATAAGCCTGATGGTCACAGCCCACCTTCAATTATTGAAAATGTGTTCCCACATAATTTTTTTTAATTATATACCGCCCTTCTATTCCCCTATTTGTTAATAACATTTCCCTAACTAACAGGCTACATACTGTATGTCAATTATTTCACTGCAGAGTGTTGTGTTTCTCGAAAAGTGAAGGATTAATACTTTTTTTTTTTTTTAATTAGTTCTACAACCCAAAGCTCCATTCCTTAAGTCACCTCGAGGTTCACTCTGTTCCTGTTATTTCAAATTCAAACAACTTTCCTTTCCAAAAAAAATTTAACTTGTCTTTATCAAATCTTTTTCTCCCATTCCCTAAAAAACAATGCACTGTCTTATCCATGATGAACATGTGAAATGTATCAATATGCAAATCCATCATCCTCCAAGTGTATTGTAATCTCTGCTTCATCCTGTTTGCGCACTCAGGATTTGACCCTCAAATGCTTACGGAAAACTGGTTATTGTGGGGAGGGGAAAAAAGGGGAGGGTAATCTTCTCATACACTTCTTCACTTTATAAAAAAATTCAGAGTCTTCGGCACATTATAAGAGAGTGTGTGAAAAGACTCTTTTTGCTCTTTTCATTCACTCTCTCACATAGCGGTGGTTGCTGGCTCCGGTGGACCCATGTACCCATTCACTATTACTGTAGAACTCGGGGACTGGCAGGCTCCTCCTTGCCCTGTCCAGTAAGATCCTGGAGACACGGACAGGCTCCGAAACAGGAGGTCAACAGAGGGTAGGAGGGGCTTGAGTAGACTGACAGGACAAAAGGCAGAGCCTCCGTGGGGTGTGAAATTCACCTTGTTAGGATCAGGGCAAGAAGAAAGATTTGGCTGGTTCTTATAGTGAAAGCTGGAAATAAGGAAAAAAGCTTCAGTCAGAAAAAAAAAAAAAAAAAAAAAAAAAAACTGTCTTTGCTCTGTGCTACTCTGCCTGAAAAAATTCCTAAAATTACTTTTCATATTACTGTTCAGCATAAAGTGTGTATGTGTTTACAAGTTTGCTCACATGTTTTCTTCACAGACACGGACTCTTTCGCAGCCCTCTGGTGGTTCTCTCTGGAAACAGTAGCTCTTGTTAGGACGAGGTGAGCAAGACAGGAGGAGAGGGGCATCAGCGTCACCACACAGCACTGGCGAGGGGCAAGATCTAGGAGCTCTGCCAGACAAATCTGAGCGCAAACAAAAGCCACACATGAAAAGTAAGCTCAGACTAAATCGGTCAAGTCAGTTAACATAGATCAAAATGTGAGTAAAATACTTATGAGCAAAGCCCTGAGACAAAAACCGCCAAGTTTCTTAAAAGCATCTAAAAATGACAGATTATCGTAAAACTGTTAGCTCGCACTACCATGTAAGAATTATCTTAGCACAAAGATACTTTTGGGAAACTCAGTCAAGTTTTGTTACAACAAATAAACTGTGCACACCTGCACTAATAGCGAAATAAGAGTAATAATAATAATAATAATAATAATAATAATAATATGAATGCAGCCTAGTGCTAGCACTGTCTACACAAAAGCGTGTATGTGTATAGGTTCAGCTAGTGTTCGGGAGAATGTGAGAGAAACTGATTGTTTTACCTGTGTCCAAGCCTGTAAGGCACTGAGGAGAGGCACAGGACGAAGAGGATGAGGGTGAGGAGGAAAAGGGTGAGGAAGGATGAGCGATGAAGGAGGGCTCGCTCTGGGAGCTGATGCTGGAGCTCAAAGATGGAACAGGAGCTCTGCGCCCATCAGGGACTTCTAGGAGCTGTAAAAAAAAATAACACACATTTCCATTAACTACGATGAGAACACGCACTTTCCACTACAGTTTGACAAAGCTTTTTTCAGAACTATTCACATATATAGCAGAATATAGCTCTCTGTCTGGACCAAAGCAAGCAAGCATACGCACATTGATTAGCGACAACATTAAAACTACTGACAAGTTATGTAAATAAAATGAATCTTGTTACACTGGGACCTGTCAAAAGGGGCAGAACAAATTAGACAAGTGAAAATTCTGATCTGGAAGCTATGGTGTTAGAAGCAGGAGAAATGGAAAAGTGATGTTGACAAGGGCCAAATGGTGATCTGAGAAAGGATAACCAGTGAACCTGTTAGAGGGTCATTGGTGCCCAAGGCTCACTGATGCACATGAGGAGTGACAGCTAGCCGGTCTGGTTCGATCCCACAGAAGAGCAAGGCATCACAGAACACAGGGCATCACAAATGATGCCTGACCACAGACAGTTCAGGGTACCCATACTGACCCGTCTACCACCAAAAGCACATACAATGGGCATGGACCAGAACTGGACCATGGAGTCTCATCTGATGAGCCATGTTTTCTTTTGTATCCTGTGGAAGGCCAGGTACATGTGCACTGTTTATCTCAGGAAGAGATGACGACCTCTTTCAGCAGGATAACACGCTGTGCCACACTGCAAGCATTATCCATGAATGGTTTAAGGAACATGACAGAGTTTAAGGTATTGGTATGGCTCCAAATTCCCCCAGCATCTGTGCTGGACAAACTAGTCCAATCCATGGAGCGTCTGCTGCTAAGTTCTAGGTCCCAGATAACAAAGCACATTGTTAGCGGTTATGTGGACCTGCCTTAACAGGTCAGAGCAGTCATTGCCGAATGAGGGGAACCTACACAAAATTGTGCAGGTGGTTTTAATATTATGGCTGGTCAGTGTATATATGCTTATGTATTATATAAAATTGTGTATGTGTTATATACGCTTGCATTAAGGCTGGCCCCAAGTGTGTCACAGGATTTGAATACCTGTTGCTGAACCAGTACTCGGATACTTTAAACAGTATCTACTGTTGTGTCAATAATTGTTAGCGACTACAACAATGCTTTTTCAAGCCTGACATAAACATACATACAATAGATATATACATGCAGAAAACTGTACCCTGCTGTGCTGCATGGGTGACTGACGTCTGAAGGCTCTCTCTAGTTCTTGGTCCAGTCTTTCCTCACTCCGCCACATAGGAGAGGGCAGCTGTGGAAAAGCTGGTCGAGGGACAGGCACAGGCAGGGACTGACCAAATACACATACAAAAATACAGTTATAGTTTATTAGGGACATCCTTTTTGTATCTACATTCATTTATAAGCTACACCTACCATATAGTTCCATTACAAGTATACAGTGTCAGACAGTAATACATCTGTTGTGCAGGTTCTGTACAACAGGCTGCGCACCATTCACCATCGGTCACTTGGTCACAAGATTGCTGATACCCAGATATTTTTGAGGGGTGGACCAGTATAACAGGTACAGTGTTGCTGTGGTTTTTACAAGCCCATTTAAACCCAGCCAGATTCATGTGGCTCAAGAACGTTTCAATATCTATCATTTGAAATAGTCAAGTACATACACTACCGGTCAAAAGTTTTAGAACACCCCAGTGTTTCAAGCTTTTTTTTAATTGAAATTCAAACAGTTCAAGTCCAGAGAATAGCATGAAATGGTTCAAACGACGGTGCTGAACTGCAAGATGGTAAGCTGGAAAACATGGAGTGGCCAGAAGTATCCAGACGTAAACCCCATCTAGCTGCTTTAGGATGAACGGGACAGAAAAGTGACAGCAAAGCAAACTATAAAGTGCCGCACACTTATGGGAACTTCTGCAACATAGTTGGGAATAACTTTCTGCAGAACGAACAATGAGACATTGAACTGTTTGAATTTCAATACAAAAAAAACAGAAAAACCGGGGCGTTCTAAAACTTTTGACAGGTAGTATATGTAGCCTATGTGCTCTGTCATGGCGCAACGCGGAGAGGAAAAAAAAAAGAAAAATGCATCATATGCACTATGAGCCAAACCAGAGTCGGCGGAATCAAATTTTGGTTTAAAATTGTTACATCACTATATGACACTTCAGTGCCTTTTCATTCCAACAGAAGTACCACTTTCTCCTCTGTCAACATGTTTAGTTGTGGCTGTATAATAGCAGTAAATCCCCCTTAGCATTTGTTCCCCTTTAAGTGCTGAGTGTTTTAGCCACTAAAGAAACTGTCTGTTGTCATGTGAGTTGGTGTTTTTTTTGTTTGTTTGTTTGTTTTTTTTACATCCAACATTTTTCTGGGGTAACACAAACTGTGAATCAACAGATAGACAGTCTCTAACTGCCCACTGGCAAGGTCGAACTAGAAGGTGGGGCCTTCTAATAAGTGGCCAATCAGCATAGACCACTCAAACCCCTGGGTAAAAACATCTGTTAAGAGAAATGGTAAACCGGCTGATGGCCAAACCCACAGGCGAGAGGTGTGAAAAACCAGATGATTCAATTTAATGGAATAAAGCATGTGTGTGGGATGCAGCAGTTTGTACCTGGCCTGTATCTCTCTGAAGAGCAGAAGCTTGTTTTCATAAAATCACTCTTCCTGTTGCTTCACTTTGCACTCCTCCTCACTTCCTCTGATACTTGCATGCATGTATGTTGTTAATGTTTGTGCAGCCCTCACCCACAGACCACTGAAATCATCTGGTTTTTAGATGGTCCTGTTTTTTATTGTACACAAGCATCCACCCTTGGTTTTCAAAACAATGTGGACAAACGCTTTCACTGAAAATACCGTGTGACAAAATTACAGTGTACAAACCTTCTACTACAAATTATAAGAACTGAATGATCTGGGATGTGATTTACTCTTATTTTGCCTGTAGTGAAACAGGCCAGCTGGGCAAATGACTTTTTACCCATATGTCACCTACTTAAAGGGCTCTACACTTCAGAAGTTTCCAAGGTTAGTTTAAACATAAAAAGGGAAATGAGTACTGAGTATGTTGAACTACTTGGGACAGCGCACTGAGAAAGAAAGACCGAGATTGTGTGTGTGTGTGTGTGTGTGTGTGTGTGTGTGTGTGTGTGTGTGTGTGTGTGTGTGTGTGTGTGTGT
>JBBIGA010000106.1:27850319-27889988 GCA_037576975.1 Alestes dentex | reverse complement strand
TTATAGGCCTACAGAGAATGTTGTTATATCTTTCAACAGTTTTTAAAGCACTTGTTCTGAATGCACTTTGTTCATGCCCTTCGTTCAGAATATTAAAATGCACTTGAATTCACTAGTTTTATGAGAGAAGATATTTAATTGTGTAATATTTCAGCTATCTTGCTTTTAGGCTATTCATGAGTGGGGCAAAGTAAAATATTTTATTTCAAAGTTTTGTAACAGATTTATTAATTTAATAATAATAATTAATAATTTCGGTTTCGGTCAAAAAAAAAAAATCATTTCGGTGCATCCCTAATATATATAGATATAATGTAAACATATAAAATTATATGTGTATATAATTCACACATTTAATGTAATTATTTAAGAATCATAATGTAATCACATTTTAATGGAATCAATTTGAATTGACGTAGGTGGTTTACACCCCTATGTAAAAAACAGCTGGTTCACTGGCTGTGTTACACACACACAAAAAAAACATTATTTGTTCTATTATTAATGACCTGTCTCGTGTCCTTCACTCTGCCTTTGCCCTTAAGTCACCGTTATGAGGTCTGAAAGTGGGTGACATTTGGGTCTTAAGTTAGGACCCGCTGAGCCATATAGACACTGCGTATTTATTTATTTTTTTATTTTATTTTATTTTCATATTTTATGTGATACCTCGTGGGGCACAAAGAAATTGATTCAGTTGAATATAATTAACTTTATCGAAGGATTTATACATGCAGCAGGATCAGCTGTTAAGACAGTGGCGTGTAAGATCTCTGTTTGTCCACAGGGGTATGCTGTGGGATGGAGCACACCACCATTTTGACAAGAAAGGTGTTGTAGTGGCAGCCAGAGACGACATCTCCACAGAGAGAGCACTGGAGCTGGCAATAGAGTCGGGGGCCGAGGACGTACAGGAGATTGAGGATGAGGAAGCAAAGCCTGTTTTACAGGTTAGATACACCAGAAATCTGAACCTTCAAAAGCTTCCTGTACGGAGAGAATCCCGTCACTAAAGGCAGTGCATCCTAAACTGCTGGGACGAAGTAGATTTTACAGTTATTAGTGAAAGATATTGTACTGTGCCTAATATTTTTGTTGTAGTACTGCTGTCTATTTTTCTCACAACCATGTTTTTAGGAAGCCACCCATTACATTGTATGAACATTTCCTGATAATTAGACTAATACACTTTTTTTTGTCATGTAACATTTTAAGTCACATTAAGATGATGATAACCCCTTTCTGCACCCATCCTAATGACCATTCTGTCAGTAGAATGGTAAATAGCAATTTTTAATAGTCTAATAGTTTTTTAATTGAATAATATTTAAAAATGAAAAAGGGCATTTTAAAAAATGCAAACATAAAATAAACAATTAATGTAACTGTGTCTTTAAGAAAAGCAGGGCAGAGGAAAACGGTTCAAAACGCGTCAGTTTTGTAGCTGCACTCATTTTTTAACCTCAAATTACGTTTGTGGTATTATGTACCAAACAGTCAGTATTGTTTTTTACAGATCATTTTCCACCCTCTTTTTATCCCCTAACATGAAAATAGCTGTTTTTGTTACTGTGAAAAATGTAAATAACCAGTGCTCTGATGGGTCATCTTATTCAAAATGCGGTCCAGGCTAAAACTTTTCTTATATAGGTGTCACTGGGCAGGGCAAAACTGCTGTAGGCGGAATGTACAGACATAGTTAACTCTGCTCACAACCAGTTTATTCAAAACAGGATGTCTTAAAGCTTAGTCTTCGTATATAGACTGGAGAGTTATCATTTATTATGATGCAGGCCCTTCAACTCCACTAAAGGTAAATGAAATAAGATAGATATGATAAAGATTCTATGATATGACAGCATGATGTATTAAAGGTCTTGTGATACTGACTTTTATCATTACCTCGCTTCACTACAGTTCCACTTCTCTCCTCCTCAGTTTGTCTGTGACATGAGCTCCATGAAGACAGTGCGGGCAGCACTAGAAGCTCTCGGGGCGCGCACACTCTCCGCTGGGGTGGAGTACATCTCCAACAGCCCCACACCTCTACCACAGGACCAGCTGGAGGCCAGTGCAACCCTGCTTGAGGCTCTCAGTGATTACCCAGATGTGGTCAGAGTTTGGGACAACATTCAGGCCCTGGAGTAGAACCAAAGGAGTGGGACATGAAGTGCACATTGCTGGTGCAGACCAATAAGACTAATACTGGATGTTACATGAGTCACAGCTGAAGCTTACTAAGCAGGAAATAGACCGCAGCACACCAGAAGCTTTGTGTCGATTGACATCTCAGTGAGCTCTCTTGATAAACTGCAAGGTCGCAAGTCATCTGTTTGTGTTCAGAATAAAGCAATATCTGTAATGAGGTGTTCATTCCTTGCAGTGATAGTGATGTTCACAGACATTTGAACTGCTTGTTCTGCAAAGACCTTTACTCTCTTACCTAAAATGCGGTCAATCAGCCAAAATATGTTTGTTTAAAGTGTCTTGAGGCTAATGAAGCTACCGATTAATGAAGGCCGATAACCCACCAATGAGCATGGTGTTACCTGCATTCCTACTCATCAAACTGATAAGGATAAGCTTCCATTACCTTATTTCTCTGGAACGAATTTAAAGAAACAAGAAAAAATGTGTCTGCATTCATATCTAAGCTGAATTTAGGAAACGAGGAAAGTTGTATAAGAACCCGCCTCCCTAAATTCGTTGAAAGTTAATGCTCTCTAGAGATACACAGTGACCTGGTTTGATCATCTTGAAATTCGGAAGATGTCATCTTGTTTTTGCAGAGTATGCTTCTGCTGTTTATGATTCATGCAACCCTATTTCCAAGGTGCCACTGATGAATTTCACTGCCGTTGTCAAATAGAGAAAGCATCACTGCAAAAGCCTGGACACCAAAAGTTCCCACCTTTGCTAAAATTTGAGAAAGCCATGGGTACTACTCTCAGCTTATTTGACTCATTAGGTCTTAACCCAAGTGCAGAACATCATAAATCTGGTGATCCTTCAGATCCTTCAGATTTTGTGCCATCAGAAGCTGAAGATCTAAAACTAAAGATAACTGCAAGAGGGCAAAAGGTCTAAACGTTTCCTGCTTGTCATTTTCAAGGTCTGAAATGTCATCAAGAAAGTTAAGGACCCGTTGAACTGTCGAGACAAGATCAGGGAGACCAAAAAGAAAAAGCTTCTTTTAGACTGGTCAGGCATGCAAAGCAAAACCCCCACTTCACTGCTGAGGACCAACAGGAAGACACAGAAATAGTGACACACTGGCCTACTGTGCAGTGTTGTCCCACAAACATCTACCCTGTGCCATCAGAAAGTAACCATAACTGATCTCCCCACAAAATTCGATATCAAGGACAGTGGTCCAAAAGCTATGTACAAATCCACAAAATCAAGCTTTTGACATGGTGGTTTCAGTTCTCTGACCTAAACCCCACTGAAGATCTGTGGTTTGAGCTGAAGGGGAGAGTCTAATGTAGAGGACCCTAGAGGATCTGAAGAAATTCTGTGCGGAGGAGTGATCTCTGCTTGCTCTGTGTTCTCTTTAAGCAGAAGAGAAGACTCATTTCTGTTATCCTGGCGAAGACAGGCTGCACAAAGTACTAAATGCAGGGATGTCAGACACTGTGAAAAATGTATAACTTTGTTTTTTAACTCAGATTTGCCAAGGGTGCTAATATTTAGAGCTGAAAATTAAACGGCCGCTTTTACACTGTTTAAAATGTATTTTAGGTTAGCTGGACAAGCCAAAACTTTTCTAGTTTTCTAAATTTTCTAGGCCTAAGCCAGATTTCAGAGCCAGTGAATCACTCTTGGGAATTCCTTTTAGTGAAGGCTTAGGTTTAGGCTTTTGCTAAACCTAAGTGGAATCACTAAGGAATTACCTACAAAATCACAGGCTTAGTTATCTATTTCTGGGTATCATAAATTATTCAGCAACAACCTTGGAGCAATATATATTAACTGTATAGACTGGGGGTCCATTTAAATATTAAAGAAGCATTAAAAATGTTTTTAGTACATCAAACTCCTTCAAGAAAGTGAGAATTGCTTCTCCATAAGTTTTTTCATTATGTTCTTTAACACACATTGCTGGTGGGGTTCCCCTATTGAAACATCCGTAAGCCAGGCTTGTGTGTGTAGTGTGTATTCTGAAGGTCAGAGTCTTTAAACCAGGTCATTCTGCTGAATGGACCCATTTCCGGCCTTCTCCTCTCGTATGAATGTGATGAAGCCAATTAGTCAATACCCTGCCACATTAACCAGGTTCCGTGCAATCTGTTTCTGTTGTGAACATTGACTGGTTATGTGCCAACATCATCACTTCTATTTCATTCATCTGATAAGTGTAACCATTCAACAAGAGACACAACAAGAATTGCTTCAACAAAGACAGCAAAATGAAGTAAGATATTGATCAAAGCCTCGTGGCTGTTGTTGTCCGGATGGGTCCTGTGGCATTGATTTATTTGTGAGTGTCCCCTGTTGTAGTATCCAATTGATCTGATCACATGGGCAGGGATGCATCCATGTGAAGGTTACAGCGCCAACACTCTGGGGTCGAGTCACAAGAGGATAGTCTGAACATACCACTTCGAAGTACAAAATCAAGAAGGATATTTGCTGTCTGTGCCATGTGAGGTTGGATCTACATCAGACTCTGGGGTTGAAAAACAAAACTGGACTGGACAAAATGAGACACTCCTGCGGTAAGAACAAAATTGTCATATAACATACAACTTGTCCGTTTAGATGAGGATCATTTAGATCATCAGGCTTCCCAGAGTAGGAGTGCTCATCTAGGTTCTGTTACTGCGTGTATGATCATCCTGAGTTAAAATAACATCTGATGCTAGATTACCACCCATACTGTATAAAGTGTGATGAAAACAAGTCCAGGTCACAAACTGTCCAGGTGTGGTTTAACATCTGAACATGGCTTAGAGGAACCACCTGAGGAAATGTTTAACCCATTCTTTTGAGCCTTTCCAAAAATTGAGAAGTCCATCTAAAAACAGAACAGGATAAAAAGATAGCTACATTGGTTAGAATGATCCTGCTCCCAAACGTACATCAAGTTAGGGTCTTAACAGGATATCAAGTAACTGCCTTTACACAAAGATTTGGTGGAAACTTGAATGGTGACTTGAACAAACCTTGACAGGCACATTTGCCAGCATAAGGATTAAATCAGGGTTGTCACGAGGAACCCCAGGATCAGGACCCAGATTTAACAATGAGCAGAGCGTTACTACTTCAGAATCAAAGTTTTGCCATTGATAAAAGACTATAATGGGTTGATAGAATAGAAACCTGAGTGTTTTAATGTAAAATCAAAGTCTTGTCTCTGGTAAAAAGATACAATGGGTTGATGGACAAGAATCTTGAGTAGGGAAGATCTTGATTGGGAAGACCTTCCATTAAGCAATGTTCAACATATTTATAGACAAAGTTTGGTTAGTACAATGACACCATTTTGAAACATAATTCTGATTTTTTTTTTCCAGGATTTGATTGTGAAATCTTGATGCATCTGATCTGTCAGTTTCCCAGGGTAACTCCCTATTTAAACGGTGTGCCCGAGGAAACACATTCTGACTGGCAGTTGCAATGGGGAATCGCTCGATTCCTCAGTAATATGTGGACAGACTGGAGCTGAAATGTACATTCCAAATGTAAGTCTTCTCAAAAAGACTGTTTCCCCACACCTGTTGCTTCTTAGATGTGACATAGTTTAAGGTTTGTGAAAAGAATTTCAAAAAAGTCTTGCGTTGCATGTTTATCCAAGTTTTGGCTGTGGCCTTTATTTTGGTTTGTCCTCACTTTCCTGTCCTCATCTTCCTCTTCTTCCATGATCATGCAGGCTGGTGTGCTGAGCTCTTCCTCTGACTTTGACCAGATGAAGTGCGGGATTGCCAACCGTTTCCCACAGTTCTCCCTCAGCCTCCGCCGGCCCAGGCGGTCCGTCTCCGTCTCTGGCTCGCCCCCCAACATCGAGCTTGTGGCCACCCCTAAGGTGAAGGATCGCACGCAGAACATCACAGAGAGGGTCACCCAGGTAGGGTGGCAGGAGACTTGTGGCAGGTGTTGGCAAGTTCACAGAACAGTAGAAAAAGGGCAGGGAGCAACAGAGTATCAAGGATTTGGGGTATTGTCCTCTAACCCCAAGACGTTTTGTGTCCGCAGTTAGCTTGTTTGGTTTCGTGGTGGAGCTAAGATGTAATGGAAGCTTAGACTGCACCAATTCGTTCTGTGCAAACTGCATACCTAATTCACCACACCCTTCCTACAAACTCCATTTTTACTATGCTTAATGGTCTATGAAAGTATGCAATATTGTATGGACCACTACTGTGGACTCTGCCCAACTGGTATCAGGGCTGGCACGTGGACAGCAGTGTGGTCAACACCCACCAGCGGAAAGATCGTTAAGACACAGAGATATGAGACCTGGGGCAGAGGGGAACGGCCGCATGCCATAACAACGATCGATCAGCGCAATGATGCATGTGCATGATGTCAGGTCAGGACCACCCTGTTTCCTTTGTGGTTATGAAGGGGAACATGACTGTGACCTCTGAACCTCCATCTATGGGTTCTCTCTTTCTCTGAATTACATGTCTCTTTCTTCCAATCAACCCCATTTAAGTCATGATCAAAGTGTTGACATTACACATCAAGATTCAGAGACTGGTCCAGAGAGATAGCGAGTGTTTGTGCGTATGCATGTGTGTGTCCAGTGGTGCGAGCCCAGTAGACTCTCAGCGGTCAGTGCAAAACACAGCTGCAAGCTGTAAACAGTCACAGAAAACTCCAGTCCCTGCCTTGAACTGTGGATCTGTGGCCGTAGTGATAATATCTTCACTTTGATCGAAAAAGGCAGTGTGAAGGTGTAGGAACTAGCACAGCAGTGCTGTCTGTGAACTGATGGACAGCATGGAACTATCAATATGAACATGGAAAACAATAAACGTGTTGGAGACTTGTTAGGTTGGACAGCCTAGTATTAGGGACAAAACTGCATGGACGTCAAGAAACCAGTTAGTACTGATGATTTTCTTTTCAGTGAACCTACAGTAGCCTAAAGCAGAATTTGATGATCGTAACTGAATAGCGGATACTGTACTCGTTTATTTTTGGACTTGTGAAGTAAGTGCTAAATGTTTTGTCTTTCTTGACTGTATTTTCAAAAGGAGGTTGACAGGCTTCTGGATTTGTTTCTTGACTGAGCATAGATGGTTCAGACTGTACATAGTTGTTCACTGCAAACTAGATCAAATGCTGTGATGTACAATGTTGTGACATTGTACATCACAGAGTATGTTTATGTTGTTTGAGTCGTCTAAACAGCCATGTTTGATGTCCAAATTTGGACAAATAAGCTGAATGGCTACCTTGCTTCCTAGCTGTTGTTACTTAGACCCTGTTTGCACCTGGTCACTTCATGTGACAAGTATCTGGATTAGACCTAGAACAGTTTTTAGCCTCATGCTTTTACACTTAGAGGTCAAATGCGTTTCTGGTCGACAAGACTGAGGTCCAATTACTATGTGACAGACATGCAAATAAATGCATATACAACCAGTCAAAGCACTGGGAGGGTTTTGGTTGTCAAATGTGTCTTGGGGAGAAGGATGTGTTTACACTTCTATAAAACATGGCTCAAAGGCTTGATCTGATTTGTACCGGTTTGAAATGTTTCTTGGATGCATTTTAGTAGCCCCCAACTGAAGGCAGAAAAGACTTCAGCACAAATAAAACAGATGGTACTTACTACCGCCTTCAAAAGATGTTATAGCACCAGTCAGAATTATAATCGTAATCAGCCAAAATACCTGCAATCAAGTGACAAGCCAAATTATGACAATATGTCATACTTTTATGCGCGTCTGTTTCTTCACACAGGTGTTGTCTCTGGGTGCTGATGTGCTGCCTGAGTACAAGCTCCAGGCTCCAGATGTCCACAGGTGGATCATGCTGCACTACAGTCCCTTCAAGGCAGTTTGGGATTGGGTCATCCTGCTGCTGGTGCTCTACACGGCTGTCTTTACTCCCTACAGTGCCGCCTTCCTGCTGAACGAGCTGGAGGAGGAGCGCGGGCGGCCCTGCGGGTACACCTGCAACCCGCTCAATGTGGTGGACGCCATCGTGGACATCCTCTTCATCCTGGACATCGTGCTCAACTTTCGCACAACCTACGTGAACCGCAACGATGAGGTGGTGACCCACCCAAAGCGCATTGCCATCCACTACATTAAAGGCTGGTTCCTCATCGACATGGTGGCCGCCGTCCCTTTCGACCTGCTCATCTTTAAATCTGGGTCAGATGAGGTCAGAACATTTGAATGCTAGCGGAAAAATAGAAATCTAGAAACATTTTGTCCAGAGACCATATGACTTGTTTCTGCTGAAAATACTAAAGGAGAAAAAAAATCTGAGAAAAATAATGCAAGTCTATGAGGGACACTTACTGTATTTTCAGGGAGCAGTGGTTTCAGTTGTGTGCCCCCTGTTTGCAGTTCTTGTTATATGTATGGTTAGATCGTCTTACAACCACATGGAAGACATGTTTAGAGGTCTTTTGTTTATTTAATTAATTTTGAATTCTGAAAACATTGTGAAATCGTGTACCACAGTATTTGATCACAACCTTTCAAATATGAAACATTCTACCTCGTTTTATTAAATAAAATTAAGACATAACTTTCAAAATGTCAAACATTTTTGAACTGCCTTTTTACCCTATTAGCAGGTCTGAGCAATCAACAGGGGCCCTCAAATGGGACACCACAGAATGTTATTCTTACATGTGAAAAATAATACGAATGAGTAGGAGTTTCCAAACATTTGACTGCTCCTATATATTGTATAGTACAACTGCTGCCCTTTTAACACTACCTGTCATCCTCTTTTATGTTATATTCAGACTACGACAACACTGATCGGCCTACTGAAGACGGCACGACTCTTGCGACTGGTCCGTGTGGCAAGGAGGCTGGATCGATACTCTGAGTATGGTGCAGCGGTGCTCATCCTGCTCATGTGTACATTTGTGCTGATCGCCCATTGGCTGGCATGTATCTGGTACGCCATTGGCTATGTGGAAAGGCCCTACATGAAAACAGGCTGGCTGGATAACCTGGCTGACCAGCTGGGGAAGCATTATAATGACAGTGACTCCAGCTCAGGACCTTCTATAAAGGACAAATACGTCACTGCGCTCTACTTTACCTTCAGCAGCCTGACCAGTGTGGGCTTTGGGAATATCTCACCAAACACCAACTCTGAAAAGATCTTCTCCATCTGTGTCATGCTTATTGGCTGTAAGTTTTTTTCAACTTCTACACATTAATAGCTGATTCCATAGCAATGTAAAGCTAAATTCACACACACAAATGTTAACTTAAAAGAGCGCACTTTTTGAAGAAAACGAGTGTGCAGTTTAAGCAATTTCCTGGAGTTATGAGAGCAATGCTAGATAGATTCTGTGTATTCAAGGTGATTGCCAGTAATTGCTGAGCAGTTGCTTAAGTATACCAGATGGCTGCAAAAGTGTTGCTAGTGGGTATCTAGTGTATTTTGGGTTGTTGCTAAATTGTTGCTGTTACAGGTGGTTGCTATGTTATTTTAGGCAGTTCCTGGGTGGTTGCTAGGGTTTTGCCAGGGGTTTGTTCTAGTATTTTAGCAAGTGAGGTGCTGCTAGTTGGCATTCCAAGAAGTTGCCAGGGTATTGCTGGCTTGTTGCAATGGTATTCCAAGTGGTTCCTAAGAGACTTCTCATTAATTTCTATGGTATTGCTAGTGTACTAGTATTATGGTGACATTAGTGGGTGTGTAAACCTCTGGCACAATGCTGCATTATTCATTCACATGGGGGAGAAAATCAGACTTTAAACAGGGATTACAAACAAACCATACCGTCTTAATTTAAAAGTAAATTTTCAATTTCAGTATTGGTCACTGTTACACTTTTTTGTTGTTGTTGCCCACCTTTTTTAGCCCTCATGTACGCCAGCATATTTGGGAATGTGTCAGCGATCATACAGCGCCTTTACTCCGGAACGACGCGTTACCACACACAGCTGCTGCGAGTGAAAGAGTTTATCCGTTTCCACCAAATACCTGGAGAACTGAGGCAGAGGCTGGAGGAGTACTTCCAGCATGCTTGGTCATACACCAACGGCATTGATATGAATGCAGTAAGAGATCCGTAATCCTACATGAAACAAAAGCAATGTGATTTCACAGTCAAACCAATTTTGGGTTAAACTAACTTAAATAGATTCACTATTTATAAACAGACCTTCTGTTTAATCGAGTTGCTCAGCTATAAACAGTGTGTTCACTTGTGCAACAAGAAGTTTCACTGTTTGTCCCAAATGGTAATCTGTTCATACGGTGTGAATCTATATGTTTTTCCAAGCATTACTTTTCTTTGAAAATAACTGTATTGGTTACCAATATTCTGAAGTACAGTTACTCTATTACTTGCATTTGTGTAGGTGTTGAAGGGATTTCCTGAATGCCTGCAGGCTGATATCTGTCTGCATCTAAACCGCACCCTGCTCCAGAATTGTAAGGCCTTCAGAGGAGCCAGGAAAGCGTGCCTGAGAGCCCTTGCCGTGCGTTTCAAAACCACACACTCCCCACCAGGAGACACCCTCTACCACCACGGTGACATCCTCAACAATCTGTACTTCATCTCCCGCGGCTCCATTCAGGTGTCCCGCAACGACATAGTGCTTGTTATACTGGGTGAGCCTGCTGTTAGTACTACATAATGGATAAAATGTTTTGGCATCGTTGTTCGGTTAAAATGTCTAAAAGTTGTATTTGCAGTGCAGTCTAGACATAGCCCAACAGAAGGATGTAGTGTGTTGGGATCCGGGACAGAGCAAAAATGAGGAACCGTCAGGTAGATCTCAGAGATTGGGGTTAAGAAAGACTAATCTACGTGGCAGTTGTATGCAAAAGCATCCGTGACATGAAAAGAAGT
This sequence comes from Alestes dentex, assembly GCA_037576975.1. NCBI lineage: Eukaryota > Metazoa > Chordata > Actinopteri > Characiformes > Alestidae > Alestes > Alestes dentex. The sequence goes on along the minus strand of JBBIGA010000106.1, from coordinate 27,878,983 downwards.
AAACATGGCCCACTTTTACTTGCAGAACACTAGTGCAATATTCTTGGGCTATCCTGCAGCATGTTTAAGATCTACCCAGAGATCAGTGATGTCAGGGAACTTTCAGAGTCACTCCAAAAGCTTCAGCTTGCATTTCCTGAGAGGAATTAATGGTGGATTTAAAGATTTTATAGGTTTTATAGTACTACCCTGTTGTACAAACTGATTTTTACTCCCAGGAGTGCTGCTTGTGGAAAGTGAAAGCCTTTCTTCTGAAAGCCATGATTTCAACGCCTCAACTTTCTAGGCAATTCTGTCATGTCTGACAATTTCAAATGACAATTCTTAACAATTCTTGACCTGTCTAATCAGGCCTGACAAATAAATGATGGACCAATGGATTCATTGAGTTCATTGAGACTTTACAACTGAAGTTATTTGAAGTTAATCACATTCAAATGAACTAAACATCAACATTTGCATATAGTTTACTTTTTTCACGTAAAAATAAACAAATTATGTAAAATGGCCATGGATGCCCTGCGTATGTTGTAAAACAAATTACCGGTCATATCCATTAAGGGCTGGTGTGGCTACAAGGTTTTTTTTATTCCAATCTTATTCTACTAGGTTAATTAATTGGTAACCTTTATAAGTGCTAGCTAGGGAAAGTGTCAAAATTTTCAACCTATATGGTCCCCATGCAGGCAAAAATGATATCTTGGGTGAACCCATTAACCTGTATGACGAGCCTGGCCACTGCAATGCGGATGTGAGAACACTCACCTACTGTGACCTTCACCGTATCCAGAGAGATGACCTATTGGAGGTGCTAGATATGTACCCTGCCTTTGCTGAAAGCTTCTGGAGAAACCTGGAGATCACCTTCAACCTCAGAGAAGTGAGCATATCCAGTTATTCTTACTACATGTACACGACACAAGATCTGAATCTTACGTCTTGTGTTTTACTAGGGATGAGACATGATTTTCGAATAGTCGAATATTCAATATATGTTCGAATATCGGATGGTTATTTCGAATACCGTCTTTTTCGAAGACGTTTCCTAATCAATATTTCATGTAACGCATTAATTCAGCCTGAAGGTGTCGGTAACAGTCAAACTCCCTACAGGCACGGTAGACTAGGCCTACTTAGCCCATAGGCTACTCCAAAAATAACAGAAGAAGAAAACTGAACTTTACCGTGCGGCGCAGGGCCGCGTCAGAGCGGATCTACCGGGCTGGCATCTCACTGACTATGGGGAGGCTATCGATCGTGAACTGTAACGGCCTGGACTTTCTTTACCAGCTCGGTGTGGTTCCGGGGGGTGAGGCCATCTCATAGGTGAGTTGCTCAGTGAAGATGTTCATTTACTGTACTGTGGTTTGGAAGGTTCGGAAAGAAAGCCCTGTGGTTTGGAAGGTTCGGAAAGAAAGCCATGCACAAATTAAAAAAAATCAAGCAAAAAGTCAAAAAGCGCTCTGTTCAGAAGGTTAAAAGCGCTCTGTTATTGGCGCCGATGTACATCATTTTTACATTAAACGACGGTGTCGTGTGATTAAACAGTTTGTGGAAAAATACCTGTTTCACACTCTATCATCGTGTGTTTGCGCGCGCGTGTGCATGCGGGTGGGGGTCGATTTTCGAATAATATTCGAATAGTTCTCAGCGATTTTCAAATAGTGTTTTTGCCAAAAAGTCACATCCCTAGTGTTTACCATAATTGTGAATGTGTTCCGTGTGACTAGACCGATCCAGTTGTGCGCACTCTCCACAATGACGTTTCTGACTGCGTTTACCATGGCAATTGCCAGCGACATCACAGAAACTCACTGGACCGACGCAATAGGCCAGGTGAGCGCACCAACAGCCACATAACAGTGATACTTCATAACAGGTTGTTTCCTAACAAATGCACACAACGACTAAGGATCTATGTTTCTTTTGGTACAACTGGATCAGATGGGATGGATCACAATGATTCTTACCCACTTCAGACATACTCAGTTATGGATCATCACTGTTCTTCTGGTCCTCAAAACCACTGGGAGGAAGTGTGTAGCTGCAGCTCCTCCACATCCCAGTCCAGTGAGGACCTCAACAAACCACAGAGGACCCACAGCCAGGTCTACACTCCTGAAGGAAATCCCAATAATTACCACCCGCCTGTTGTACGGTTGATGCCACCCAACAGCACCTCAGCTAAGGGAACAGAGCCTGGCCAAGACAGAGGACACTCAGGTAAGCAACTGCTTTGAGGATTTCACTGGGTGCTCCTTGAAGTAGCTAAATTCGTTAGTGATAACTGAGTTTCTAGAGACTTTTGGGTATAAAATACTGGATAATCAAACTTTTTCCCTGGATTATTGATGTCCTCCTTCCAATAGGAGCTCACCTCTCGGGACTGTACCATTACTGGACAGATTGTCGGTCCAGTCAGTATACAGAGCAGTGTTGTCATTCCTCTTCGATCCAAGCACCGTACCTTCTGAGACCATTTGCAGAAGACTGTCCAACGGAGCTTGAGTCCAGGCTAGAGTTACTGCAAAGCCAGCTTAATAGGTATGAGGCTTTTTCTGAAGAACAGAACCTCTCCGTATCAGAACCTTAAGTCTGAAATATTGATCTTGAGAACATTCTCGGCCGACAAAAGTTTAGAGCTCCGATACGGCTGTGGCCCAGTAAAACATTGTCTAAACCTGACTAAACCCCAAAAAACTGTTGTATGTTGTTATATGTTCTAGGCTGGAGGCAAGAATGACTGCAGACATCAATGTGATCCTTCAGCTCCTGCAGAGACAGATCACCCCAGTGCCTCCAGCATACAGCTCAGTGTCTCCTGCAAACCATGCCCCAGACCCCTCCATCTTGTATGGGACCACTGCACCAGTGCTTCACAGTCTGTACTCAATTTCCAATCTTCAGATGGAGAACAGAGCTACCACAATTCAGGTAAAAGTCTTCTTAGAAAAAGGATTATTCCATGAACATGCTCTTATCAACAATTTTGCTCAAGATCGGTTCTCTCCAATCCACCTTATTTTTCAAATGCATTTTCAAATAATTAGCTTCTGTTGATTGTCATCTACATATGTTCTAAGATGGTGGTTCCCACACATGGTACTTGAATGCTCCTGCCCTGGACTTTGAGTTAGATGAGGTGGTGGAACAACATCAAAATGTGCAGGACAGGGAAGCTCCAGGACCATGATCGAGAACCGCTCTGCATTCTAGAGAGAACCTCATGTTCCTTTAAAAGAACTTTACAACTTTAATCCTTGTATCCTTGCAGAGCGTGGCCCAATCTGACTCAAAGGTCAAAGCAAAGTCACAGGATTCCTTACTCAGTGGCATCCAAGAGACGGTGGGGTCAAGTGAAGCTAAGAGCGTTCACAATATCTCGGAGACAAAACTGGCTGTCACCCCTATTCACCAGGCATCTCCCAATTTGATGGATGTAACGTGCCTACATGCCTCTCTTCGTTCTCCCTCACTGCCCAGCAACCTGGATGCCTCATCAGATCTTGCAGATGTCCACAAACATCTATCTGACCCTGTCTTGTCTACCAACTAATGGCTGCCAAGAAAACAACTTTAGAAACTGATCAAATTTGCATCTGGTTCATGTCAGGGAACTTCTTACATAATCACACATCAAAGCGCCCTTGTAACCTCAAACACCAGGATTCTAGGTTTCTCCTAAAACCTGGCAAACTTGGAATCCCAATGAACAGTGGCATCTCTTCGGGGAGCAATTAACTTTTAAACGTATTGCTAAAAGAAATGAAGAAACAGACAGTCTGTAACTGTGTCATCTGGCTTAGAGACATCCAGGCTTGTCTGCACAACACCAAAAAACAACAGAAAGACAGCTATGGCTGATAAATCTGCTTTAATGGTTAATAACATAAAAGCAGATTTTTCATAAATTCCAAGGCAGATCTTACGTGCAAGCTTTTGTCAATGGCTGTTCAAGGTTATGGCAACTTTAAAGAATTAAAGAGTCACTTGTAACTTCTTGTTTTACTAATAAAGACTTTTTTTTAACAATTAGGTTACATGAGTAGTTACAACCTAGACAAAAGCACATGGTGAGAATACAACAAATCAGGACAGCAATGCAGGGGTTTTTTTTTTCTTCTTCAGAACAATGCTGCAAAAAACATAATTCTCAGATAAATCGTGCCTTTGAGGCTCCAGGTGTTGAAGTGTTTGGGAACCATTAAGAACTTCACTTCAGTGGCCTTCATTTGTCCAATTGTCCGACTCAAAAGCCAGGTCCAAAAATTCTGTACGTTCAGGTTCATAAACAGTATACAGTGGACACAATTTCTTGTGTACAGAAATTGGCGTAGGATGGAAGATAGCGGATAAAGGTGAACACAAATTCAGTGTCAAAAGACTAGACGATTCACAGCCATTCAACTGTAACCCAGCTCTGACTGAAAGATGTTTTATGATCAGACTTTATTATTTCTGTCAATTACCTTCACAGTTCTGTGATTTTGTGGTCTCATTTATGGACCTTTAACAATCTCTGTTGGTGATGGCATAATCCTTATTTGCTTTCTAAGGTTTTGTCATATCTCTTTTGTGCTGTACAAAAGAATCTACAATTTCAGATGAAGGTTCTTTCAGCATGTAGTCTTATACTACTCATTAAATGTACACAATGGTCACTGTGTACAACTGGTTGTAATAAATAGTTTACAGCCAAACTGTAAGCAAAAATGTAAGGGTAACAAGCATTATAGCATTTAAAATGACAAAAATTGTGTTACATCTAAGAAATGTCAGGTAAGTGCTTTCCCTTGAATGTACTGTGATTGTGATAGATACAGGTAGGGTAAGTAATTTACAAGTAAACAACATTTACATGTAAACTGGTAAACGTAATCATGAGAAATTGTGTTTTGGCATCCACTCTATGGCATTTACTGTGTTCAAGTGTATGCAACCTTACTTGTTTTTGTAATCATATACATTGGCTTGTAGAATAAACACTTTTTCCCCCTCCAATTTCACATCGTAAATCTCACAAATGACAAACAACAATAGGAACAGGTAAACAGCATTGCAATACAATATGACTTCCTTATGAAACCGGAACTGACCAGTAACAACCTTGAAATTCGTCTCTGTTCAAAGACATCAGAGATATCTCCTAAAACTACTGAAACAACCTAAAACTAATGATTAGAAAATGTTTAGTCTGTAGAAGAACTGCTTGAAAATGTGGCCTATCAGGCACACCAGACAGCAGTCATTAGTTTGTAGTGTTTGAAGCTATGAACAATTTTTGTGTCCATTTAATGCTTAATAAGCATGTATGTACAGCTCAGTTGCATGTTTAAAGCAATAGGTTATACAATAATACAAAATACAAAAATTCATACGCTTTAACCCCACAGCCAAACTGCCCATGTCAATGAGTCTGAAAAGCCTGTGGCAATCACTATTTTAATACTAAAAGCTAACAGCTACAGAAAAGGTAAACCCACATTGTACTATGAACACAATCTTCGCTAAAATAAAATGCTGTACAGTGCAACTGTGTTGCTTTTATGAACTGTATATAAATCCATAATTTGTTATTATTTATATGAAACAAAGAGTTTGTCTTCACAGTTCAACATTTTAAAGTAGAGAAACAACAGTAAGAACCATTTGTTTAAGTAAAATGCAGTGAAGACACAAACACAAGCAAGACACAGAGAGGGGAAAGAGCCTTCCAGTTGTACCTTGTATAGGATGGAGCATCCATCTGTGTAAGTAGACTCCACTCTGGCTGGCAGAGTGAAGTGCAGACCACAGGAGACTTGGTGGTGCAAAATTACAGTCAAAAGAGATGCTGTCAAAAGAGGATTTATTGGAACCTGATGATTTACTGGATGTCCAGTCTTCACACCCGCAAGATCTCCAAGCAGTTATTGTAGCAGATGGAGATCCAGTCAGGCTGGGTGGAAGCCCACTGCACGTTGTTGATCTCCCCTTCAGCCGTGTAAGCCAGGATGGGGTCCTCGATGGCCCGTGGCATCTGCTGGATATCCCAGATCAGAGCTTGGTGGTCATCAGCTAAAAGAGACAGCGATGGCATCAGATGTGTGAGGAAGTCGTTAGAAATCTGAGCAGGTACATCTAAAATGAAATTCTACTCTACATTCATACACACAGATAAAACCACTACTTTTTATAATCTATTTATATGTTAAGTCCACTTGTGGACAATGTTTCGTGGTTTTTATACATGACAACCGACGGCATATGATTGATTTCCAACCTCTCGTACAAGTAAACAGGTGTTGTTTTTGCTTTGTCTGATACAGTCTGATCAACGCAAAAGGTTAACAGTTATATAAACGTGTGAAATGACACTTTTTTTTTTTTACCTGCACTCTAGCTTTGGACCGTATGGAATGGGGAGTGACTTTGAAAACTTTCTAATTTTTCCATGCTATGCTAAAGAATCCCGATGTGAAAGAGTGTGTCTGTAAAGCAGTTACCAGCTGTGCATATGTGGCACGAGGAGTGGGGGGCCCAGGCAATGCCATTTACACATGCACGATGATTATTCAGCCTGGCCACTGGAGTACATGGTACGCGCACATCCAGAATAACAACCTGAAAGAAAAAGACAGATGAGTGAATTACGTTAGCAATACTGATAATACTAGGAAAGAGTTACCTCTAAAGAATATGAAGCAAGCAGACCTCCATGCCATCCATTGCCATGGTGGCCAGGTAGTTGGCATCTTGTTTGTTCCAGCAGAGGCGCAGCAGTGGGTGGTGTTGAGGGTCCTCGTAAATGATGGTGCTGTGCTCCAGGTGCCGAAGATCAAACATCCGAACGGAACCATCCGCCCCGACCGACGCAAACATGTCCCGGCCCCCTCCTGCACGACTAAACGCAATATCGTATACCTGCAAGGGTCAGAGCAGAAGCTTACACATAGGAATGGCATGGTTATTAGTTTTACTTGAATAATTATAAGGATTTATGGTGCATGTAAATATCCTCGTATTCCTGAAAAAAACCTACAAAGACAACACATTCACATAGCTATGATTCAAATAGTTAATGCAGCAGCCATGGTGACCATTTATATATATTCATATTACAACAATTTACAGGGCCCATTTCATGGAAAAAAGACACAGTCAATAGTTATATATTAATATGTACGGTGGATATAGAAATAATCACCCCCTTCAAAATGCTGCAATGAAGACACACACACACAAAAAACCTTTCCAGCTGTATTTACTGAATGCAACTTATACTTGGATCCTATGCGTGGCACTGTGTAAACTCAGCTGGAAAATGAATTTGGTCTGTTTATGATCAATAAAACCAGTGGACTTCAAAGGAAAAAAAAAAACACAGAAAATGTGTAAGATACAGGGCCTTTAAATAAACCTTTACACTTTAAAGGAGCTGGTTACTAGCTGGTTACCTCTTTATCGTGCGCAATGAGCTGAGTTTTGACATGGCCAGAGACCAGATTGACTCTGCCCAACACTTGTCCTGTCTCTAGTCCCCAGATAGTGCAGGTGGTGTCAATACTTGAGGTACCTATGATTCAGGAAAAAAAAGGTTTGTTTTATAGTGGAAACAAAGGTCCAGATGGTTAAAAACTGTCAAAAAGTAATTGCTATGGATTTGCTAACCAAGCAAGTTGGGGTCAACCTCATTCCAGTCGAAGGAAGTGAGAGGGGCACAGAAATCAGAGTTTTTATTATTGTTGAGGAGGCACTCTAGTCGTGTGTCCGTGTCACCCACCTGTTTAAAAGGAAAGAAAATTAAAGCTGTTAGTGTAAAACAAGCCATTTAAGAAGGACTTATAATGCACAATGCAACAATTTAACCCATTCACCAAGTGAAAAAGTGGGCGGCCAGTGATGCAGCACCTGGGGAGCAGTGTTTGGGGATGGTCCCTTGCTCAAGGTTACCTCAGTGGTGGCACTAGCTGTCCTCAGATTAAAACCCACAACCTTCTGATTGTAGAATAATTTCTACAAATTTTGGTATATTTAATTTTATTACTTAAATAAAAAATGTGCATATTATAGTGTATAAAAATTTGTTTCATAAAACTCCACTTTTTAATTCAAGGGTACAGACATCCCACTGGAAAGTATACACTATAATATGCATAAGAGCACATCCATTTAGGTGGATGTGCTCTTCCCCCTAATCTATTATCTATCATGATCCATTTTTGGTAGATGATACAGAAGGCTTGTGTCTCTAGGTGGGCATGTCCCTCCATGCTAATGCCCCCTAAAGTGTAATACATACAAAGCAGTTTTGGGGTAATTGCTTTACAACCGTTTTGTCCAGAAAATACAAAATTTTCAGCATGTTGGCCTCTAGGAGATTGATTTTGAGTTCAATTGAGTCATTTGTGAAGTAACGTCACCTACTGAATGGCATCAATGCAATAATTGCATACTTCACAAGTCGGTATCTTGTGAGGTAATGGTTCAGACATCACAAAATTCAAAATCCTGCATCAATACCACGTTCTTTGGAATGGCACCAAATTTTGTCCCTAGGGGGCGCCACAACTGATGCATCTCGCAATTTCACTAACCTAAAATTCAGCTAAAATTCTGAAACTTGGTATGGCATATAGCAAACAGATCAGCTGTACCATGTCATTACAAAAAGCTATAACACATTTTCCTCAATTCCTCTGACATGGTGTGGTCTATCCTCAAAAGGCATTTGTCTTTAAATTAGGGCTGGGCGCATTAAAGCGTTATCACGTTAACGTATTATTCACTTAACGCGGACAACTATTTTATGGCGCGTTAACGCGTTTTTTGGGGGGGGTTTTTACCTTTTATTTTAAAAGTTCGTTGCTTTTTTTGTCCCCAGGGTGCACACAGTGCTATACGTCTTTGCTGGTTTTCGCAGTGGTCAGGCGTCCCATTACTTTTGTCTATAACTCTAAAACTGCTCTGCTGGGTTGAGATTAAGGGTGGGACAAAATACGTATTTGGCGAAATATCAAAATATTTCAACTCACAAACGAGTCCCGGTACGCTCTTTCCCTGTATCGGTTGTTTAACCACTACCGCAGAAGTCCGTCAGGGGGCGCTCCTCATGAGACAGTAAAGCGAACAGAAAACACCAGGCGAAGAAGAAACAACACGAGAGAATCTTTTCAACTACCGGGGACATTACCACCATTCAAAGGAGCTCACTTACATCTGATCATGCTGATCAGCGATTCTTCTTTAAGAAAAACATGGACATATGAAAATGGCATGTGTAAATTTAATCAGGTTTGCAGTTTATTTCAACTCTGCTTTGTTTGCTCTAAAGTTATTTTTGGAGTTCTATTTTTGGAAAACCTCAAATTCAAGCCCTTAATATCTAGTTCTTTTTTATACAAAGTCTTCTGTTTCTGCTTAAAAAAGGAAAATGTTTGTTTATTGTTTTATGTAAAAATACATGAACATTATTGGGTTTTTCTTTACTGCAAAAACATGTGCCTGCAGCTTCATATTTTACACACATAACCATAACATTTGTTTCATGGAAATCTTTTTTTGTTTTTTTTTGCTTTATGTTGCACTAAAGTTTTGTTTACATTGACTTTGCACTAAGAGTGTAACTGTAAGGCACTTAAATTTGTGTTTACATTGATTTTGCAAAGAGTGTCACTGTTAAAAAGATATTTAAAAGCAGTTGATTCTTAACTGACTGTATTTCAGTAATTTCAGTGCAAAATAAAGTTTGTTTTTATTTTTAAAAAAAATTATATATATATACACACACACACACACACACACACACACACCGTAGACTATCTTGTGCAATATATCGATTATCGCAGTATCGCCATATCGTGATATCATCTGTATCGTGAGGCATGTATCGTGTATCGCATTGTATTGTGAGGTACCCTGAGGTTCCCATCCCTAGCTGAGATCAGGTAATTGACTTTGCCATTGAAGAATATCCCATTTCTTTCACTTGAGATACTCTTGGTTTGCTTTCACAGTATGTATTGTCGATTTGTACTATAAAGTGCCTTCCAATCAGTTTGGCAGTCAGCCATCCCATTACTTTTGTCCATATTACATGGAAAAAAGTAATGGGACGTCTGACCATTACACCAACAGGGACTTAAATGAGACTGCATTCAGGTACACAGACTTTCATATGGAGTTGGTCTCCCTTTGCAGCTGCTGTGATGGTTCTGCCGGGAACCTATTGGCACTGATAGCTAATGTCTGCTCCCACTGTGAGTAAATAAGGAATATTGTGCAGTTGCAGAGATCTGCAACTGCACAAGCAACTTTTATAATATTAGCACAGCTATTTTATTACTAATGAATTTCATCAAACTACCCAACAGTTTGACTGACCCCAATATCATCTGACGGGTACACCTCTTCAATTTAGGCCTGGTTCTCTTACCCTCCAGATCCGCAGGTAGTCCCCACTGGTGGCCAGTAAATCTGGGTAAATTCCTTTAGAGTCAGGGATCCAGATAATCTTTGTCGTCGGGTATGGATGGTCAAAAGTGTTTCTGCACACAAACTCTGAGCTTTCTTCTTCCAGACCGACCAGCTGCACCTGTGACCAATGAGAAATACACTGTAATTATCAGGATATTCATTTTTCATATCCGCTCATGCTTATGTGCTACAATTTTCTATTTGCCCAGATGGTGTGAGCTTTGGGTTAAATAAGTTCAATAATCAACCAACATTCATTTGGCAAAAGATAAGATAAACCTTTATTCGTCCCACAAGTGGGAAATTTGCTGTATACAAATCAAGTTTTCTAATAAAAAGTGAGATTTTCATCTGTTCCTGACAAAGGCAAAAACATGTGACTAATAAAAAAAAGATGCTCTAGAGCAGCCACAAGGTCACCATGCCCATCTCAAAGGTGTTGGACGGGGTTCAGGTCAGGGCTCTGTGTGGGCCAGTCAAGTTCTTCCACACCGAATGTATCCAGCCAGGTCTTAATGGGGCTTTCTTTGTGCACTGAGGCACAGTCATGCTGGAATAGAAAAGGGTCTTCCCCAAACTGTGTCCACAAAATCGGATCCATGGGGTTGTCCAATATGTCTAGGTATGCTGATGCATTAAGACTGTCCTGGAAGTGAGGGGCCTAACCCAAACCTTGAATAATAAGCTGTCCCAATACTTTTGTCAATGTAGGGTAAGTGGAGGTGTTTACATACTTTTGGAGATATAGAGTGGAAGCCCACAGGCATGTTTAACCACGGTACCAGGCTGGTGGGTGTGTGAGAGGGTGGTAAGTGAAAAAGTTCTCACTTTGTTGTTGTATTCCTCCACGAAGCTGCCGAGGGCCAGCCGAAAGCGCCTGTCCGGCCGGACGCTCCAGCTCATCGCGAACACCGTCCATGGAGCCTCGTACTTGTAGATTTCCTTGCGTTTTCCGTGAGACATTTCTTTTGCACAGCTTTAAGCGTCTGTTCAAACCTTTAAACTACTTCCAAACACCCAAACGAGCCTCAACAGTCGTTTAATTACAAGCAATCCTCAGATTTATTTTTAAAAACAAACAGCTAGCGATCATGGAGCCTGACAGGCTAACAGAAAACCAGCATTTAACTGAATATTTTGGTCTAAAACAAACCACAAGCGGCTAAGAGTGAACGTATTATTGCGATTACAGCCAAAGACGTACTATAATACTGTACGAGCATGACGCTCCAGCGGCTGGAAGGTTTGAAACTTCAGCAATTTTTTATTTCACAACTAGCCATTAGCTGCTAGCTTGAGGTTCGCGGACTATAGTGTGTTTACGACAGCCGGGAACTTTTTTCGACAAAGAACCCTCGACCAAAGATAATTTTGGTGAGAGCGAGATAAACCACTTTAGGCTCAAGTGCAGCTAAAGGTTTAGAAAGGGGTGTTTTTTCACTGTATTTATTTACTTTTAATGTGCCGTCACGTTTTATGAAAAAATATAAAGTTGAAGAAACAGAAGCCCTGTAAGGACACAGGATACTTTTTACTGTTTTCTATGAAAACTGATCTCATTAGCTGTAGTTATTTACAAAATTATCTAATTATATTAGATAGATTATTTTTATTTAATATCATTATCTAAATGTTTGTTGTCCCAAGATACCAACATTCAGAAGAAAATTAAACTGGGTGTTTTAGAGAATAAAAACACATCACAGCAAAGAGGGTAGGGGTAGGGGTCGGGGTCGGGGTCGGGGTCGGGGTGGCTTCAACTTCTTACTGCACCTGCAGCATTTTTTGGTCCAGTAAGTGCTGGCTTATTTATTGAACCAAAGATGCATTCCATAACATTAGCAAGCCAACATCTCGAATGGTGAAAACGTCATCTCCACATTTCCTTGCTTCAAAAATGAGGTGTTTGTCTCAGCCTCAGTCCCTGTGGCCACACCGTCGGCAAAGTCTTGGATGATTTCAGGCAACTCGTGAACCTCAGCCCTGATCTGCCTCATGGAGTCCTGGTTTCTGAGAGTGGCTGTATGGGGCATCTTGTTGACTGTCAAAATCAACAGTGATCCCGAATGCTGCACCTCTATCATCTGTTCTGGCGTAGCACCTCCCGATGGACCCTGAGGGATCGCCTACCTTGTGGAACACGTTTTTGGTCATGGATTCAGTTAGTTCCTGCACAAACAGCACAGATTCCTGATTTGGGCTGAGAGGTAGGACGGAACATTTGTAGGGTGCTACAGGGGCCGGAAACTGAAAAACGTTCTTTGCTCATGACCCTCTCTGATGCGGAATGTGTGCTCAAATATAGAGTACCAAAGGAAGGCTCGATAACACTGGGGACGACTTCAACATGCAAGGTCTTCCAGAACCTCTCACCATGTCCTTTATGAGGTTGAAGGTTTTGCCGTCAGTCTCGATAGTGAACTCCCCGTTCTGACTGAGCAGCTTCTCTGTGATAACACTCATCACATGCAGCAAACTCCATTACCAGCTTCACTGCCCTCTTGTGCGCCTTGACAATGGCTCCTTTGTTTGGCTCAAACTGGGCAACATTTACAACTTTGGGCTCCTTTAGCCTAGTGGTTAGGGCATTCATCCTGCAATCAGGAAGTTGTGGGTTCGATTCCCAAGACTGCTAAGCACCACTGAGGTACCCCTGAGTAAGGTACCATCCCCACACACTGCTCCCCAGGCGCTGTGTTCCTGCCCGCTGCTTCACTTGGTGAATGGGTTACATACAAAGGGAGAATTTCATGCTGTGGTGTGTTCACCTATGACAGAACTTTCACTTATATACATACACTTTAGAAGTTTCTCAGCAACAAGCAGGACCCTGGTAGCCCCTGCATGGCCCAGCAAATCGTAGCATGACAAAGTGCTCAATCTCAGCCGTTGTAAACTCTCTGTCACGAATAAGGCCTGAGCGAGGTGAGATTTCATTTCTAAAGGAGATTCCAATTTGAGCAGCAGCGAATGGCATTTAGCCTTGGTTGAACTCCAACAGACGTTTGAAGTTGAGGAAGATTGCCTGAGCAGTTTCAGGCCTCACATAGCCTGCCATGTTCCCCCCAGGTCCCATGGACGTCTGGAACATCAGGTTGAAAGAGATGGGTGGTGTGAGGTCATTTCCTGTGCTGAAGGACTTCGCGTTGTATTGCACAAACTGGTGAGTGTAGTTGTCCATCTGAGCGATGACGTCTTCCATTTCAGTCTTCTTTTCTGCAGTACATTTCTTGTCACTCATCAGCTTTTGGAGATGAACTTTCAAAAGATGATCAGCCTGGACGTACTCTCCATTTTTTTCACAGTGTAGCATGCTAAAAGATCCACATGCCCTGAGGTCTTGAGGACAGGCTCAGGGCTCAGCATGGTACAGTCGATCTCCAGAATCTGCTCCTCCTGAATGAAGTCCTGCATCCATCCTCATCACACAGCCGACAGGTCCAAAATCATAGACTATTCTTTATTTGAAGATTATTCTTTGTTTGTCACATGCATAGTCATACAACACAGTGAAATTCTTTCTCTGCATTTAACCCAGTCACCTCAGCACCCGGGGAGCAGTGTGTGGGGACGGTACCTTGCTCAAGGGTACCTCAGTGGTGACACTAGCAGTTGGGATTCGAACCCCAGCCCTCTGATTGCAGGGCCTTTGCCCAAACCACCTTTCAGTTGCCCAGTCAATGGCAAAAGCTTGGTCATAAAAGAACCCTCGCTTTAGCGTATCCTCCATTTTAGTTCTGTCCACGATGCCATCTTTGGGCTGCAAGGCAAGTTCCTTGGCCTTAAGGGTCCTCTTCTGAGCCTTGAGCTCCGTCACATCCACCTCCAGGGCGTGCACCTGCAGCTCTGCTGACCCTCACATGAAGGTCCACTGACACTGTATAAGTGTGCAAAGGGGGTAGATGTGCTGTAAAGACCAGAGCGAAGGCTGCAGGACATTAAGAGCTGGAGACATAGTAGCACACAGAGCAAAGACAATTAATACACTTATGATTTCTGAGATGGTTTCTCCATTGAGAGATAAATAAAACACCACACCCCGCGCAGACTGAGTGGGTACCGATTTATTATCTCAAGACACGCTATACATGGTTACAAACACTGTTTACAGAAATTTCACACACCGGAAGCTGTTACTTGTCTTCAGAGCCTTGCTTTATACATCAAACAGGAGTTGAGAAAAAATAAGTAGTCAGCACAGAGAATCTGCATTGAATACCCGACGTCCTGCACTAAGCATCGTTCCACAGCAATGTACGTATAAAAAAAACACCTCAAAACATATAAAAATATACATTAGGTTAAAATGTATAGAGACACTCATTTTACACCTCCTTCAGTGTGCTTTGGCCATGGACTGTAATTGTGAATTTCACCACAGAAATGGTTGACAAATGGTCAGATATGGTCAAAAGTTATAGTACCATGAACACATCATTCAACAATAAGCTGTGAAACATGGTGGTGGTAGTGTGATGGCAGTCTGGGTGGTCTGCTGTACTTTAAAACAAACAAACAAAAAACTTCTCTATACCAGACCGGAGTGTCCAGTAGTAAGTCTGTGATCTGAAGGTCAAGTAAGACAATGATCTGAGGCACAAGAGCAGGACCACCTCTGTATGGTCATGACACGATTCATAAATCTGCATTCTGAGTGTTGCAGCAAGGGGGTGCTATATTCTCAAGTAACATCCAAGCCTGGATAAACTACCTCAACCCAGGTCAACACCCAGTTTGATGAATCGCAGACCAGTCGTGTGCAAAAGTAAGAACATGCTCTACAGAGAACACACTATATCATTCTTTAAAATGTGGTCTGCGCAAAAAAACGAACAAAAAAAATTATATAATTTTTTTGTCTTAATGCGGGCCAACGATTACATTTTTTAATCACAATTAATCGCACGCATTTCTGCAATTAATCGCATTGTTATACACAAAATTAAATAATTCAAAAGTAGTATATTGCACTCTTGTTTTTAAAGTACCGCTATATGAACAGAAGTGCAATAACATTTGGTTTGCAAACATTTTTAAAAAATAAGGAGCTTTTTAACAGCAATGTTCCCTTTTAAACACAGTTACACAGCTGCATTTCAAATATTTCAGTAAATCTTAACTTAAACATTAATGTAATCAAATCAAATATAAAACCAAAGCTATTTGCCAGGGCATTCAGTCTCGGTGTAATGTTCGAGTGTCCCAATACTTTTGTCCACGCAGCGCACTAGGTCTCGGCTGGTTTTCGCAGGGGACAGGTGTCCCATTACTTTTGTCTATAATATACAGCCATAGACACAAAATATATGTCTATGTGTAGAGCTACGTGCTGCACACACTCATGAGCACAAAAAATGTATATATTTATGGCACTTGTTTTTTTTATTTAATATTTTTAATTCAGCAAAGCTAAAAATGACTGGAAAATGCCATTTTGCCAAATGTTTGTGTTCTCTGTAAAGAATGTATTACATTCATTTGACTGTGGATGTTCAACACTGCAAAAACTCCTGATCTAACCAAGACTTGCAATCCAAGTTCTAGCCTAAAAAGTCTTCTTGATCTTGTTTTGAGAATAATACACTATATAAGCACAGATTTGTAAGATTATTTAGATTGTTTTAAGATATTTTTTCCTATTTCAAGAAATCTTACCGAATGTAAATATCTTACTGCACTGGCAGATAATTTCACTTGTTTCTAGTCTGAGGTTTCTTGAAATAGGAGAAAATGTCTTAAAACAAACGTAATAATCTTACCAATCTGCTCTTATATAGTATATTATTCTCAAAACAAGATAAAGAAGATTTGTAGGCTAAAAATAAGATTGCAAGTCTTGGTTAGATCAGGAGTTAGATCAGGAGCAGTGAAGGTTTGCGCTGTATGATACATTCCCTGGTGGAATAACAGGAGATCGTGCTCACGGATGGTCAGATTGGTCCTTGAGTTTTGACACTGGACCAGAATGCATGGTGAATTCAGATAATTCATGTTGGACTAATTGTACCAAGAAAATATGGAACAAAACAAACATCCATTTCTGATCAATGACATGTTGGATTGTCCAAATTGATAGTCAGTTTGATAGTCTACGGTTGCTTTACTTCACGATGGTGTTAAAGTCAAACTGGGCCAGAGTTATACGATGTGTGTCGGTCTTGGCTGGACTGAAACTCAGCAAACGGTGGCCACCCCCGACCCCCTCGCTCTGAGATACAAACAGCCTATTGTGTTGATTAATATCAGTAAAAATTAACATGCACAGGAGTGCCACTGGATTTCTTCTCAGTGACTTGATTCATGGCATCCGTCTGCAAATACCAGCGGGGGGGGGTTCTAGCGTCAGTGTTGAAACAAGGCACGCATTTACATATTCGGAGCAACATTCAGTGGACCAACAGGTCATATTCACCAAATTCCTCCACCGGCTACTGGCGTTCAAAAGTTCGGAATCATGTTTTCAGTAAAATAAGACCAAATTGGTGGCAGATACATGTAAAAGAAATCTACACCTAGAGAAAAACTGAGGAATCCCTTCCATAGGTTGTTGTTAGAAGAGCCATTTTTGTAAATCAGAACTTAATCATTTTTAACAAACTTTCACAGTGTAGTTTCTGTGCGACTTTGCAGGTTTCATATAAAAAAAAAAAAAATGTAGGAAATGAAAAAAAAAACAAAAGCAAAAAAAAAAAAAACAAAACTAAATTAAATACTAAAATGACTGGCAAAATCCAGAATAAAGTTGTACTAAAATCAGTATCTAAAGTAAAAAAAGAAAATGTAGGAACTGTAAAAAAAAACAAAACAAAACAAAACAAAAAAAACCCCAACCAAACAAACAAAAAAAAAAATACCCCTGTCATTTCCCAAATTCAAACAATCTTTTGGAGCTGATGAATGAGGAACAGAGATGGAGGGGTACGAGTTGGGCAGCGTGACACATTAGCCAGACGATGAAGTGAAAAGCACACTTTAAAAGAAGGCACACGTTGTAATTTGGAACAATGGAGTCATTCACGGGGCGTGAGCTCACCCGGGGGTCACCGCCATTCAGATATGGGCGTCAGATCGCACTCTCAAATGCTTGCCATGAACTCGTCTGTCAGGGATTGAGCTGGAGAACCAGCTCTGAAAGGGTGGATAGGTGGAAGAGGGATCAAATTACCTCACAAGTCATGTCTGGTGTCTGAAGTTTGCTTCTTTTGTTTTTCTTTGAGGCTAACATAGTGCAGTAATGGGGGACCCAGATTAGCACTGTGATAATTAATCACATGCTTGCCTCTCTCAGAGAAGTATTCTATAATAGGTAGTAATAATGGGAAAGGTCTTAGAATTCTAGTCCTGGTTCATTTTTTACCTGCTTGAAACAACTGGAACTGCCATAATAAAATTACCCAGATACACTAACTAGAACATACATATCAAACTCGTGGGCCGCACTAACATTAAATTTTCATATTAAGGCGGGGCCACAATCTATTGGCCTGCAAGTTTGAGACCCCTGAACTAGAAGGTTTATATTTATATTTATATATATATATATGTATGTATATATGTGTGTGTGTGTGTGTGTCTATTTATATATATATATAAATATATATAAAATAAAAGGGTACAACTGATGATGCATGACTGCACAAATCCTGATGTGGGTTCCATACACCTTGTAGCTCTAATGCAAAGCTAAAGAAGCAAACTTTAAACACCAAACGTCTCAAGGCCCATCAAGCACATTTGGCATAATGAAGTGGAACTGTGCTAACTGGACTTTCGACCAAACTGTTCTTTTAAGCCTGAATTTAAACCAATCAAACATTCTACAAATCATCAGCTGGATTTATCAAATTTAAGGTTAAAGCTCCAAGTAATCTTTTTTTTCTATCCCAAAGTGCGAATAGTCTAGTCATATAAGAAATCATTTCGAAATACACCAAATTTACATTACATGATAATCACTCATACTACAGATTAAGCTGAAGGTAACTGAAGTTCCTCATTAACAAAAAGCCTTTCCTCATTAAAAAAAAAGGGGAAAAAACAGCCCCTCATTTATACAACACTTCATACTAACAAATTAAAAGCACTAGACCTCAAAGAACCAGGTCTTGTGCTATACATATACCTTGTAAGAGACCAACATAGTGGGCAGAAGCCTCTGTTTCAACATAACAGAATGAAAAAAGAAAACAGCTACATAAGAACAGCATGCTAACATGAATTACCCCACTGTTTTAATCTAATCTCTATCTGCTGCAGTAATTATTAGTTTTTTAACGAAAATACAATTACAACACAATTCTCCGTGTCCTCAAGGAACAGCCCACTGACTTCTATTGTACGTGACTTTTACAGGCTTTCTGCTCTTTTATTAGTACAAGAAAAGGTCAAAATGACTGGTCTCGGTAAAACGGTGGAGGCAGCAGACAGAGATTAGGTTGAAAAGTGCTGGAGTATTCCTTTAACATGCCAGTTGTAGATTTCAAGCCAATGAATCCTTCTCACTTCCTGCTGCCTTTTGGACGCAGAACCCTCCTGCATCACTCTTGAAGGCTCTGGCTTTGACGACAAGAAAGACCCTTTTTCATGCGTTCTCATAAGGGCCCAGCTGCTCTGGCTAGCCATTTGATTGTGGATTATTCCAGTATCCTTGGAAATATCCGATGCTGATGATGTTATTCTGGTTTGTAACATGATTGGACAGGAGAGGTAATGGGGGCCAGAACAAAAAAAAAATCATTAATAAAAAGAACAAAAGCAGTCTTTTTGAGATATATGTCCAGTGTTTTTTTTTTTGGTTTTTTTTGTACATTCTTCTTCGTTTCAAGGGTGAAACGTCTTAAAAAAAAAACATCCACGATAGCTCGTACCATCCTTGGTTAGCCTCTCGAAGCTGCACATGGATTTGTTTCTCTGAGTCTGAGTGATAAAAATCCATCCATCATAGTTTAGATGCCTTAATCTACATAAAAGATGCTACATTGGATTGTAGTGGTGATCTGGAAGGAAACTGAGGAAACTGTGAGTGGTTTCCCTGTAGGAACTTCCATCACCCAAAGTGTGCCCTTGAACAGTGAAGCACCAAATGCCTTTCTTTCATTCATTCATTCATTCATTCACTCGCTCATTTAAAAGCACTAAGTCACACAGTAATGTTCCTTCTCCTCAGGTGTATTCTCTCTGGCCGCTCCAGGTCTCTGCCAGGCCCAGATATTCAGGGTTTTCTGCAGTTGGAGTCACGTAGCCATTCAGTTGCCTGTGATGCGGTGCACCTCCGCCTGCTGAAGCTCCGCCCATCGCCTTGGCCTTAGCCACTAGGTCCAAGTAGTATGGGTTGTCAAAGGCCGGAGAGACAGGTGAAATATGTCCCATGGGCACCAGGTACTCCGTATTTTCCACACTGCGCCCGACCCCGACTGAGTTAGTGATCCGTCTCTCGCCCCCTTTACGGGGCAGAGTGCTGGGCCGCTCCAACTGGACGTCCTGATTCACATATTCTGAGGTGAGAGAAGAGAACCAACATACTTTCCCTTAGTTTATGTACACATTATTATAGCAGCTTGTGATGACTTTACTAAAAAAGATCTCTGTAGTCTAAAGTTTGGGCATCTGTGGTCAAATTCCATTGATTGAGCACCACTGCTGCATAAACATGACCTGCACAGAAGAGACATCAGAAGAAATCTGATCCTAATTAGACAGGCCAGCGGCAATTTAAAAATGTGCTGCGTACTGACGAAGCTGAAAATTGAACTCTTTGGCCACAATCAATAAAAGGTTTTTTTGACAACAAAAGGAACGGCATTTGATGCCAACTGCTAAGCACAGTGTATCAATTATGCTTTGGGGTTGTGTGGTAGTGACACAAGAAACATGGCACTGGTATATTGCAAAATGATTCCACTAAAACACAAAATATGGTCGCAAATCTAAAGAAACTGCAGCTGAAAAAGGACTGGATTGTACAACAGGACAGTAAATGTAAAAAGTGTAAAGTAATAGTCTACTACTCGAAGAAACACAAACTGAAGGAATGGTTCTCTCAGGTCCCAGACTTAAACACAACATCTTTTTATGTTTAAAGTATTTTCATGTCAACCAATTTCCTCCAGGATTTGTTACTCCATAACAGTGTCAGCACCCTATGTTGCTGCTATATATTAAAAGAAAGGGATGATTTGTATGGTGTTCCCCCTATCATCTCCATCGTCAGGAGACTGCAAGTTTGAATTCCAGCAACTAGAAAAGTTGCTTATTGTCTGTGATATTTTATTGATATTAATAAAACTGTGGGTCAATGAAAACATTGATCTAGATGCTTCCTTCACCAGTAGTGCTGTTGAAGGAAGAGCATTCAAGCATGTTAATACAAGCACACATAGAAAATGTTATCAAGATTGAAAATGCATTTTCTAATAATAGGTCTGTATCTTATAGTGAACCCTGAGGAAAACTCTTATTCTCTTGTTCTCCTCAAATTACTGCCTATCAAATTACTACATAACTTACTCTACAGTACTGAAAATACCAAGTTGTGGTGTTGTGAGTGAATGGCTAGACATTTCTCCCTGTGTAAAGCGTAGAAGACACACATTACCACCTTGTGTACTTCAGTAGCAAAAATTCAATGTTTAAGATTTTGTGGCTTATACCAGATTGATAATAGAATGGAATAATCTTTATATCAGAAATATACTGAAATGTGCCCTACTGAAAAATGACAGTTAGTTAGGTTAGGTCTGTGTTCTCAGCGCATAATCTAAATACATAGCTGCATACACACTAACCTGGCTGTGTGTTTGTTCTTCGTGGTAGCGTGTGTGATGAGTATCCAACAGGCCCGTCAACCTCCACATCTCCGTCGATGCCGTTGGGGAAGGTGGGGTCTTTGCTGTAGCGTCCTGGGCTGGAGGGAGGGCCGCTTTCCTCTACTCCACCATCTAGAAACACTGAGTCAGAGTGGCCCCCGGCTGAGCGATGGGAGATACTTCGGGCCAAAGTGGGGTATCCAGACCCTCCCCATATTCCATTCGATGTAGCTCCTGCAGGAGCCATTGGGTACTGGCACCTCCCCAGAGTGCTGACTGATGAGTGCATGCTTCGCCCACTAGGCTGGCCATCCACCTCCAGGCCCAGGTCAGTGCTCTGATTTAGTGGTGGAGGAGTAGAAGATGAGTAACTGCTAATTTACCATAACACCTCTGACTTAATGATGCTAATTAAAGCAGAGGTGCCTCACACTGGAACAAAACAGAAAACAGCAGACTGGTACTGACCCTGTGAGAGTGGTGTCTGCTGGGTCCATTGGCTGAACTCTCAGCCTGCGGGCTGAAAAAGCCTGGCTGGGGGACAAGATATTCTTCCGCGTCCAGAAACTCTTTCACATTCCCCCCCTCCTCCGCTAGTAGAGTGCGGAAAAACTGGCTGTCCACCGGACTGGAAAGACTCATCTGCTCATCGTTCTGAAAAGAGCAGAGAAAAATTGACTGGGCATTATTAATATATCATGACAGACTTCATATTTATACAAACAATAGCAGTAAAAAGTTTGGGGACACATTTGTTTTTAAACTTTTTTTTTTTTTTTTTTACTATTACCTTGTTTATTCTTAAAATTACTTGTTAGCAGGATATTACATTATTTTTTTATTTACAATTTTTGCTATTTATTTTTTTAGGATTTAAACACATACCTTCACATGAAAATATCAGTTTAGCTAGAGGTGTCCAAACAGGCCACCACATAACAGCAACTGCTGAGTAAATGGAATGCCAACATGTGTACCTTGATGACCAAGTATCGTGATGGATCTCGCGCCATTGAGCTGAATTCAGTCACCAACTCCTTAAACTTTGGTCGACTCTCAGGATCGATCATCCAGCCTGTCAATCAGTCATTGAAGCTTTCAGTCAAATCAGACAAATCACTGAACCTTTCAATCAATGACATCTAGCAACTACTCATTACTCATTCAGCAAGATTAATCCACCACCCAACTTTTTTTTTTCAATAAACAAAGGACCTTTCAATCAATCAGATCAGTCACTGAACCTTTCATTCAGGTCAGTCGATCATATCAGTCAGTGATCTAACATTTTAATCAATCTCATCAATCATCCAGCCTTACAAGCAATCAGAACAGTCAGTAAATCAAATAAATCAAACATCAATCATGGACGCTTTCAGTAACATCAGCCAGTTGGTCTAACCTTTTAATCAATCAATGAGATCCAATGATCCAACTTTTCAATCTACACAATCAATTTCCCAACCTTTCAATAATTTAGATAAATCATCCAGCCTTTAAGTCAACAAAATCAACTTTCTAACCATTTGATCAGATCAATCATCTCAGGCTACATTTACATTACTCGGTTGAAGAGGAACAAACATCACATTTGCCTTAATGTGACAGATCTATTGTCTGAAGGGCTGTGTGGCCACACAAATTGTATCTTTTCATATCAGATCAAAGTCACTTTCATATGTGGTCCTAGACTGGATACATGTCTTATTCCTGGCAATGTGACCTTAATGAGAACGCTTAGATTGAAATGGGTGTGTGTTTGTGCTTCCAATTAACTTGAAAAAACTGCCTTCTGTGTGTGTGATCTGATAGAACCCCTGGTGGAGTTCTAACTCCATTTCTGGTAGAATCTTAGTCTACAAGCAGCTCTTAATTTTTCGGCTAATAAGTGTAGGGCATGTGTTTTCTTGTAGGCTACAAAGCAGCCAAGTACATGGCTCAGGACAAGTGCCTCTGAAAAATGCAGTACATGTAAATGAGTCTCTTAACCACACAATTGTGAACCACCATGTTAGAAAGATCGAATCTGAGCAAAAATGCAGCACTGGGAAATGAGCCTTGGAATGTGAAATTAGACCAACGTGCTACATCATTATGAAAGAGTCTGTCTTACCATCTTAAAAAGAACACTCACATTTGACCATGATCATGTAGACATTGATGGTGCAAATAACAGGCTGAGGGAGCCGCTCTCCACCCTCCAGCAGCTCCGGGATATCCCGCGCCGGAATGAGGTCATACGGCTTCATGCCAAAGGTCATCAGCTCCCACACGGTTACTCCTATGTCATGAACACAAGAGTCACACAGCTTTTTATAACACAATGGATTGTGACTGACCACAGAGTGATTTTAAACCCACTGCCAAACACGTTCAGTCCCAGAGAAGTCTGGACACACTTTTTTAGAACAATCATCTTTATTTTAGAAGACAGTTTCTATTTTGCCAATGTATAACACAGACATTAAAACAATGAAACAATGGCTAAAGGCTAAAGCACATTAATGAGGACAAGTTCGGGTTTATGTTTATAAAGAAATTAAAATGTCTTTAAGATTACATTCAACCAGGTGTGTCCAAACCTTTGACCTGTAGACCTTAAAATGTCCACACACACACACACACACACACACACACACACACACACACACACACACACACACTAAGCAGACAAGCTAATACTGACCATAACTCCAAACGTCACTCTGGTGAGTGAATCTCCTGTGAAGAATGGACTCCAATGCCATCCATTTGATGGGCACCTATAGAATATTGACAGGACAGTCACGATTAACAATTCCATGCTTGACTAGAATACTACAGTCATATACAAAAGTCAGAAGAGCCCCTGGCCTAAAAATATGTTTGGTTAATATTTTTTGAATAAATCCTGCCCAATTCCATTCGTTAGGAAAATCCCTAATTACTAACCCTGGGAGACTATGGAAGCTAGAACAGGCTACACCGCATCTTTTTAAACCTCCATGTAACGTTGCTGGACAGCTCAAGGCTTTCGGAGGAAATCTTTTTTCCAATACGTTATTCAGAATCAGAATCAGAAAACATTATTCGTCCTGGATGAAATTGCTTATGTTATGACTGCACAGACACACAGAGACAAGAACTGTATAAACTATAAAAACCGGTAAAAAATCTGTAGAAAAACCTCAATGTGAAATGCACTATGCTATATACACAAATGCTGGACATAAATGCTATAGATAAGTGACTTACACAATTACTGATGTACAAATTACTAATGACACAATGATTCGTCTAATAAACAGTAACAGTGCATTAAAAATGTGCAGAAGTGTGTAGAGGATGTACTGTTTTTCACTTTGAAAATCAACAAAATGTGCCATTTTGCAAGAGGCAAACATTATGCTTAACTATGCTCAACTTTGGTTTATACTGAAATGGAGTAAAAGTGTGATAATTCTGTGAAAGTTTGCAGCAGCAGAGTAATTCTTGATCTTTCTTCAAAAAAAACCCACTAAACATAAGCACACACCTTCCCCCCGTCTGCGTGGTACTCCGTCTCATCTATGTCCAGGAGCCGAGCCAGGCCAAAATCTGTGATCTTCACATGGTTGGGACTTTTCACTAGAACATTCCGAGCTGCAAGATCTCTGTGGACCAGTCTGACATCTTCGAGGTAACTCATACCCTGAAGATATCAAATCAAAAACAGATAACGTCAAATACATTATATATGCAAAAGTTTATAGACACTTATTCATCCACCATTTCACAGACCCTTTTTTTACTGCAGTAACAGCCTAATGGATATAGAGAGGTTGTAAAGCGGTCGTGTAAAAAATGAAATATGACAAAAACATAACTGAACTGATAAAAAAAATTAAATACAGGAAATACAGTATATAGGCCCTGGTACCAAATCTGGACTTTGAAGGAACAGTTTAGCAATAAATAAAATCTACAAAACTATTCTACTTTCAATTATATATAAAAAATAAAGAATACATAGTTTACTAAGCGTTTCTAATCATTGCCTTTTGGGGCAGTCTTATGATCATTTAGGCATTGCTGATTGGTTGAGTATGAGCCTGGCTGGGTATCTGAATTAAGTACTTATATGGTATTGCTTTCATTACTTTAAAGTATCGTAAAGATCCACATCACTCAATAGCAAGTTTTAATAGTAAGCAATTACTAAGCATGTTTATTCCAAAATCTAGACCGTTGATTGGCCATTTAAAATTACATTTCAGTTACATTTTACAACATTAGCACTTCTTGATTATTACGAAATCTGCGGATGTTTAATAATAAACTAACATCTGTGAACTGGAAATGGAATTAAAGTCAAGATATCCCGATTAATAACCAGCCATAGGTAAGAAGTAATGCCTACTGCTTTACAATCAAATGTGGTATGATACGCCTTTGGCGTTTTAAACTGACCTTAGCGATCTGCACACACCAGTTGAGCAGGTACTGGGAGCCAATGTGGTCCTTGTTCTCACGTACGTAGTCTAGCAGGCAGCCGTACGGCATCAGCTGAGTGACCAGCTGCACCGTTGAGGTCAGGCAGATGCCCAGCAAACGGCACACGTATGGACTTGCTACCCCTGCCATCACATAGGCCTCCTACACATGTACAAAAATAAACACACACATGAAAGCAAATGCTCAATATATAATAAGAACATTATTTTATTCACTGAACAATGATATGGTAAAAACAGTCACATGATGTAATGTGCCAAAACTTTTGCATTTGCATATGCCATGTTTTAGGGTTTTTTATTTTACATTTTTCTTTTCAATTCAGAAAATGTTTTTTTTTTTTTAAATACAGTAATTCTGCATTAAGTGTGTTCTCTGAAGATGATGAACTAATTTTCCTTTAGATATCAACAAAACAGTGACCGGGGGCCCAAACTTATGCACACAACTGTATATCAGAAATTCCACCTAAAGCTAATTTGCAGAACCCTGTTCTCATTCCAATGTAGAGTCTGTTCTTGTAATTTGCTCGAACAGTTTAGGAGGATTTTACTCACGTCCAGAATCTCTTTGTTGGCTTTGGGGGAAGTGTTTTCTCGCAAAACTTTGATGGCCACCGGAATCTTCACACTTTCTCCATCAGGAGCCCAAATCCCCTGCACACGCACACACACTGATTACTTTCTGCAGTGATACTGATGTCTCCACATTTTACAAACCACATAAGTTTCATTGTTTACAGCGATGCCTGACATTAGACCTTGTGCTCTCCTCAGAAAACTGTCACTTTATTTATAGTGAAAGTGAAAGTGACCATTCTGTCATACGTGAACACACCACAGCACACAGTGTGAACAGCACGAAATTCGTTCTCTGTATTTAATCCATTCACCAAGTGAAGCAGCGGGCAGCCAGGAACACAGCGCCCAGGAGAAGTGTGTGGGGATGGTATCTTGCTCAAGGGAACCTCAGAGGTGGCACTAGCAGTCAAGGGATTCGAACCCACGACTTTCTGATCGCAGGGTGAATGCCCGAACCACTAGGCCACCAGCTGCCCCTGTAGCAGCCAAAGACAATTTGTTCTAAACAACTCTTCTCTCTTCATTACTACGGCACATATTAAAGTACAATAAAGCAAAAATAACTATACTTTTTTAGGGGCAGAGAAACAGTACTACTAAGTGCTGACTACTAGTAGTGCCTTTGATTTATTAGTGCTCTCGGTAGTGGTCCCTTTATACTGACCTTATAGACAGTGCCAAATGCTCCAGAGCCTAGCACTCTGAGCTTCTTCAGCTCAGTCTCTTTCAGAATGCGCATCTGTGCCTGGTTTGGCATAGCTCCACTCGGGGTCAGCGGCTCCACCAGCTATAGCAGGAAGAAATTTGCCCAAACGAATGAAAAGAAAGCAAAAGTACAAAAGGTACACTGTTACCAAAGTGTTCATCCGGTTCTACCAGTCTGTTTTCAGACATGATGTTTACCCTCCTAACAAAACATGGTTACATTTATTTATGAATGTGGAATCCACCATAATGTGTAGAATCAATGTTAAATATTTTGTTGTCAGCATTGCTCAGGTCAATTAGTCGATATCTGCCCTAACAGCCGTTCTGATTCAGACCTACATTGTACAACATGGCTGTCTTCTTTTTCTGCTTTTGGCTGCTCCTGTGTATGGGTCACCACGGCGGATCAACCGTCTCCATTTCCTTCCATCCTCCGCATGTTCCTCTCTCACACCAACTGCCTGCATGTCTTCCCTCACCACATCCATAAACCTCCTACAAGGCCTTCCTATTTTCTTCTTCCCTGCCAGCTCCCAACACACTCGGAGTCTCTCCTCAGCACACGTCCAAACAAACGCAATCTTTCCTCTCTGACTTTTCCCTGCAACAGGGTCAACTCGAGCTGTCTCTCTAATAAACTCATCCCTAATCCTGTCCATCCTCATCACTCCCCATGCAAATCTTAACATTTTCAACTCTGCTCCAGCTGTTCATGTCTTTTCATAAGTGCCACTGTGTCCAAACTAGACAACATACAATCGCACAATATGGTCCACTGTCTGGGAGTCACCATATAATGTTAACACCAAGCTAACAGAGGTGTATTGTTACTTCTCCACACTTACCTTAATAAGGATATTTGATCTGGCAAGACATACATATACATTCATATTTAGATGAACATATTCTTTAATTTGTTTGATAGTTTGGTCAGCCAGTATGTTGTTAAACTATTTTCACATGAATGATTAATACAGTTTCAGACATTTTACTTTATATACACAGTTCACTGTCCAAAACTACTTCTGTCAGTACAACTTGGGATTTTTGTTACGATGCAAGGTTGCATTTCGCCAATAGAAGAGAATTCATTTTGCGCAGCGCAGAGGAAGTACTAATACGGTTTCACTTTGTATTGTGTCATCAGAGCAACATAGTCTTTTTTCATCATATATTTGGTCAGATCCACAACTCCCATGATGCTTTACATCTCTGACCTCATGTTCCTGCAAGATCCTTCTCAAGGTTTCCTTTTTCTTCAGGTGCTTCTGCCGGCGCAGGTAGAAGACCAGGAGAGCCACCAGGATGAGGAAAAGGACCACACCACCCATTGCGGCCGCTATGGTTGTGCCAGGCCTGCGGGAACACCACAACAACGACAACACCTACAGTTTTGAATCACGATAAATTGTGTAGAATACACATTAACATTCATGTCCAAAACAGTGATTAAAGAAAATCACCCAAACTGACCTCACTGATTTCCAGTTGTGCTTATTTTTAGGGTTGCACCGATACCCATACCAGTATCGGGTATCGGGCCGATACTTCATTAAAATACTCGCATTCGTACGTGAACTGCCGATACCATGCACCGATACCACTGAACAATATCCTATTTCACTACATCAACTGATCACTC
>JBBIGA010000106.1:27838249-27850219 GCA_037576975.1 Alestes dentex | reverse complement strand
TATATATATGACATGTTATCATGAATACTACATACAGACTGTATTTAATCAGGTGTATCTATTGTTTTTGACATTAATCTAGGTTGATGATTACCATCAACTCTGCAGAAGCTCTGCAAGCTCACCAGGTATGACGAACATGTTGTTGATCTTGAGCTACAGCGAGCGAGAGAGAGAGACAGAAAGAGAGAGGCACGGCTTATGTAAATCGCCACTATTTACCTGTGCCGTGAGCTAAAGCCACCACACCTGCTCCTGGCAGGAGGCCAGACAGGAAGCAGTCTCGGTTCTCTGACTTCATCAGCAGATATCATCATAGCAGGCACAGATTGAGCTTGCACAGAATAACAGGGAGGCCAGGATTTCTTCAGCTCATCACAAGTAGAACACCAAACTTGTAATGTCAAACACTCCAAGTTAACGTGGCTTAAACAACAACCCAGGCAGACCAGATTTCTC
Organism: Alestes dentex; assembly: GCA_037576975.1. Lineage (NCBI taxonomy): Eukaryota > Metazoa > Chordata > Actinopteri > Characiformes > Alestidae > Alestes > Alestes dentex. The sequence continues at coordinate 27,849,760 of JBBIGA010000106.1, read as the reverse complement.
ACAAGTCTTACAGGTCATAAACACTGCCCACAGCCAAAAGGAGGAACCTGTCATCTAAAAATAAGCACAAAGATTTCCATCAAGAATGTTCCACTCTGTTGGAACCCATTATAAAAAAGTAGCTGTAAGTCTACCTGAAATTAAAGGTTGCTTTGCAGGTTAATTCAGGTCCATGTAAATGAATGTTTTCCATTAAGAATGGCCATTTTCAATATGCTTGTCACCCCCCCCCCCACACACACACACAAAAAAGTAGCTCTTCTATGAGATCAGACCAGATGGACTAGTTTTTACCCTCATGCGTATCAGTGAGTCTTGGGTGCCAAGAACCCTGTCGCTGGATCACTATTTGTCCTTTTTTGGACCACCTTTGGTAGGTACTGACCACTGTATACCCTGAACACCCCACAAGACCTGCCATTTTTGGAGATGCTGGATCTCTGATCTCAGGCATCTTTCCACCACTGCCAGTTAAACCAGGTATTAAACCCCTTCTGGAGAAGCATAACTTTCATAGACCTAACATTTATAGACCTAAATCAGTAACTATTTAGACACAAATGGTTTCTTTGATGACTATCAGTCAGGTTTCCATCAAGATCATAGTACAGCAACTGTTCTTGTTAAGGTACAGAATGTTGTTCACCTGAATACAGATGCAGGTACAATAACTTTACTGGTGCTGTTAGAGTGCAGTCTTTGACACTGTTGACCATATCATTCTGCTAGACGGATTTGAAAACTGAGTTGGGCTATCAGATACAGCCCTTAGTTGGTTCAGGTTGTATTTGGACGGCAGGGGTTATTTTGTCTCAGTCGGCACTTGTGAATAGGAGAAACCCACTATGCCACATGGAGTCCCTCAAGGGTCCGTCCTCAGCCCTGTTCTGTTCAACCTGTACATGCTTCCTCTGGGTCAAATTCTTAAAGAGAATCCTATCTTAACTATGCACATGAGACTCAGATCTGTCTAGCTCACTGACCAAGAGACTTTGGTCCAATAGATTCATTTTGACTGTGCCTCGATAAAGGACATAACTAGATGCATTCAAACAAAAGACAAAACAAAGCAGACATTATCCTGTTTGGAAAAAAAGGGGGAAGACCAATTCTCAGTGTCCACCTGGAATCTAGAGCACTTAAGACATCTAGCCATGTTAAAAAAAAACAAAACAAAAACACTTGGCATGATCATGGATGGAGATCTTATTTTTAGTGACCACATTAAAACTATAACAAAGTCATAGCTTAGAAAAAGACTTAGAGAAACTTGTCCACATTTTAATTTCCAGACTAATTCAACACTCTCCTCACTGGGATTCCCTAAAAGTCCTTTAGAGCTGCATCTTATTCAAAATGCTGCTGCCAGAGTTCAAACCAAAACCAAGAAAAGAGAGCACATCACTCCAATTCTCAGGTCCTTGCACTGGCTCGGAGTTCGGTACAGAATTTATTTCAAAGCATTACGTAAGGAAGCAGCTTAATGCAAATCAACAACATAGGAAGACTCGGGAAGTTATTTAAGCATCTCACACTACCTTAAGATCCACAGAAACATGTTATAAAGAAGCTGGCTGATATGAAAATCTAAATTTCCTGAGTATTAATGCCCTTTGCACAACGTAATTTAATGTTTTCTGTTAAATAAACAGAAAAGTAAATATTGTTTTTACTTAAAAAAGTACTAAAACAGCGTTCAAGTTTCACTATGTAATATTTACTGTCCACGGCATAGAGTTCATATTAGCATTTATCTGCAGAGACAGCTGTTTTGAACTGTCACAAAAACCAGTGCATTTACAAATATGCACCAGTATGCAGTCCAGACCACATTTTGAAGCAGGTACAATACAGGGCAGCCAATCAGAACAGGGCTCATTAGCATATAATCAGTCTCAAAACATAGTAACAGTCAGTTGGATAGAGAGAGTCTGGAAAACAGTGTGTTTAAAAAAAAGTAATAATTAAAGAAAAGTGAATTAATCTTGCATATTAAGTCATCTTCTCATAACATTAACAAAAATGCCCGATAAATGCAGTGAGTTTGGTCTTTGGTGGTGGACACAGAGAAATGTTTCACATCCAGTGACCAGGCCAAAGAGTCACAATAACAAACCTTTTGGTCCTTTCCAGAAACGCTTTGCGTCCTCGCATCAAACAATCGACTGACCATAAATTGAGCGTTCACCAGGTCAGTGCATCGACGTACAGAGCTGGAATGGCTCCACCAGCGGAACAAGAAAGTGGCATGTAATGATTTTCTTTCATATTCAATACATCTCAAAACTGTAATGGCCTCTAGAGCAACCAGTAAACACATTCTCTTGCGACTCCCCAAACAATGGCAATCATAACTGCATTTGTTTGGCAATTACATACTATCTACTCTTCTCTCTTAGGCACTTAAACGCCCATGTTTTAAAGGCCTTGTATTGAACACTCGTGTTCAGCGCGAACACACACACACAAACACACACCATTGTTGAACAAACGAGTATTGCTCAACCGACAGGAAGAACAGGATCTGGACCGGTCGCCGTGTGTGAGCACAAGTGATGCATGCACGTACGACATGCACAGACACACACATCACACACACACACACACACACAAATACACACACAAAAAAACCATGAAGCATAAATAATGCACAAATGCATACCTGAACCATGACCAGTTCATGCAACTGTGCATTAACAAGCACCCAATCTCAGTTGTGGGGGTAAAAAAATAAATATAAGCACTGCAACACTGAACCAGTTTTCACTTCACTGTAGGCCCTTGAGGTTCACAATTATAGAACACTCAAACATTTAAACAAAAATCATTTGGGTTAAAAAAAAAAAACAACTATGTATTTTAGGACCTATTTATTACATGCCATTTTCTTGTTCCACTGGTGAAGCCATTCCATTTATGATCAGTCAAGATATATATATATATATATATATATCTGTGTTTTCCCGCTTTAACAAAATGGAGAAAACTTTCAGCATAACATAACTAATGTGGACAGTATGGATGGCCAGATCTCAAATCTGTAATGGCCTCAAAAGCAACCAGTCCATGTTCTCTTGCGGCTACCCATACAATAGCAATCATAACTCGAAGATGCATTCCCACAAGAAAAGTGTGACTGCATGGCTGCTATAAAACCAGTGTTTGGAGACACTCGTAAAAAAAAGTTAGTCCCTCACGCAATATGTTTCATTTTTTAAATGATCAATAATCGGCCCTCTCGACCATTTTTAAAATGATCAGTAATCGACTTTTTTTTTTTTTTTACATAGGAGCGGTTCCGAAACACAGCACAAGAAGCGGCGCCTATTTTGGCTGTAAAAAGAATAAAAAGAACATTTAATAACAATAGCTGAATTAATCACACAGAGTACATCTGTCTGGCAACTACCCACTATCTACTCTTGTGGGGAGTGGGGGGGCGTGGAGCACTGCAACACTAAACCAGTCTTCATTTCATTATTGGCCCTTGTTTTTAGATGGGGTTCAATCAATGAAATGTTTATCAAACATGTGGTTCATCAAACATGTAAACAATAGCCATATGTTTTCCACGTATTTTAGGACATAACTATAGCTGTACAGCTGACCATAGCTGTGATGACATCTACCAAACATTCTGAATCATTCTGTTTTCTGTTCCATCTAGGCTTGATGGGTTTGTTTTGCTGCAGAGCAATAATCCATTTAACAAAACGGAGAAAACTTTCAGTATTAATGCAAAACTACTGTAGTCAGTAGGGATGGCCAGACTAAAACTCATGAACTCATGACTCCAGATCTATAGTGGCCTCAAAAGCAACCAGCCCACATGTTCAGAGCAATAAGCCACAAGAGGCAGTGGGTTTGCATGGTGCAAAGTGGAGCAAAATCCTTCACAGCCCTGAGTGTTTCACTGCTTCAACAAAACGGAGAAAACTTTCATTATAAATGCATAAAATAACTAACGTGAGCAGTAGGGATGGCCAGACTTATACTCATAACTGATAATAAGCAAATATTACATGCCAGTGTACTACATGCTCACAAACCCCCACCCTCCAAACCACCCACATACAACTACATCAGGCATATCACAAAATAACTCAACATTATATGTGCACAAGGAGATTATCGGTATTGCAATATTAGACTTGGCATTACTTGGAATTGGATCAAATAGAAAATGTAATGTGTTGCCCATTGTGCTGTCAAACATGTGCATACAGTATAATACCTTAGAATGTGCTTGAGTCTCATTTTAAAACTGAACGTGTTCCATCACTACCTATTCAGAGCCAGTGAGATGAACACATGCCAAAATAGCATGGTGGCACAGGAATTGTTGCGTGGACAGAGGAAAAAAAAAAAGATTATTACAAGTATCAATTCTGGAAGCTACTGTCAAACAGTTAGTGAAGAAACTGAAGTAGAAAAGAGGCTGGATATTACAACAAGACAATGATCCAAAACATACATCAAAACCAACCTTGAACTACTTTACGAAATAAAATAAAAATAAATAACTGTGCATTTACAGAAATAGACTTGTAACAGTTACAGAAAAAAAAAGACATATTTAATGCACATTCCATGACATTTTTAAGTATGCTCCACGCAGAGGAACAAAAAAGGTGTCATTTGACCAGGGGAGCGCAAACTTTCACACATGACTAATTTGTTTTTCAGAGGTTTACGGAAGGGCTGAAATGAACAAGCAGTAAAACAGCAATGCAAGATTTACAAAAAGGTCAGAAATACTACAATTGCTTTTTCTAACTCTACATCTGGAAAATTAATTGCGATAGAAGGAAAAACAAAGACTGTTCAAAGTAAATTACAAGAATAAGGGCTTCTGACAATGTTCTGGCATTCAATCATCCACCGGTAGCATTTTTTTCTTTTTTTTTTTTACTACAGCATATGCAGGTTTTCAATGCTCTAGAGCTCCAGGATATACTGCAGAAAGCCAACATACCGTCAGTAAGTAGTATGTTGTACAGAAGTAATCTGTAGTTGTACAGAGGTAATAGTAGTATGCTGGCTTTTTGCGGTATATCCTGGAGCTTTAGAGCACTGAAAACCTGGATATACTGGGGGGGAAAATGGTATCGATGGTTGATTGAATGTCAGTACATTGTCAGAAGGCCTTATTCCTCTCATTTATTTTGAACAGCCTTTGTTCAAAAATAAACAGAAGGAATCCAGTGTGGCCTCTGGAAATGCAGCTGCCCAAACCTCACAGTACAAGGCAGTGGTCCAGATACAGAATGTTAAGATGGGTCCTGAGCCATTACTGCACTGCCAGTGGACACATTCTGGTTGAAAACATGGTGCAGTCTCAGTTTAGACCCCCGTTTGTGTGTGCAGAGAGCACAACAGCATTACTCAGTAAAAGAGACTGGCAAAGAATTCCAGAAATTCCCCACTGCGTGCTGACCGTTCCTCAGATGGTCCAGCTGAGCGGCCAACGAGTGGTCTGACCAATCGCACGAATTCATGTGAACTCTTTGTGCACCCAGTTGCATTTCATTATCCTACCAGGAACATAGGTCACACATCCCAACACCACTACTTTCAACTGTTCTGAAACTCATTAACATTTCTATTCAAGTTATATTTAATTGTATGAATTACTGGACTCTTTTAGCACCCAGTTCCAGTTCATTATCCTAATAAGAACACAGGTCACACATCCCAACACCGTTATTTTCAACAATTCTGAAAACCATTAACATTTAATTTGATAATTTACTATCTTTTAATTACTATCACATGGACCTTTCAATGTTAGCATGCCTCGAACTGTTAATAAGTCTACATAAATAAATAAGTCGATTTTTCAGTGTTTTTCAAGTGTACTATAGATATCACGCAATAAAATCCATTTAATTTTTATTGTGTTGATATCAGGGATGCACTGACATTTAGAGCACTCGTATTTTTTGGTTGAAAATGGTAAAAAAAAAAAAATGGTGCTTTCAGTTTTCATCCAAAAGACAAAAAAGTGAAAAAATATCTGAAACATTTTAAACCCTAAAACAACATATATACATATATTTTATATATAAACACACAGACACAGAGAGTTCACTTGACGTCTTCCTGTTTCAAACGTTGTTGTTTATGTAGCGCTGCCATAAGTGTGAAGTTAAAGTACACCTCGGCTCGCCTAACAACACAGAGCTACCAATACAGAGGCCAGCATTATTATATTATAGTAAGACTATATCATTCTAAGGAAATGATTATTTTACCAGAAGAAATGGAATAAAACAGACTTTTAAAAAAAATGAAAATGCCTTATGTTCCAAATAATCAGAAGTTGCTTGGTTGAAACCCAGAATGCATGTGATTCTGATGCATGTCAAAGTAATAAGACTCCTAAAAATAAACCCAAAAAAAATCAATGCTAAAGCCTATAAGGAACACTTAAATAAGAAGTATTGCTAAAAGGGGTAAAAAAAAAAACCTTACTGCATTTTTTTGTGTGATTTGTCCACACTAGTTTGTTCGCAATACTCTAAAAACACTAAATGAGTTTATAATTTATATTGTGTCTCTCCAAAGTGTTACGAACGTAGAGAGTGTAAACAACAGCCTAAACGCATTGCACGCAAAAGTCCTGAAACACTGTTGATTGTTGCAGTGCTGGTCAACAACTCGTCATGCACTTCAGCACAGCACTGACCAGATGAGCTGCTCAAGGACGCTGAGCACTGGTCAGTTGACTGCATGGCAAAAATACTTCGCCTGGACAAAGCACAGTGAGGTTTTAACTTTTTTTGCCGCCCCCTCCCTAATCCAATAACACGCACGCAAACGAGAACACACACACAATCTGTGTGCGGAGTCTGGGTTTGTCAGTGAGTAATCAAAACCCTGACACTGTTAAGTGTAGCCTTTAAACTAACGACCTTTGAAACACCTTCCACTCGACTAGCAGGGTGTGTGTGCGTAGGGCATGAGCACTTTCCTAAGACACGCTTGATTTTTTGTTGCATTTCCCTGTTGCTCGTAACAGGTGAGGTATCATAAAAAGTGCAATCACGCATGAACACAACACAGCACAGCACACAGTGTGAAACTGTCCTCTGTATGTAACCCGGGGAGCAGTGTGTGGGGACAGTACCTTACTCAAGGGTACCTCAATGGTGCCACTGGCAGGCCTGGGATTGGAGCCCTCAACCTTCCGATCACATGGGCAACTCCCTAACCACCAGGCCACCAACTATCCTATTGTACAGAGACCCTTACAAATGGACTGTGCTGGGCACTGCAGACAAAAATTAATACATAAACAAACATTTTTCCCCTCTTCATTGCAAACACAGATGATTAGCCAAGACAAGTTTGGGGTCTGAAGTTTGTTTCTTTAGTTCTGAGCTGAAGAAGTAATGAACACATATATTAGTGGTTTAACAGTTTACTCACGATTCAGCTCGATAGTTCTCACGGTTTGATACAAGTAAGACTGCAAACAAACTAAATCTCATTCTTATTTATTCCTTCTTAGGCACATACATTAACAAATGCTTGTTTCCTTCCTTCCACTTGTCCCCAGTTGGAGTGTAACATTATTGAGTCCACGATTCAATATTCTCACAATATTCAGAATTTGAATGAAGCAAAATAATGTCTGTATTCAGTTCTAGCACAATTTACTAATGAGACCAGAGTTGGAAGGCTGGGGGGCGGACGAGGGTGGGGATTGGTTGATGCGTTAGATTGGATTGTTGTTGCTGCTGGTTAAACACCAAGTAAAATGCAGTTGCGTAAAACGTAACTAACAGAGTTATTCTCCACAATGCACAGTCACATTTTTGCATTGCAAGATCATGATATTTCGATGTACTGTTGCATCACTAGTGTATACAGTTAGGACCGGCATGTTACTAAGTCCCCAAAATTACACCAAATCATCACACTTGCCTTAAATGGAACAAAGAATATAGTGATTATGCTGCTATTGTGACATATTAAAGGGCCGACACCATTAATTAAAAGGCAAAAAAAGTATGGTCATTGCCCCATCCATACAGACCATATTTGGAAACTGAGCTGCAAAAAAACAGTCCATTTTCAAATCATAGATTTTGGCAGCCAATCAGGAAAGAGAACATTTAGATGTATTTGTCTTAAGGGCCCAGTATCAGTAGCAGACTGTTTAACTGTAATGAACAATGAGATGTTGTGTGAGACCATTTCGGTGTCTTTGATTGTAAAAAATTGGCTAAAATCATTAGATTTTTTTTAGATTACCCGAATACCTTGATTCCTCAGAACACCCATTAACTCACTTGGAGCTGTGATTGGGCACCTTATCAGAAACACTGATTTTTTTGAAGCTCATTTGCATATTGCAGCCTTCTACAATATCTATGCTGCAATATAACAAAGAGCAGACTGTTTATTGTGTCTGGACATCAAGCCTGGACACCCATAAGGAAGCAAACCGAGCACATGCGTCAACCCAAGCATGTGGATTTCTTGAAAAACGCAGAGCCGTTCTATTCACTGTTTGCACTGCGGCCTGCTGGCCTCTCATCAAACACAGCATCTATGTGAATGACATCACACTCCAGAGCAAAGAAGAAAATCAAGATAGGCTGCAGGCCATCGGTTTGTTTTGGAGATGATGTGGTGTTGAATTTCATTCTCACTTTGGATGGGGGATTATACACTATATGGACAAAAGTATTCGGACATACCTGTTTTTAAGGGTTTCAGCTAGGCCCCTTACTTCCAGAGAAGGGTAATCTTAATGCTTCAGCATACCAAGACATACTGGACAACGCCATGCTTCCAACTTTGTGCATACAGTTTGTAGGAAAAACTTATTCTGTTCCAGCATATTCTGCCCCCGTATTCAAAGCAAGGTCCATAAAGACATGGTTGGATGAGTTCAGTGTAGAAGAACTTGACTAACCGGCACAGAGCACTGACCTCAACCCCATCCAACACCTTTAGGATAAACTGGAACGGAGATTGCTAGCCAGGCCTTCTCGTCCATCATTAATGCTCTACAGAATGAATGGGCACAAATTCCCCACAGAAAATCTCCAAATCTTGTGGAAAGCCTTCCAAGAAGAGTGGACGCTGTTGTAGCTGCAAAGGCTGCAATTGCAACTCCAAATTAGCTGCAGCTGCAACTCCAAATTAAAGTCTATGTATTTGAATGCAAGGTCATTAAAGTCCCTGTGGGTGTAATGGTCAGGCGTCCCAATACTTTTGTCCATACGGTGTATGTTTTGGAGGACCTGGGCATGGCAGGTGCAATGTAAACAATGGTATGTATAGACTAAAATCTCCAGTCTTACAGCTGAAGACACTGATAACACTGAAATAACTTCATTTGTAACACTTTATTATGAAGCAGCCTGACAGTCACCCACCCCTGGACATCTCTGAAATCACTGCTTTACACTCCCGCCTGGAACTTGAAGCTGATTTGCATAAAGGTGAATATCGACCCTAAATCACCTTCATGTCTAATACTAAAGGTCCTGGTCGACAGGGCAGATTTGTAAAAAGTATTTTTTCGACATTTCTGATACTTTTAAGTGCTTGTGCTGTCAGTCACAAAGTGGCAGAGCCAGTTTGTGGACACGCTCAAGTAGAAACTCCGAGGAACTCACTAAAAATGTCCAAAATTCTCTCAGAAACTCTGTCCAAGTTTTTACCCAGTTTGACTGGGTACTAAAAGGGTCTAGGTTTGGCTATTGGAGCTTGTTTTTGAGGCGAAGGCCTGAGTTGGAGGAGTGTTCTGGTGAGGAATGTGTCGGTTTGACCCACCTTCTCTCCCCGCGGCTCTCGCCACCACGGCCCCGAGCAGCAGCACCCACACCGGGGGAAAACTTCTCCACAGAGCCTCCATCGGTCCACCGCAGCGCTTCAGTCCATAATCACCCACTCACTCAGCTTCAGAGGTCCACGAGGAGATATTCAGGTTGGGAAAAAAAATATCCAAATGTAATCCAGTGGCGTTTTTCCCCCTCGGCCTGTTTCAAATCTTCACAACTTCCTGAGACTCAGACCGAGAGTGAACTCCACTCTGGCAGCTCAGGAACGCGCTTCCCGCAGGCGCGCTCCCAGGCACTGGAAAGGAAGGGCGGGACTTGCTCCCACATAGGCTCCTCCCACTGTGCAGGAATTGGCTACTGGTGCCAGCTTGTGATAAATATTAACTACTTTCCAATGGCAGTGATACAAACTATCCATTCACAAACCAAGAGGTGTGACCCGACACCCAATCACAGGAAAGAAGTAGAGGAATTAATCAACCTTAGTCCAAGGGAGCAATTACGAGAAAGGAGGGTGCGGTTTGGCCTTCTACAGGTTCCTCCTCTACAGGCGATAAATAATAACTACTTTCCAATTGTAGTGATACAAATTATAGACTCACGAAGCAGGAGGTGTGATCCGTCAGCCAATCACAGCAAAGGAAGAGGGACATTAACCAATCCTATCCCAGCGGAGTAATTATTAGCCAACCCCAAAAGCCAATCTCCTCCCACTAAGCATTGTTTGACTGTTTGTGCCTGCTTGTGATAAATAATAACTTCCTTCCAATCGCAGCGAAACAAATTATTCACTCACAAAGCAAGTTTGGTCCGTCAGCCAATCACAGGAAGGGAGGCAAGAAATTAAACAATAGTAGCCCAGGGGAGCGATTTTAATCCCAATTCACTCTATAGTCAGCAACCAGTATTTATCTATTATTCATCCATAGCACTGTGTTGCACCACTCAATCACTTTATACATTCATTGAACAGTATTTGCACTAATCCGTAGTTAGTTCCTATTTTTTTTTTATTTACTGCGGCTTGTTTTACTTAATTTTATTCTTATTTTACTTCATTTTATTGTATGCCTCTCTTGCACAATCTAGCACCAAGCCAGGTTATCATTTCACTATATGGTGTCCTGGATAACTATTTATGTGACAAATAAAGCCCAAAAGATGCGCTCCCAGGCATGGGAAAGGAGGGGCGGGGTTTGCCCAGGACAGGCTCCGCCTACTGTGTATGGATTGGCTAGTGGTGTCTGCTTGTGATAAATATTAACTACTTTCCAATCGCAGCGAAACAAATGATCCACTCACAAAGCAGAAGGCGTGATCCACCAGCCAATCATAGAAAAGGAGAGGGATTACCCAATAGTGGCCCAGGTCATAATCAGCCAATCCCAGCGCAGGAGGTGGGATTTGACTCCGATCATTCAGCATTTGGGTCTCATTGTGATTGTGCACTGGACTAATTGAGTGGGAAATTAAATCTGGTCTGGTAAATTTACTCACGGGCATCTGAACAGATTATTTTCGGACATCGGAGAAGCCTAGTTTGTGACCTGTTTGTCAAGAAGTCTGACACGCACGCACACACGCACGCACGCACGCATACACACACATGCACGCACACCCACACACATACACACACACGCACGCACACCCACACACACACGCACACATGCACACACACATACACACATGCACGCACGCACACCCACACACA
>JBBIGA010000106.1:27819377-27829502 GCA_037576975.1 Alestes dentex | reverse complement strand
ACACACACACACACACACACACACACACACACACACACACACACACACACACACACACACACACACACACACCCCCTAACCTCACTAATTATCCTTCTTTCACCCTCCTTCAAATCCTCTAAAGGCATTCCAGGTGAGAAAAGAGTAAACCAAGTAAAATGAAATAAAAATAATAATAATACAAGAAAAGAAAATAAAGCACCTTGTGATCGAAAAAGAAAAATCACTCATTTTGCACAACAACGTAAAATATGGAATGAAACCTCATGGGCAAAATGTAAATTGAGAAATAAAGCAGCAGTGGAATAAACCCACAAAAAAGTGGCAAAGTAAATTCAACTTAAAGGCAAAAGGACAAAAAGTTGCAGGCAATGCTCACCACGTTTCAATCACTCTCATCTCAAGTCAGACCCTCTTGTCATCTAATGCTTTTCACCATATCAGCGCTCATGGAAGGGCACAGGCAGATTAAGTTCCAGACCCTATCCCACACTTAAAAAGATTTCAAGTTTAAGATTTCAAGGTTTAGGATCCTGTTATATTTGTTATGTCGTCTGCAGACACGCTAATGTCATGGGGATTTATGAAGCAGAGCTTTTTTTTTTCCGTATCTCAGCTACCTCTGCTGGTATCTGCTGGTACTGCACCCTGATGACATCCTCCAAACCACACGGGGGGCCTCAGACCCCAAAGACATTACACTGGACCTTTCACTAAATAAACCCCTCCTGAATTCCAACGTCCAGCATGCTAACGCTTAACTGACGCCATAAAACGCTTCAGCTAGACTGCATAACTGCGTCTCAAGGCAGAGCTTGGCAGATGCAGAGGTCAACAAAACACAACTGGGAAGGTGAAAAATAAAACGTTCTTCCGTCCATAGCGGAATAGAGTAATTCAGTAAAAAGTTGACTGTAAACAAACAAACAAACAAACAAACAAACTCAGATGGAATTCGTAAAGTCGGCCACGGGAGTCATGCAGGTGACCATGGAGACTGAGACCCATTCCACTCCGGCTCCCGCTTGCCCTGATTGGTGGAAGATGAGAGGAGGGGGCGGGGCTCTGAGACCGGCTCCTCCTATTCCAGCTTGACTCCGATCTTCTCTGTGTTGAGGAGGTGGAGGCTGTCATCTATCAGGAAACTGACAACAGTGGTCAAAAAAACAGATACAGTTAATTGGACAGTTTAGTCAGTAATAAGAAGAAGAAGAAAAAGAAGAAGAAGAGATAACAGTTAGTCATTCAATGTCAGAAACCACAAATCCATCTGGGATCACTTACAGAGCCCATTCATCATATATATTTTTTTCCCTTAGCCTGAATGTATAGGGTGATATACATAATTATGTAAAATTGCTTTAAAAGACATGACAGCCTGTTTCAGCAAAGAGAGTGGATTAAGTACCAGCATCTCAAGACCTAAGATTTGCTTATAGGATTTGTGTAGTTTTCTGCACAAAAACAGTAATTATTTTCTACATGAGCATTTTCCAGTCTCTCTTTATCCCTTCAGTTTTCATTATTGTGCCTTTTTAGTAATACAGTCGACCCCTGCGTGCAGCTATCTTGAGTGTTCTCGTGTTTTTTGTTTTGTTCTTCTCAAACCCAAAGATTAAATTACATTATTACTGGATTCACCCTGCTTATACCAAAGGAAACGACAGCGCTTCCCAAAGAAAACAAGCTTGCATGAATTACAGCACAGTGTATACAGGGGTAACATCGGTATTTTACATTCTAGCACGGTGGGACACAGCAGTTCAGTGTACACTGTACAGTATGTAAATGGGTTTACATTTATATATTTTTAAGGGTAATTTATTAAGCTGAGTTTGAAATGAAATTAAAGTGGAAGGATATTTGGGGGCATATTTACGGTTTAGACCATAAAAACAGGCGTTTATCTCAATGACCACTTTTCTTCTCTACACCCATTATCAGTCAGAACTGAAACACTTCTTTTAATGTCAGTATGAATGGGAGGAGCTGAACCGATGCAGGGTGAATAGGCAGATATAGTGTATAAATGGTTTTGGTGACATACAATGACTCAATGAAACTGGCTGTTTTTGCAGTTTAGTTTCCACATGTGGACTGTATAGACCGAGGAGGGTACCTGTAGAAGAGGAAGTGGACGGGTACGGTGCTGAGGTGCCAGACGGCATGGGCGTCCAGCACCCAGAAGAGAGGTGGGAAATCGAGGAGCTCCAGCAGGGCCAGGCCGTGCAGCAGCACCACCACCACTCCACACTTCCACCAGTAGGGCAGCGTTCTCCGGTTCTGCCAGCACCAGCCCAGCCACCACAACAGGTTTATCATGCCTGGAGGAAATGGATAATAAGACGAGGCAAACACTGCACTTCCACTTGCTCACCACTTTACCTTATATCTCCTTTATACAGGTGCAGAATTGCTCTACCCATCTGCCGGTCAGAAACAGACTTAAATGTACTTAAATAAACTCATATATAGTACAAAATATAACGGACTAGGTCTGCAATACATCCTCATATTACTACCAATGATTGGAAGCTAATAGTCACCATTTAATCTGCTAATCTGTGATTTTTGATTTGATTTTTTGCTAATCTGTGATTTTTGATCTTTACTAAACTATTCCTTTAAGACTTAAATTATGCCTAGCTTTAAACACATAAGTCTGACGAGAGAGGATTAAGTGCCCTTTTCTATCAAATGAAATATTTAAATAGGTACATGAAAATAAGCTGTTTTGAAAAAAAAAAAAAACTCAAACTAAATTTGAAAAACACAATTTCCAATTCCAATCATGATGCATGAGCATATCTGAGTCGTGCAAAGCGAGGTGCTGTCAAAAATGACGGAGGTGTGGGATAGAAAGACTTAACGGTTCAAAGCTAATTATCTTAAACACTAAGAGGATTTGGTTGAGCTTATAAACTTCAAGACAAAAAGCAAGCTGCCAAAGGAATTACAGTACTTACAGATAAAGACATCAGCACATCAATTCTACACACCAAGGAGTGGCAATGAAGGAAAGGATGGTACCTAAACCCAGCTACACTAACATAAGCATGCCATAGACATGTCATGGTAGATGTCATAAGTCATATGAGATCATGAGCTGTCATGACCGATTGTGTCCAGTAATAAACATGACCCCCATTACAAGAAATTACCATGACAGATACTATATGTTTGATATCATGACCATAAATAGCATGTGGCATAAACTGTTACGACAGACTATGTGTGTGGAATTCTGGCACAATTGCTAGCTGTTGTTCTTACTGGACGAGCTAGTACATGCCTGAATACTGACCAGTGTTATCCCTCGGTTAGCTAGAGTAGTAGCCAGTTTTTCACTTGAACGTACCTAAAGTATCTATTATGTTCACTTTAGAAATGTGTAGTATTAGGCAGGGTACTTCCTAGACTAGCTTAAATAGCCTGTATTCTTACAAGAGTTCTGGTCAGTGTTCTTAAGCACTAGCCAGGGACTGTCTTGGACCAGCTGATGTACTAGCCAGGGTACTTCTTGGACTAGCTACAGTACTAGTCAACATTCTTCCTGGACTAGATAAAGTACTAGCTGGTGTTCATCCTGGACCTGCTAGTGTACTGGCCAATATATATACTGGGGCAGCTAGAGTACTGGCCAGTGTTCCTCCTGGACTAGTTACAGTACCGTCCAGTGTTCCTCCTGGACTAGTTAAAGTACCATTCAGTTTTTCTACTGGACTAGTTACGGTACTGTCCAGTGTTCCTCCCGGACCAGTTACAGTACCAGCCAGTGTTTCTACTGGACCAGTTACAGTACCAGCCAGTGTTTCTACTGGACCAGTTACAGTACTGTCCAGTGTTCTTCCTGGACTAGTTACAGTACTGTCCAGTGTTCTTCCTGAACTACTTACGGTACTGTCCAGTGTTCTTCCTGGACTAGTTACAGTACTGTCCAGTGTTCTTCCTGGACTAGTTACAGTACTGTCCAGTGTTCTTCCTGGACTAGTTACGGTACTGTCCAGTGTTCCTCCTGGACTAGTTATAGTGCTGACCACTGTTCCTCCTGGACTAGTTATATTACTCGCCAGTCTATCTCCTGGGTTAGTTGCAGCACTGTCCAGTGTTTCTCCTGGACTTGCTATAGTACAGGCCAGTAACTCTCCTGGACTTGTTACAGTACTGGCCAATGTTCCTCCTGAGCTAGTCATTTTAATAGATAGTTTTTCTCTTAGACTAGTTATAGCATTGGCCAGTATTCTTACTGGACAAGCTAGTGTACTATCCAGAATTTGTACCAGACAGGCTAGAGTCGCAGCCAGAATACTGTACAGTACTGGCCACTATTCTTACTGTACTAGCTACTACGTCATTGTACACAACACAGGCATGCCTAACAGAAATTCCTAAGGATGCTAATTTGAGATCAAATTTGTCTTCTTATACCCATTCGAAGTGCTTCCTCAGACCCTGACATACCTCAAAAACGACACCTGTGACAAAAAAGTGCCAAAAATAACAGAGAAGAATGAAAAAAAAAAAAAAAAACTTAGCAACTGGGTCATAAAGTCATATGAGAATGTCTAACCTATAGTGGCATTGGCAGCCATGTTGTATCCATAGTCAAAGCTGACGAAGGTGAGATAGGAGACATGGGAGGTGAAGGCCAGGATAAGAAGAACTCCCACCATGCTGGACACCCCTGGCCGCCGCAAACCCAGCGTCCTGTAATACACACATCAGCTGATGTTCTTTCCTGGACTTGTGTACTGGCCAATCTTCATACTGGGGCAGCTAGACTACTTGCCAGTGTGCCTCCTACATTAGTCTGGGTACTGGACTATATTCCTCCTGGACTGATTGAGGTACTCAGCAGACAAGTTAGTTTACTAAAGTAAAGTAACGTAAAGTGGCCCCTTATAGTCACACATGAACACACCACAGCCCAGCACACAGTGTGAACAATGTGAAATTCTTTCTCTGCGTTTAACCCATTCACCAGTGTGTGGGGGACAGTACCTTGCTCAAGTGTACCTCAGTGGTGCCACTGGCAGTGCTGGGATTCAAACCCACAACCTTCTGATTGCAGGGGCAACTCCTGAACAACCAGGCCACCAGCTGCCCCTATCCAGAATTTGTGCCAGACATGCTAAACTAGTGGGCATAACTGGTATTCACATGGTTCAATGGATTTGGTGTGGAAGAACTCAAGTGGCCTGTACATAACTGTCACCTCAAACCAACTGAACACCCCTGAGATATCAATTACGTGCCAGGATTTCTCATCCAACATCATTGCTTGACCTCACAATGAGATAGTAAGAGAGTTTCAAAATTGTATAGAAAATTGTGTTTCTTTTCTTTTCAAGTATTTTATTCAAACTGTGTTCACTTCAAAAACCCCTGATCTAACCAAGACTTGCAATCTTATTTCTGGCCTAAAAAGACTTCTTGATCTTGTTTTGAGAATAATATACTATACAAGCGCAGATTTGTAAGATTATTTCGATTGTTTTTTCCTATTTCGAGAAATCTTGCCAAGTATAAATATCTTACTGCACTGGCAGATAATTTCACTTGTTTCTAGTCTGAGGTTTCTTGAAATAGGAAAAAATATCTTAAAACAATCGTAATAATCTTACAAATCTGCTCTTATATAGTATATTATTCTCAAAACAAGATAAAGAAGACTTTTTAGGCTAGAAATAAGATTGCAAGTCTTGGTTAGATCAGGAGTTTTTGCAGTGTCAGTTTTATGTCTAACAAAACAGATTCAGAAAGATCCTTGCATCCAATTCATTTGTGGGCTCATGTCTTTTACCTGACGCAGCACAGGTAGATGGAGTACAGGATGACCGCTGATGCACAGAAATAGTCCATCTTCTGCAGGGGGACAGCAGAGAATATCATAGTCAAATGTTTATTCTTTTTGTGTTTTGAAAGCCAGAGGTCATATCTTGTAAGTTTACAATTTCTCATACTTATAATGGTTGTTTCAAAACTTGAAAGAAAACAAAAGACGGAAAACAAAAACAAAATTGAAGGACGTGTTGCCTTTAATCAGCCTCTAGTACCTCAGTTAGGTAGGTATCTCTAGTGTGAAATACTGTAGACCAAAACCAGGCATTCAGGGACACCTACAGGTGATAAAGAGACAGAAAACTTGTTGCAGTTAAATGTGGAACCTGATTATAAAAAGATTATAAAATGATTAGGTTCTATAGAAATACACACACAAACACATATACATACATGTATAATTATACACAAATATATATACACTGACCATCCAAAAAAAAAATAGGTGATGTTACTGCATGGATGATTATGGTTCAGCTGGCAACAAGTTACTTAACCCTAACTGATGCAGTGAGTAGCTTCTCGTTTCTTAAACAACCATGTTGGAAGACACATCCTGTGGTTGTGGAAAAGATGCTCATCTGTCTCAGAAGGGTCAAATGTACTTGCATGCATCAAGCAAGGAAAACATCTAAGGAGATTGCTGAAACTACTAAAATCGGGTTAAGAACTGTCCAAGGCATTATTAAAACTGGAAGGATAGCGAAGAACCATCATCTTCGAGGATAAAATGTGGTCAGAAAAAATCTTGAAATGATCATGATCAGCGAACACTTAAACGTTTGGTGAAATCAAATCGGAAAAAAAAAAAATACACTAAAACTCACAGCTATGTTTAATACTGAAAATAATAGTGAAATAATTCCACACACTCTGAAGGCAACTCTAGGGTTTGGGACTAAACAGTTGTGTAGCCTTAAGTAAACCACTTATCAGGGAGGCTAATTGAAACAAAGGCTTCAATTTGCTTGGGAACATAAAGACTGTACACTGAACCAATGGAAGAAGGTCATGTGGTCTGATGAGTCCAGATTTACCCTGTTCCAGAGTGATGGGCGCATCAGGGTAAGAAGAGAGGCGAATGAAATGATGCACCCATCATGTCTAGTGCCTACCGTACAGGGCAGTGCTCTGATAAGGAGTTGCTGCACTTGGTCATGTCTCGGGTTCAGAGTGAGGTCGGCTGACCTGAATATACTGAATGACCAGGTTATTGCATCAGTGGATGTTTTCTTCCCTGATGGCATGGGCTTATTCCAAGATGACAACGCCAGGATTCATTGGGCTCAAATTGTGAAACAGTGGTTCAGGGAGCATGAGGTGTCATTTTCACACATGGATTGCCCACCACAGAGTCCAGATCGTAATCTCTTTGAGAATCTTTGGGATATACAGGAGAAGACTTTGCGCAGGGGCCCGACTCTGCCATCATCACTACAAGGTCTTGCCGACAAATGCATGCAACTCTGGACAGAAATAAATGTTGTGACATCGCAGAAGCTTTTCGAAACTATGCCACAGCAAATGCGTGCTGTAATCATAGCTAAAGGTGGTCCAACGAACTATTAGTGTGTGACTTTTTTTTGGGATGGGCAGTATATATACACATACACACACATTATATATATATATATATATATATATATATATATATATTATACACACACACCCACCCATGTATAAAATGTTTATAGAAGCTATTTATTTAGGCAGTTAAGTATGTAAAATTGAAAGGGGGCTAATACCTTTGGGATATTTGAAAGTCTATAGACTGTAGGCTTACTACACACGATAACACTCACATACACACACACACACACCCCAAAGGTAAAAACAGCCGTCTCACCAGTGAGAAGGCGGTGATGGTGTGGTACATGGGGCTCTGGCGGGGGACGGCGCTGCGGTAGCGGAGCAGCATGAGCAGGCAGGCAAGGCCATTTAGCAGAGATGCTAATGCTGAGGCTGGTTCCTCAAAACACAAGAACCGCGCAAATGGCCACTAAACACAAACAGAGAATATGTATTCGTTATTCACACTGTAAGAAACCAAATAAATGTAGTTGTAGCGTTTGCTTTTGCTTCTGCTAGTCCTCTAAGAAATGTTTTAGCCTCTCATACTGTTGTCCCATATCCTACAATTCTTGTATTTTATTTTTATCGTCTTTCTGGGCTGAAAAACTCTTTAAAAACCCTTTCAAAGTTTGCGCATGTTTTCAGCCGGTAGAGGAAACTAATTTAGGGGGTGCTCAATTTGAACTGGAAAGTAGGAATTTCTGAGTGTGTGAGAGTCGGTGAGTCAACAGTAGTGAAAGTGAGTAAAAGTTCATTAAACTTTCTGATGTATTAGTGTCTCATTAATGCAGTGGTACCCCTATTACTGAAGGATATTATTTTCCCAGGCTACAATTCAATGTCTGGGACAAATTGGTAATCTGGGACAGCTGTTTGTAAGGTTATTAAAAATACACTGAAAATTAAGTTGATAAACAGTTTCTCTTATCTGAGATGCAAATTATTATAAAATATCATATTTATATTATATATTATTAATATAGCTAACGTCTGTGTGTGCGCACGCGGATTTCTGTCTTTATTATTTTTTTTAACTACACCAACTTACAAAACTATGTGTAAAATTCAGTTTTCTATTCTGTGATATGGACCCTGTGAAAACCCTGACACCAACCTTCCCGTGGAACTGAGGTACTCTGTAGCCTTCAGCCTGGTACAGCCCCACTGTGGTCCACATGCACTGATACCGGCAATCATCACGACACGTCCAGCCTGCAAGAACAACGAGACTGGGTCAGATTGACGCACCTCTGATGTGTGCTGTAAAATCTACACAGCCTTTTTGGGACAAACGTTACCCATCGAAGATAATTACTAATAAGCAAAGTTTTATAATGAAGTTAAAAAAATTAGAATAAAACATAAAAGCTTACAGCCTAGGCTGTAAACCACAAAAAAGTAAATACATTAAGTACATAATCTACAGACAACACACTTCATGCAACAGTTATTGTTTGTTTTCCACATTCAAAGCAATAAAAAATAAAATGTGGTCTTTGCAAAAGTATATATATTAAATTAAAAAAAAATCTCTCACATTTTCACTGAGAAACTCAACAAAGCATGTCTTTTCTCGTGTTGCATTTAAACTTTTGTCGACTTTGGGGCGTTGGTTTCTGTGGTGCTGATGGGGGCCAAAACATTTGCCTGGTGTTCCTGTCCTGACACTGCGCCGCAACATTGGACTGTATTCTTGTTTATATTACTGCACCTCTTCGGTCTAAATCTTTACTTCAAACAACCTGCCAACCACCAAAACCTGTCTTAAAGTTGATGTCGGAGATGCTTGTCAAGTAAAACCTGAAAGACAGCCTGACAGAGCATGTGTGGTCCACCCTCAGCTCACCCGCACCACGCTCTGCCCTCAAGACTCAGGCTCCTACATCGTTGTTGGCTTGGTGGTGTGGTTTCAATAAAAAACCTTTAACTGGTGAAGAACCTTCTGCACTGTGTGGAGGTTCTTAAAACTTCAAAAAGGTTCTTCACTCTCACACAGCTCACTTACAAAGAGGTTCTTCTGTAGTAGTCAACCAAAAAGCAGCTGCTCAGTTTATCCGGACGCACCTGCCCATGTGAGAGTCTGCGTCTGCAAACATCTAAACACTTTTCCAAGCAAACTGATGGCAAAGAGTTTCAACTGCAACAACCCTCTCCCAAACGTGACTAACCCGGCTTTCAAAGTCTGAAAAGACCCCACAACTGGCCCCCACCCCCTTTTGTCTCACCTGGCCACATAGTTTACATCAGGGTTTCCAGCTCCAGTCCCAAAATCCTCCTGCACCGCCATGACCACACCATGAGCTGAGGACGAAATCTTCCAGAGCTCAGTCGAGTGCGACAACCCGAGAAACTCTTAACTGTGTGGTAGAGGAGGACTACAGCACTACAGCTGGGAAAACACTGACCTGTGTGTGACATGCCTCATATTTTGTTTTTCTACATATTTTGACTTTTCCATATCAGTCCTCATTTTTTCCTCCTTAATTTAGTTAATGAAATTAAACTTTCATTCTAAATTTTACCCCATTTTTATGCATTCAAATTGTAAAACATTTGTTCATCTATACAGGTATTCAAAAATGTAAAACATGGAAAATTATATATATATATATACACACACACACACATATATATATACACACACATACATACAGACATACACACATATATATAAAATACATTATATTATAATATTTTATATATACACACTAT
>JBBIGA010000106.1:27807553-27819277 GCA_037576975.1 Alestes dentex | reverse complement strand
ATATATAAAAACACACACACACATTTTATATATACCTATGTATTATCAAATTGAGTGTGTGTGCTGTTTGTCTACTTATGAATAGGCTGCTTTACCTTTATGCTAATTACTCATTATAGTATTGCTCAGTATTGTTTAGTGTGTGTGAAGGCACGTCATGATGCAAAAAGGATGTATGTGTGTAAAATATTATACAATTATAGAAAAACAGACAACATACCTATAAAATAAACAACAAATTAATTCAAATTAAACTATTACACCCTAACATACAGCAGACCTCTGTTTCCGGAGAGACCCCCTCTCTCACCTGTGAGCGCCATGTAGGGGGGCTGGTTGGACTGGAAGCCCCTGAGTCTGGCTCCGGTGCAGTTGGTTCGGCTGCACTGTTTCACGCAGTCCCGGTAGACCGGCTCCTTGTCTCCCTGCGAGGCTCCGGCGGGTCCGGCCAGCAGCAGCGCGGCCAGCACGGCCCACAGTCCCGGAGCCATGCTGGAGCAGCACTGGAGCTGTCGGGCCTCTCTCAGCTACACCAAGGCACGGCGAGACCAGGATCCGCGCTCTCAAGCCATTGGAGCTGAAAACGACCAAGGCAGGCGCTTTTACCGACTCATGAGCGGCAGTATAGAGCCCAGAGGCACAGAGCTGTGCGCTTATCCCGCAAACCCTCTTCGGAGCGCCCGCACAGCAGCGCCGACACAGACGGAGCACAGAGACACAGATCACTCCGCCGCAACACACATACCCGGAAGTGCCTCGCGCCGTCTCTCTTCTTTCCTTATACTAGCCGCGAGCAGGGTTTCTTTCTAGTAAACAAACACAAACAACAATAAACAACAAACAACACGCAAAAACGAATGTGGAAAAGGAAATATATCACTTTCAAGAATAAAAAATACATATTTAAGAATAAAAAATACGTACATATATAAATAAATAAATACTATATTATAAATACACCTTGTTTTGTGACTAATCTACAGCTTTACAAGCGAAACAAGATTTTATTTACAGTATATATATATATTATCTTAATATCCTGTTCCCATGCCTTAGTAAGACAGGGCCTTGGATTAGGATCTCATTCCCATGGTTTATTTTTCATTAAGAACAGGTTTGAGCGTGGCATGGTGGCGCAGCGGGTGGCGCTGTCACCTCACAACAAGAAGCATTTTGGTTATGTTCCCTGCTGTTTGTATGTACTGGTTTCCCAAGCCCATGCATGTCAGTAGAACTGGAAAGGTAAAAAGGCAGCTAGGAGCATGTTTGTCTGAGTGTCTGCCCTGTGATTGACTAGTGGCCTGTCCAAGGTCTTTCTCCGTCTCTTGCCCCTTGAAAGCTGACCGGTCAGCTCAGGTGATGGATGTATGGATGGACGTCGCCAGCAGGGCTTCATACATGTACACTAGTTGGCTAGCATCAGTTTTACTGTTTGATCAAATTTTACTTGTGTTAGGGGCGCTCGCCAGCCAACAGTGGAGTAGGTTGCAAGTTTGTGCGCTTTGCTGAAATTCCAACATTATTCACAACAAGACCATGTCGCAGGATCAAGGTCTGAGTCAGTTAGGTGTATTAAAGTAAAGTGGCTCTTATAGTCACATGTGAACACAGCACCGGTGTGAACAATGTGAAATTCTTTCTCTGAATTTAACCCATTCCCCAAGTGAAGAAGCCAGTGGCGCAGCACCCGGGAAGCAGTGTGTGGGGATGGTACCTTACTCAAGGGTATCTCAATGGTGCCACTAGCAGTCCTGGAATTGCTTTTACTCAGGAAATTCATATGTATACTTCTGATGATTTTAGACTAAGAAGAGGATATCACTCTAACTTCAATATCAAGTCCAGAGGGACAGCTATTCTTATAAATAAGAATGTCCCATTTGTTATATCTAGGGTCAAGGCAGACTCAGGATGCCAATTCAGAATAGTAAAAAAAAAAACCCATAACACTCATAATACTTGCTAATGTATGGGCACTAAACTGGGACAACAGCAATTTTTTGCTGTTTTTTTTTTTTTTTTTCTCATCCGCCAAACATGGACACACACTATCTCATATTGGGGAAGGGGAAATTAACTGTGTAATGTCTTCCTCTCTGGACTTCTAAAGCCATAGCTCCATCGAGGTCAGCTCACACAATCCAACTATTTCTTGATTCTTAAGAGTCATCTGATGTACGTCCCTGGCATTTAACACTACTCTGCTTTCTGATGAAGACTTTATGATTTTTTTTTGAACAGCTTAAATACCTATGTTTAAAGAACACATATTTGACAGATTATTTCACAAAGCTCTCATACGAGAAAACTCAGGCCATAACTGAAACTAGATACATTTCCGTGAGAAGACGCGAAGTGTGATTGCATACAATCAAGTGCGGTTGCTATAAAACCAGTGTTTGAAGACCCTTAGATTGATGGGCAAAAATAGTTTGTGTTAAAAAAAAAAACAACTCACACTGTGGTTTTAAACCAGCGATCTTCTGCTTCAGTGCCTGGTGCTCAATTGCTGCACCAGCAGGAGGCAAGTTCAGTGTCTCTTACCAAGTAATTTATGGTTAAGGACAGCCGAACGTGAAGTTGCAGTCACAGGATGATAATTTTTTTATTTAACCACAACAAACAGCAACCACACTACCGTTCCTCTTAAGTTCTATAACTTAATAAATGTCATTTGATGCACATAGTGAACACTTACAGATTAACCAGTGTTTCAGTACATTTTCTCTAAGTTATACATATAAGAGTCATGCAGGAATGAGTCTCTATTTCAGTCCTTTTTTTTAACAGTGTAGAAGTTTCTTTGTTGAAGGTGCAGTGAGTGGGGATTGCCACATACAATTATTAGTTAGGTTCTCGGAAAAACAGCTGCGTTAGACTGATCCGCGTAAAAGCAGGGTGTTACTATATATATATATATATACATACACATTTCAGAGACAATCTTATCGGTCTGTGGTGTTTGGATGTGTGAAGTTGTGTGTGTAAAGTGACAGCCACTGAAGATGCAGTGAGTCTTGAGGAACCACACTCCTTCTAGTGGTT
This sequence comes from Alestes dentex, assembly GCA_037576975.1. Classification (NCBI taxonomy): domain Eukaryota; kingdom Metazoa; phylum Chordata; class Actinopteri; order Characiformes; family Alestidae; genus Alestes; species Alestes dentex. The sequence continues at coordinate 27,816,232 of JBBIGA010000106.1, read as the reverse complement.
AATCATTCTGTGCAGACGGCAAGATCTCCAAGACCAGATGGGTTCCTGAGCGAATTCTTCAAGAAATGTGCCAAGGACCTTGCGCCACTTTTACTTTCTGTATATGGAGAATCATTCACAACTGGCTCTTTACCCAAAACAGCAGGGTTTCATATATCTTATCTTCAAGAAGGAGAAAGACCCCCTCAAATGCAGCTCTTATCACACATATCACTTTTGAATGTAGTAGCTAAGATGCTGGCTTGTAGATTAGAGCTTGTCTTACATTCTGTCATATCAGATGACCAGACAAAATTTCTAAAAGTAGATATTCTGTTTTTAATATTCGCGTACATCTCAATATTTTGTATGATTCCACTCCACCCAACATTCCAGATGTGTAAATATCACTAGATGCTGAAAAGGCGTTTGATCAGATGGGGCTACACCTTTTTTAAAATCCTTCACCAGTTTGGATTTGAATTAATCTGCTGGATATTTATATGGATACAAGGAGTTTTTTTTATTCCAAATAAAACTGCAAATCAGTTTATCAGTACACGAATGAAAGAATTGAGTTGCCCCTGCGTTTGGAAGGTTCAGAATCGGGATCAGTAAACTACTACTACAGATGAAGAGTGTAGAATTCTAATCCAACAGATAAATTTGGGTCCAAATCCCAAATATATTTAGGGGTCAGAATTAACATTATTAAGATGAATGTCCTGACCAGATTTCTTTTTCTGTTCCAGTGCCTCCATATCTTTTTTACAAAATCGATTCTTTCATTCATGTACTGATAAACTGATCTGACGTTTTATCTGGAATAAAAAACTCCACGTATCAATATAAATATGTTACAGAGGAGTCACATTAAGGGGTGGGGGGTGTCCAAAATTAAAACCTTCCCTTAAGGTTTGGATGCCATTTAGACAGACCTTCTCAATCTCAAATCTAATCCAGCAGATACATTTGGGTCCAAATCCAAACTGTGCGTTGTGGATTCAAATTCCAGGACTGCCAATGGCAGCACTGCTGTACCCTTGAGCAAAGGACCATCCCCACACACTGCACCCTGGAGCCCACTGCTTCACTCGGGTGAACGGGTTAACTGCCGAAGACTTAAGCAATTTCCTCTGGGATCAACATGGTATATAAAAATATCCTCCTTTTTCCATTACAGCATGGCACCAGACGGAGTTGCCCTCCATCACCTCTTATATTTGCTTTATCATTTGAGCCTTTAGCAGTAGCACTATGCAAGGATCCCTAGGACATGAAGTTAGTTGGTGGGAGAGTTGAGGATGCAGTTGTGGAGACAGATGATTCGCTGTGGCGACCCCTGAAGGGTAAAGCCGAAAGAGAAAGAAGACTATGCAAGGATCCCACCATCAGGGGTATATATAGAGGGGGTTCTGAACAGAAGTTGTCTTTATATGGAGATGCTTGTTTTTCTTCGATCCTCAATCCAGTCTATTTGAATTACTCTACTAATTCGATAAATTTGGTAGAATATCTGGATTTAAAATCAAACTACAGGAAATTGAGCTGACACCATTAAAGCAGGCAGCACGAGTAGTTCTGTTTACTAATTTTCCAATTAAATTGAACACAGAAAAAAATTAGGAATTTAGGAATCTGGGCCACACACAAATTTAAGGTCTTGTATGAAGTCAGCTTTCCTTAGCTCCTGATCTGTTTTGAAGATTTAGAGCAATGGAACACATCTCCTTTATCTTTAGGGGTCAGCATTGACATTATTAAGATGAATGTCCTGACCAGATTTCTTTTTCTTTTTCTGCTGAGTGTGGGCACAGAAAGAGATTATTATATTGAAGGATCAGTATATAGCTAGTCAATTTATGTTTTTTCAGCAAATCAGAAAACACTTTTGTATATCGAACACACGCTTTTTCAGATACGTGCAGCTCCGCAGTTTTATAAGATCAAATCTCACTCACTCTCCATTAGCGCCACCTGACACTTTCCTGAATACTATCCTAAACGTTATTCCATAATCTCAAAAGGTTATACAACAATGTGCTTTCTTCTATATTCACATCATACATTACATAACATTCATTTGACAGACAATTTGCCCAAATTCCAGTTTCAGGACAGTGTGAGAACCAGAGGAGATTACTAAGTGCTAAAATATTTATGTAAGAGTAGTGCAGCCAAAACGTTTTGATTTGGGCAGCCATGGGTAGCCAGTGTAGGTCAGTAGCATTGGAGTGACACGCGAGCTTTTGGGTTGTACGAAGACAAGCCGAGCTGCTGCGTTCTGAACCAGCTTTAGAGGTTTTATCATACATTGCAGCTCAAGATCAAGGCGAGAGATAGCCATGGCTTGTACTATTGTACCATTAAAGGTGGCATTAAACCTTTAGCTATGTTAAAAGAACAGTGGGAGGAGGAACTTGATCCATAAATATCAGACAGTCGTCTTCAGATTGTGTACAACACACAGTTATTCAGTTTAAAGTTCTTTATTGCCTATAATGTGCAAACGTAGGGTTTCTTGTATCAGATTTTGTTGATCAGCATTTGCTTTCTTGAGGGCTGCATGACATGCAGTTCTATTACAGAGCTGGGACTCAAAATGATGAGACAGTTAAACGGTTGTGGCACTCTGGAGCCACAGTGGTTCTTAAATTTATCAGAGAAAGAATGGGACGGTAATCATTTACTCAGGACGCTGAGAACAGTGCTCAAACAGTTCACCCATTTGGTCATATTTGAGTTCAAACAATATACACTGATGTGCCACGTACACATTTATTGTCAATTTCATCAGCGCCACTGACCATATCAGTGGGGGACAATTGCAAACTGTAGTCCATCTGTTTCTCTGCATCATTTGTTAGACCCCCCCCCCCCACCCCATTTATCAAAAGGTTAAGACCTCCACAGGACCACCTGTGAGCTGGTATTATTTGTGTAGTGGATCATTCTCACCACAGCAGTGACACTGACATGGTAGTGGCATATTAGTGTGTGTGAGTGGATCACATGTAGGCCTGATTGCTTTCGGCCTGTTATAATTAATGAGGGCAGTGCTGCTTTCCTGCTGTTTCATGGTGCCAACATTTAGAGAACTTTTTCCCCAACAACACGAGCAAAGACACAAGAGTACGAAAGACTTAAGTGGTTTTATTCAGAGATGGGTGCTTCTTTGTTGTAGTTACAGTGGCTTTGGACAGAAAGATGAAAAAAGCAAAAGAAAATGAAATGAAAGGAGAAACTGCGGAATGGAGGAGTGAGGGATCGCCCCCTTCTCGACCTCCGTTTTCATCTCTTCCTTTTTCTTTACCTCCAGGGGGGGCCGAAAGTGGGGGTGTCAAGAGAGGGGGGTGTTCTATTGTAGAAGGGATGGAACCCCCCTCTTTCAAGCGCCTCCCTTTCGCATCATCAGAAGGGGAAAAATACTGCTCCACATGTTCAGTAAATCCAGGTAAACAGCCCTGGTGGTTGAGGTCTAACTGCTGATCTGTTGCAAATGAGCAGTTGCGCATGCAGCATAGCACCCAAGAAAGGCTTCTCTGCTTCATGTTGTATGCTAGAAGTGAGCATAATGTTGATATGGTACATGCACTGCTTGTCTGGACTAAAGGAGGTACAGAAAACTAAAGAGAGTGTAATGAAAAGGAGAGAGAGAGAGAGAGAGTGGATGGAGAGATATTGCAGTTTAATGACAAAGCCTTATTCTTTATTGATCATGATCCCGCTGTCTCCACGGCTAGCTCACATTCAAACAACCCAAAATCCAAATCCAAGTCTCTCAGTTGGCTGGGCGAATGAGTTATCATGGCCCCATGGAGAGAGGGAGGGAGAACGTGAGCGCGTCATGGAGGAGAAGGAGGTCAGGGATGTTGTTTGGACGGGAGGCAGATGGATGAATCTGTTGGAAGGAGGTTTATTCCTCCTCCTTCTCCTCTCCGTGTGTAATGACGTAGCAGATGTTCTTGTAGTCAACGTTGCCAGCCACATCTGGGGGGAAGGCAGCCCACAGGTTCTTCATCTGAGAGACAGAGAGCAGCAACATTACTTATCGACAGTGAGAGAGCGCAGAAGAGGAAAACCGGAGCTGTGTTTTTTATAAGTCACCACTATACTGACAAAATGAGAAAGCTATAGAACATCCAGAATGATAATATTGATAATATTTCCTTTATTGGAATTCCAACAACAAAGTTCTAATTGAATTCATAGAAGTAATGAAAAAAAAATCACTGTACTCCATTATCTCTTTCTGTAAAGCACTTTGTACATATGCAAACTTTATAAATAAAAGCTAATTATTGTTATTATTATTGTTGTTATTGTTAGCAGTAGTAGTAAAAAAGTTAAGGTATGGCTGGAAAACATTAGTGTATAGAAAACTGATACTGACCTCTTCAGCTGTGAATCTGTCGCACTGGGTGGTCAGAAGCTCCTCAATGCTGGAAAGAGACAGAAAAGATGTGACCACTGGTGTTACAGCTCCATCAAGAAAATTATGACACCTAAATCGGTAAACTGGAAATTCCATACGTACAAGTCCTTCTTGATTGTGCCGGTACCCTCAGGGTCCAGGACCTTGAAAGCGCTCAGGATGACGTCCTCGGGATCAGCACCTTAAACAATTCAGAGATCACGCATTTGTTTTGTTCTCCCTTTGAGCAAACCCACTTTGCTGGTGTTTCAAAAGAAAGCAAAGTGTTCCCAAAATTTCTACAACACATTGATGAAGAATGTGTGAAGACTTGGTATTAACAAGGGGAACCTACCCTTCAGCTTCTCGCCAAACATGGTGAGGAAGACAGTGAAGTTGATTGGGCCGCTGGCCTCCTTGACCATGGCCTCCAGCTCCTCATTCTTCACGTTCAGTTGGCCCATGCTGGCCAGCACGTCCCTGAGATCATCCTTGCTGATGATACCGTCCCTGTTCTGATCAATGATTGTGAAGGCCTGCATGGACGGGAACAAAAAACACTTTCATTTTGGGTACTTCTACAAAGCAAACCTTTAAGGTGCAGTGGCAGGACTTCAGTCAGGCTCAATCACTTGTTCAGTGAGTGTGGATAACAGTGTCCATCCATCACTGAGAAATATGTTCAGTTGTGAACACATCTGAATCCATGAGGGCATACCACTCAATCAACCTGGGTCACTCTGAGCAAAGCACATCTATGTTGTACATGACTACAGACCAAAGGAATAATTAAGACTGAGTTAATCTGTCAACATAAATATGAAATGTGTTTACTCTCGTGGCGCCAGATCTTGGTATGCCTGTCAGGACCCTGTGAAAGCCGAGAAGCCAACTGAGACACGGAGGACTCTTGGCAGCTGCCAGCCACTTGTTTTTCCGAGGCATTAAAATGGTCTTGGAATTCCTGATAAGTCTTTGCAGACATTTAAGGAGAAGGATTCGATTACACTCTTCTGTTCTCTTCTACCATACCCCCCTCTGCTTTCATGCCCTTCCACTTTCCACTCCTCTTTCCTAATTGCATTAGCCAGTAGAAGTCCCCTAAATCTTTTGGAATCTCATGGAAAGCCGGAAAGCCAGAAAGCCAGTTTACCTAAAGATTCATGACCAGGAGGCAAGATCTCTCAAAATGCTCCTGACCAGTGAATCTAACGATGCTAATTACTTTCGTCTCACTCTTACGCAACTTATCCTCCACAGATGTGAGCCTGTCACATTGCGAGTAGCAATTGAGCAACACATTCCAGTGGTGTTATCTGTAGAAAGTCTACTGCTAGCATCAGCGGTTTTAAGATTTAGAGCATTCTCTGCTAGCATGAGTATCGCTTCCTCAATAACAGACAAAAATAAACAAACAATAGGAGATCCACTACCTCTTCACGTTTAATAACTATTTGTTGGATTTATTGTTATGAGGCAGATTAAAAGGGTGACAGAGGAACTGTAGCATCAGAACATGATTTATTTTTATCACTGGCATTTTGGGAACCCTCTTCAACACTACACCTATAGAGTGGGTAGAAGGTGGCAGCCGATCACAGGTTTTGCCTGGACAGCAGAGCTAATATTTGCCTTCATAAACTCAGCAACACCCTCAGCATTGAGAATTAATCAAGTGTTGTAAACGTTGAATCAACACTCCCAACTGCAGAACTGTCACAGTTTTCATTTGACACCTGTAGGTCAGCAGGATACAAATTCAACACTAAAGATTTTACTGTTTAGTGAACAATTAATTTGGTTCTTATTCCTGAAAGGTAGTGCCTGGACATCTTGAGTTAACAGCAATTCTAAATCTAAGTGATGAGTGGAGGTAGTTTTCTTACCTCCTTGTATTCCTGGATCTGGCTCTGCTCAAACATGGAGAATACGTTGGAGCTACCACCCTCTGCTGCCTGCCTCCTCTTGGCCTTCTTGGGTGCCTGGAGATGAAAAGACAGAGGTCTTCTTAGAGAACATACACCAATTACCCACTCAAAAACATTCCTCTTTTGTGTCCATAGGTCATCAAAAACTGGTTAACTTGGTCCCTAAACCAAGACCAAACTACTCTTAAATCTGCTTGTCATCTTGAGGACTATGTTTTACTTGGCTCAAACATTTTAAAGACCGTTCCAGATTCATAGATGAGAACATCAACAAGCAGAGTAGCATAGTAAGTTCTAGTGCGGTTTGGCACTGGACACCAAGGAATGGATGCCTTGGCTTCTAAAGCCATTTTAGTTCCAAACTGCTTTCAAGGATGCATGTCTAGTAAAGCTATTTGGCAAGCTGCAGTTGCATGTCTTGCCAAGCATCTCTCTCTAGCAAAACAGCCAACGAGAGGGCACCAAGGACCCCACAGGTCCCATTTGCACTTAAAGCTCCATGGTTCTTCCCAGTGATACCTTCGTATAAATTACTTCTTTCAGTTTACATTTGAAGTCTTTTTCTTTGAGGTGTTCTCCCTGACACAGTTGCAAATCTTCAATGCTGCCAAATATCCGCAGATGCACTCACCATCTCTCAAGGTTATGTGGAGTTTTGGGGATTGGTCAAGAGAGGAGAAGCCTACGCCAAGCTGGGGTGACTGACATGTGAATGCTGAACCTATGGGGCCTTATATACTGGTTTGGGTGGGCTAACTATAGCCTTGCCATCAGGTTTGGCAGTGAAAGAGAGAGCAGGGGAAAGTAATAGAGAGGAGGAGTGTGTGCTGGGCTTCAAGTGTCACCTTTCGTTCTCCTCATCCAAAATAGGATCTGAACGCCTTGGAATGAGGTGAATTCATAGTTTGGTACAGCTTCCACACTTATAAGGATATCTAGTGTTGTGGCTCAGACTAGCCTCATTATTTTAGAAATGTTATTTTGGAAGCTCGAAAATTCCAGATAATGGTTTGAGTTTTAAAGTCTTCAGAATAGCCAGCTTGTGAATCCTGTGTGGATTTGTAAACAGAACCAATATGAGTTTGAGGTTAGCATTACCATCCCAAATTAGCCTGATTGCATGGAATGATGTGTACCACAGTCAACACTTGGCTCATGAAGGGGCTATATATTAGAGGGCATAACATAAACACAGCTATGAAACTTTAAGAGGGTTTACTGAAGGGCTCTGGTTCAGATCCAGAACGGAAACAGACCTTCATCTCATGCTTGATATCATCACAGTGTCAGTGCCAAGTTGATGTGCAGAAATCAGGTTTATGGAGGATTATATTGGGGTCAACATTCCATGGTCAAAGTTTAGAACTTTCAAAAAGATATGAGTGTAATCTGGGGATGTTACACAGCCCTAGCCTAATCACAGTATATCTCCAGGAACTGTGGGGCATTCCTTCACATTGGAACTACCTGACCTACATAGCTGTTTGTTGGAAAATAAGACTTCAACGACGAAAAAGTTTTAGTGCTTTATCGCTTTCCTTTTCTCATTGTCTCTTTATGTTTGCTCATAAACTTGTAAAGAATTATATACATTTTTGCAGAGAGTGATGACTCAACTGCTTGTGATTCTACTGCTTCTATGGCTCTATATTGGGGAGCTCAAATTGGGACCCCCCAGTTTAGCGTAAGAGAGTGTAAGACTACAGCCCACCTACTCAACGCCATATATGAGCTCCATTGCCAGCCATCTATCACATGTTGAACAGAGCAGGCATGTACTGAAATGCAGAGTTGTGAGAACTGATATGGCTTCTCTCTGAGGTCTCGGAGGTCCACTTTCTCTCCCTCTCTGACATTCAACGCCCTCCTGCCCCTCCCTTTACCCTCTGTCCCCTATATGGACGGCATTGTATTGGGACAGCTCTTTTTATACCTGCTTCTCTTCTGGTCAGAATATGAAAAATCGATCTATTCTCTATATTAAAAAGATAATAATAGGAAATAAATCAACAAATGACTACTTCTGTAACAACATAATAATAATAATAATAATAATAATAATAATAATAATAATAATAATAATAATAATCCCCAACCCCAAAGGGGTAGAAGATGGATGGATGGATAATAATAATTATAATAATATTCTCAAAATCAGAAAGCAAAAAGCAAAAAAACCCCAAAGCAATTAGATCTTTCTATAGTAATATATTTATATTCAAAATTGTTGATTGAAGTGTAAGTCCACATCCTCCACAGAGAACATACTTGTGCACACTTTTTTGCTGAAAGTAAAAGCTGAGTAAACGAATGCAAAATGTAACCAGTGTAAAATTATGGGAAGGTTTAAATATAATA
>JBBIGA010000106.1:27794512-27807453 GCA_037576975.1 Alestes dentex | reverse complement strand
TGGAGTGGCCAGAAGTCTCCAGACTTAAACCCCATCTAGCTGCTTTAGGATGAACTGGACAGAAGAGTGAAAGCAACCTATAAGTGCCGCAACTTATGGGAACTTCTGCAACAGAGTTGGGAAGAACTTTCTGCAGAATGAACAATGAGACATTGAACCGCTTGAATTTCATACAAAAAAACAGAAAAATTGAGGTGTTCTAAAACTTTTGACCGGTAGTATATATATACACACACATACACATATATATATACATATACATATATATATATATATATATATACTTTATGTTAAACTTAGCAAATAGAATGCATTCAAATGTGTCTCCTGTAAAGTTTGTGTTAAATCGAAAAAACTGGTAATGTTGAACTTGACTCAATGGAAACTGTGCAATAAATATTACTTGCTTTTGGAACAGTTTGATGCCTGGACACAGGAGGGATGATGGGGCTCAGCAGGCCTTGGCCCCCCTACTTTTGTCACTGACCCACCCAAACTGACTGCTCAGACTTAGTTTCAATAATAAAACCTTATTAGTAATGAACCAATACAGATCAAACTGAAACAGCTCATAAGGGACATTTGAAATTGGATTTCCATCAAAACTGCAAATTAACCTGCAACCATGTCTGAGGAGTTTAACTGAACATGGTTTAAAACAACCCAACACACCATACAACAAGACATAGAATCATCACATGTACTCAGCCTGTGTACTCAGGCCGTATTTAATAGGAAATACAGACAAATGTAATAAAACATATAATAATGAAAACAACAGCTGCCTTGTTATTTTATTTTATTTTTTTATATTTTTTTAGTTTTATATTATGACATCCAATAGAAAGACGAGTCTAAGAAACAGTGCAGGCAAAAAAACTTGTCAGCTGTTGCTGTTGAGACTGAAATAACTCTTGCTTCCCCCAGTTCACACAGACCAGTCTCTTTTTACCACCCCAACCAAAGTAACAATTGCGAAAGGCCAAAAGCAGCCTTGTCTCAGTTCATCACACGCACTGACTTCCCGTCTCTCACACCAGGCCTCACGATAAATGAGCTGTGTACAGAATAATTTAGAGGGCTTTGTGCCTAAATGCCTGCAGGAACTGATAATTAAAAAGTTCCTGCTGCTTTTTCCTTACCATCATATGCTTTAAAGCACCACCGCAGTGTCACTGGACTCAACAACTTTGGAAGAGACCACTAACTCCTAATTGTGTTAGTAGTATTTGAAGTAAAACTAACAGGAGATCAGTATCAGAGATAAATATCTAAAGAGAAAAAGAAGAATTGTTCAGCTGTAATAGACAAACGGTTGTGTAGGTTGTTGGCAGACTGACTTTCATATGTTTGGTCTGTGGGCTTCCTGCAGTCTTAGCTTTTTAAAAACACACACACACGCGCACACATACACACACACACACACACTTCCTTTTGATTTCTACTGTCAACTTTCTCTCACCCAGTCTTTGGCCTGAACGTGCAGTGCCCTTTTAACCCCTCAGCATGTGTCCTCCTCTGTGACATTCCTAGGGCTCTTTTTGTTCTCAGCTTTAAGGGGCAACAAAATTCCGCCTGTTGTACATCAGACAGGTCGGGATCAGGAGGTGAAAGCAGAACACAGTGCTTCTGAGAAACTGGTCAGTATTGACTGTTAAACATTACTGACCAATGTCAGCGGCTAGGCTAATAGTTTACCAGCCAGGCTTGAAACTTCCCTTTGCTGTATTCCTACCCTTTACTACAAACTATGCACCATTCTTTAGTTTTTGCACTGGCTGAGGTACTCTCTATGGACAAAAGTATGCCACAAGGCTCTGGAGTTTCTGTGGAATTTGTGTCCATTCATTCTGTAGAGCATTTATGAGGTCAGACACTGATGTTGGACGAGAAGGCCTGGCTCGGAATCTCCTTTCCAGTTCATCCCAAAGGTGTTGGATGGGGTTGGGGTCAGGGCTCTGTGTGGCCAGTCACGTTCTTCCACACCGCGCTCATCCAGCCATGTCTTTATGGACCTCTGAGTCACAGTCATGCTGGAATAGAAAAAGTCCTTCCTCAAACTGTGTCCACAAATTTAGAAGCACGGTGTTGTCCAAAATGTCTTGGTGTACTGAAGCATTACTTGACTGGAAGTAAGGAGCCACCTGAATTCAATAATTAAGAGTTTGTCCCAATAATTCTGTCAATAAAATGTAGCTGACAAGTTACAAAAGTTTATTGCCTATTAAACAGCACTCCAACTAAGACATGTTTGGACCACATTTTTTGCTTCTTTGGCTTAGAACTGCAAGCATAAAGTTGCTGACACTAGAAGGCAATAGTCACCCAAATAACCTGCAAAAATAATGATCCAAGATCAGTCCTGGTGCAGTCACACTGTATCCTAAAGCACATGCACAACTCTGCTCCACCTTAATGCATAGCTAAATGAACAGTGGTGCCTTCTTAATCCCCAAACAACTTGAATGAAAAAAAAAAAAAAAAAAAACTCACATGAATAAAAGGAAGTATCACAGCATGATATAATAGACTTTATCAGACACTGTAACGAAAATACATTGTTATAGCATCCAGTAAATATGGTAGATGATATACACCAATCATCAGTGTCTTAAACTACATGTTAGAAACTAACTGATTGGAAATTTGGCCTTTCTTCACACTGCTGTATTAAATACTATAATACACTAATTCTGCTAAAAATAAATTGTATTGTCCCCATTTGAATTTTGCAATTACATTCCCCTTTTGAAACGTTCATTGCAATTTCAGTAGAGATGCACTATTGTATTAAATAAAATCTGTAAGGGCAGACAATCGTTTAAAAGAATCTGACATTGCACAGATTTTTATATATATCAAGGATTTAAACACAAGACCTCCCAATGATAACATGAGCTGCACTGAAGTCCCTGTTTGACATGGAACAGACACTAAACATCAGTAAAGAAAAGAGCTTGGAGGTGCTGATGGCTGGTAAAAAGGAGAGCAACATGGAATGGCCATCTCCAGATCTCTAAAGTGAGATTCAGGTCAACAGGGTAATCTGGCCATTACACAGCTCTGTCATTTTAGGGCAGATCACTCTCGGTGTGTACTGAAGGCCGGGCCAGGCCAACATGCATAAACTTATTGTGAGCAATAATGTTTTTCAGTAATCATCTTGGATCATGCTCTCTCATGGTCACAGATCACAGTTTATCATATCAGTGAAAAAAAAACAGCTGCAAAGGTTTTGTTAGCTTAAAACAGCTATGAGAGTATAGATTTTTTGTCAACACTCAGCTTCACATTCTACTTGGTGTGAGGAATAGGTTTAAAATAATGATTTGGGAGTTTTCTGTTGCGATATATTGTTAAAAGCACATTAAGACTTGGCCCAAACAGGTGGTTAAAACAGCTGAACGGTCTGAGTGCTGACATCACAAGAAGGGGATAAAATGGCAAGCCTTTGGCTTAACTCAGACTGGAGTACTTTTATCAGCTGTTCCATTAGTTTCTGATAAGTTTTCATTATAATTTGTACAGTAATTACCAATGACCGACGAAAATGTGCTTATTTCCTTTGAGACTTCTTCAGCCTTTCAGTGAGCTGTGGACAACCCAGCTTTCCACCATTTCCAAGATGGTTCTTCTTTTGTCCTTGAATAATAAAGTGGCAATGAATAAGCTTACACATTTTTCCCCAGATGTAGCTGATCAGACAAGATGTTTAGCCATTGTGTCTCAAATCTGCTTTTAAGTTTTGCACTGGAGCCACTAGGCTAACGTAGCTATTAAGTAATGGAAATTTTAACCCCCACCAAACAGCATCATGTCACCTGCATGCCAAAATCATACACGCTTGTCTCAAAACATGTAGAGTTGTTAAGTTAATAAACTTAAACTTGCTTATGTGGCTTAAAACTACATAATGAATCTATAAACATAGGCAAAATTCAAGACGTGCCGGCCTATTTCAGATTACTTAATATGGTGTGTGGCCACAGTCTGATCATTTCGTCATGCAGTCTGCGCAATTCTAAGTGGTTCCATTACTATGTCAGCCTCATAGTTTTAGTGCAAATTTAAAGAGCCTCATAATTTACAGAGCAACCTCAGACATTAAACATATCTTGGATGATCAAATATTACTTGAAATGAGGTATAAATTTAACTATAGCAGCTTTTACTAAAATCAATCAAATCTTCCTCCGGCAAAGACTGCCCCCTCTTCCGCCAATCAGCCACCAGTTGCCTCACTTCCCTGCCAAAGTCCTCATGCATTTTGCTAAAGTCCTCTGTCGGCTCAGTCCACTCCCCGAGGGGTGGAGCTGGGCCGTTAATGGGTGTAACGTGGGCATGTCGTTTAGGCCAGAGTCTAGGGGAGCGCTTGCCGGCGGACTTGTCACCGGTGGCCTGTGCTTGAAGCAGCTGGTTGTTTCCAAGACCCCCTGATCCTTTAACTCCTGGCACAGCTTTCTGTGTGTAAAACACAGAGGCTATATGTGGCTTCTGAGAATAAGGCATGCTGTCTTTCACCAGACGCAAACAGTCCACTGGATCCACACCTGCCGCTTTTGTCACTTCTGTAAGACAAGAATATCAACAATTCAGACAACCAACTTTAAGCTAATTTGCAGTAGGGCCTGGAGAGTGTTTTGAACCCTTAAGGAAAAAAAAAAATTAAGAACACCAAGCCGAATGCCAACTGTAAAGGATGTTTGACCTTTTTCCTCTACAATTCCATCATGTTCTGAGATGTCCCTCAGACAGCCTGCCTTATTTTTACCCCTGTAAACGAAATACTGAAAATAGCTAACTCAGCTAATTGTTCTACTGGCTGGTGCTGTACTGAGTGAACAGCTAGACTTCCTCCCTGTCAAGAGAGTCAAACAGTGCCACCTAGGGCACTAAAGCAGAACTGCACATAACTGCATGATCAATTCTCAAAAACACCTGAAACGAATATACTGAGAAAAAAAAATTCAATGTTCACCCAGGAAAACAGGAAATAAAAAACACAAAGTAACACAAAATCAGTAACACAAAATCAGTTTGGTTGCAGATAAATGCATGAAGTGTTAATACTATGAAATGATTTTGTAAAACTTTCTATTAATTTCTAATAAATTCTAATAATTCATAAGATGTACAAATATTTTACTTAGACTATTAAATATGTGAAATATGCATATGACTATTAAATGTGAAAGCTAAATCAAGGAGTTATAAATTCATATCTAGAAATAAATTCAGTTTATTTATCAATACATTTATTAATGTATCAATTAATTATTAAGCTCCAGATACTTGAAATGTAAGTCTGAAATACGTATGAATACATTGTAAATAAAATTAAAATTACCATGGAAATTTGAGTAAAAAAGAGCTCTAAAAATGACCCATGCTCTTACCCATGTACTTTTGGTGGAGGTCTTGCAAGAGGATGGAGAGGCAGCTGTGGCTGGCTGAGTGGATGGCTTTCACCCAGCTCTCCTGGCTGGCCTGGTTCTTGGCTGAGAATTTGTATGTGCGCAGACCAGCCTCGTTGAACACCAGTGAGAAGGCAAACTCCTCGTCCGAATCACACAGCTGTACAGCACAGTTCTCCAACACGATGACCCCTAAAACCTCCTTGTCCCCCGGGCGTTCCCGATAAAACAGCAGGTTCCCTTTGAGGGTGAACCAGCGCTTCTGATAGGAGGTGTTCACTTCACCCTGGGTAGACATCAGACAGAACATGGAGTTTGCAATGAGGACTTAGTAGTGGAGTAAATCACTGACATCATGTTTTCTTAGGAATTTATTCAGATGGGGAAACAGGTTTAAAATAATGATTCGGGAGTTTTCTGTTACAAAATATTGATAAAAGCACATTTCAAGTTAAAAAGCCAACCCAGATTTCCACCTTTTCCAAGAGGCTGTTCCTTTTGGACTTAATTAATTAAGTGGTAAAGGATAAGCTAATTGTGGCTGTGTTAATCAGTTCATTAACACTGCCACAACTGTAGTCTCTGAGGTTCCATGTTCTAAAAAGAGGAAAAAACAAAACAAAAAACAAATAAGAGACAATCTGTTTGGCAAACTGAAAAAAACCCCCCACAAATGCCAGGTGCAAACTCCTGCTCAGCCCACGTATAAAATCTTAATTTTAAAATGGCCAGATTTATAACCTTAAAATGGTCACATAGTTCTCTTTATGAATGAAACAGGCTGTTTTTGTTGCTGTGCTTTTGAGACTGACCTATGTAAACAACATCTGTTGTAATGACCACATTGCACTTTGTTCAAAAAGAAGTCTGGGCTGAAACACTTCTGGCAACTTCAGTGTGAATGGGTGGGGCTAAACTACTGTATGCTGCATCAGCATACATATTATTTTTTATGACATCGCAAAAACACTTTTCAGAGAGACAGTTTTGTAGCTCAGTCTTCTAACCTACTATAAGCTGTAAGAGCCAGGTCAGTTAACGCATGATTGCATGTTTGGATATTTATCTAATTTTCCCATTTCATTTTATTATCTAGGTCAACACTTTTGGACAACCACTCAGCCCACACATTTCTGCACACTTAACGACTCCTGGAATACAGCATCTGCCATTATACTGTATTTCTTCAAATTTGTACTGTTGCAACTACACCAAGTGTCTTGTCCTGTTGTTTTGTTGCTCTTGTGTATTTTTCCCCACTCTCTCGCTCTCTTTGCACTCCTGTCTTGTCTGCATTTACGTCATTTTGTGTTGTTTCCGTTTTTGTTTCTTTGTGTTGCATCATGATCCTGCAGTAATGTACTGTGTATATGCCTGAAATGACAATAAACCTACACTATATGGACAAAGGTATTGGCACACATCTGTATTTTCAGGGTTTGGGCTAGACTCCTTAATTCCAGTCAAGCAATCTTCATTCTTCAGCAGACCAAGACATTTTGGACAACGCCATGCTTCCAACTTTGTGGACACAGTTTGGGGAAGAACCTTTTCTATTCCAGCATGACTGTGACACAGTGGACACAACAAGGTCCATTTAGATATGGTTGGATCAGTCCGATGTGGAAGAACTTGGCTGGCCCACACAGAGCCCTGACCTCAACCCCATCCAACACCTTTCGGATGAACTGGAACAGAGATTGCTAACAAGGTCTTCTTGTCCAACATCAATGCCTGACCTCAGAAATGCTCAAATGAATGGGCACAAATTCCCACAGAAACACTCCAAAGTCTTGTGGAAAGCCTTCCAAGAAGGGTGGAAGCTGTTATAGCTACAACAAGGGACCAACTCCATATGAAAGTCTTTGTATTTGAAAGCAATGTCATTAAAGTCAATGTTGCTGCAATGGTCAGGCATCCCAATATTTTTGTCCATATAGTGTATTTGACCTGAAATAATCAATCTATCTACATACAGTGTATATTAAACCCACCTTTTTGTACAGATACCCCTCCTTATCCACATGTGCACTACAGAACAGGTAGTGATTTAAGATCTTCCCATGGATCTTCATCACTGGACCAGACCATGAGCTTCTTCATGCAAACACCAGAACACAAGGACTTTTGGTTGGCGTTAGAGACAATAAATATTATTTGTCAAGTGACACACATTCCTACACAAGATTTAGCCCATGTTCTTATATAAAGTTGTAAAAAAAAATTTTCTTAATGTAAACACAGCATCAGAACTCCTCAAGGTCTACGAAGACGCACAAAATGACGAGACTAAAAGTAAATTAAAAAGTAACCTCATTCATCTTCGTATGTCGTGATGGAATGGAAAAAAGATTTTTTTTTTCTGTAAAAAAAGATCGTTAAAATATGAACTTAAAGGCGTATTTTCTTACCACTGCTGGTCTACACGTCTCCACTTCCGCAAAACCCAGTTTAAACTGATCTGCTCTCCGAAGCCCTCAAGCAACCTGAAACGTTTTCATCGTGTTTTACTCTCATGAATACTCATTTTCAAGCTCAGACATGCCAAAGCTCCTCGCTGAGTCACTTTTTGTGACACAGTTTCAGCTATTTCCTATGTACCTTTTAGCTTTAGCTTCCTCTGAAAATAAACGCACGCTGAACACTTGTCAGTATCACCTTAAGGGCGTCTCGTTTCTGTGTTTACCTCTTGAAGAATTTCCTTGTAAGCTTTCCCTTTAATTTTTTACAACCCTAGTCTGAAAATTTGGTCATTTTTGATCCCGACATCCTGTAAACAATTTTTATGACAACAATCTGTAAACAATCCTGTAAATTATTTTTATGACATTTATAAATTAATTGTGCTCTAAAGCCCAAGACAGAGCAGATTCATTTTTACCTGCTATTTTTAGCCCCACCTTTTTTCCACCGCTCCAGCTCTGGGATTGGCTGCGTCCTACCTTCCAGAACGTGAACCAAACAACTAGCCAATCAGAGCGCAAGGACAGGTGAACGCACGGTCTTTCTCTAATCTGTCATCAGAATTGCGAACATGTGGACTTCTGGCCTTTGCTGTTTTAGATCCTCCTACACACACAGACACACACACATATACATATACATACGTTGTCCATATACACGTATATGGGCCAAAGTATTGGGACGCCTGATCATTACACCAACAGAGACTTTAATGACATTGCATTCAAATACATACATTTTAATATGGAGTTGGTCCCCCTTTGCAGCTATAACAGCTTCCACTCTTCTTGGAAGACTTTGTAGTGTTTCTGTGATCATTTGTGCCTATTTATTCTTTGTGTACTGGGACACAGTCATGCTGGAATCGAAAAGGATTTTCCCAAAACTGTGTCCACAAAGTTGGAAGCATGGCGTTGCCTGAAGCATTAAGATTAAGCCCTTCACTGAAAGTAAGGATCATAGCAGAAACCCTGAAAACCAGGTGTGTCCCAATACTTTTGTCCATATAGTATTTACGATGTTTTTATATTCACACACCCTTGGTGTACAGATTTTACTATGAGCTATGAAGCTGGCATTGATAAACAAGAGACAGCAATAGAAGTCAACAGTCAACCAAAATCAGACAACAGGACTGGAAAGATCAGTAGATCAGTTTTCTCTGTATTTATTTCTCGATAAAAATGATTCTAGATCAGTAAGTCATACTGTGTCCTAAACCGCATCCAGAGGTCTGCATCACCTTAATGAAGAGCTAGATGTGGTTTGAGCAGAGTGAGAGAAGTTTTGGAGATGTATTCATGGATAAGATTTGGGCAACTACTGACTTCTAGTTTTGCATATACGAGTACTCTAGCTCTAAATCAAAGAGGTAACAACTGGACTCCAAACATGGCTCGGATGATCGGCTACATTCTGGGGAAAGTGGAAAATTAAATTCGCTTTGCCCCTGAACTATTCTTTAAATCTTGAAACTGGAGTAGGACGATGCTGGAGCAACCCAAGTCCACT
Organism: Alestes dentex; assembly: GCA_037576975.1. Classification (NCBI taxonomy): domain Eukaryota; kingdom Metazoa; phylum Chordata; class Actinopteri; order Characiformes; family Alestidae; genus Alestes; species Alestes dentex. The sequence continues at coordinate 27,798,064 of JBBIGA010000106.1, read as the reverse complement.
CTCATCAGCATGTACAGATCTAATTGACTATATAAATCTCAGGGACAAATCGTTTTTTTGGACGATTTTTTATTAGATGAACAAAATCAAATGTAAAATCCATAATCATCAGCATTTGGTGCAATTGGTTATCACAGTTATGGAAAATCTACATTGAGTAAAAGGCAAAAAAAAAAAAAGCTGAATCAACCCTCCAAATCACTGGAGCTTCTTCAGATTGCTTTACAGAACCCTGGACTTATTCCTGAAATACATATGCAAGTGGACTCCTAGCAGCCCTTGTACATCCTTGCCATCCACGGGCTGTCCAAATGAAGTATTTTACTCCGTAATCCTGATCCTGGTCCTTTCCCATCAAGTCATATTAATACTTGTACTGTTGGAGATAACTTCAAGTACAATGAAGTTAGTAGAACCTAATCTGCGTAAGACATGCTTATTCTCCACTTCATGTGACACAATTTTCTAGTGCTGTGAGTGCCCCACTGTTTCAAATCTACTGCGAATTAAGTACACTATAAAAATGTTTCAACCTAGAAAAGTTCATTCATGTGGTCATGTGGTAGCTGATCTTGTTTTATTCAGCTCGGATGAGTACGTTCAATGACAACAATTGATTTAAGATGAACAAAAGCAATATTTTACATCAGATCAAACCTCAAAAACTCAGTCCTGTTCCACTTTTCAGTGCCATTAAAAGAACAATTATGTAGAAAATCAAAAATCTCAATTTCCCACTATATCAGATGTAATCAATACGCCAAGACATTTATGGAGTCCAAAGTTTGCTTTTTCTAGTTTAAACCTGGAGCTATGAGACTAATGCTAAGTCTATAGCCACCCATTTTTCCCCCATTAATACTAATCTCAATTTGAATGAATCTCAGTTCATTTTTATAGGTTACAATAAGTCATAATGAGTCCTAAACCACATTCACAAGTCTGCACCACCTTAACGAAGAGCTGGGTGCAGGTTGAGAGAAGTTTTGGTGAAATATTTTTCTGGAGAAGCTGTGGGTGACTAAAGGCTTCTAGTGTTGGGAAACACTTCATCTTCAAACATGTCTTGACTGTTCAGCTACATCTGGTGCAAGTGGAAAATTGTGTAAATTATTCCTTTAAGTGTGTATTATATACACACTTACATTTTGTGAGCGGCTAGTTTAACCACAGTCCAGATCAAAGCAGTTCCACACGGTAGATATTTAAACTGCTTTGTTATCTTCTGAAGGTTACTGTATGTTACTTATACAACATTAACAGGGGTACGAGTAATAGTCACATAATAGTCAGATACGAAATTCGATCACACTTAATGTAGCCAGCACTTATTTGGTAAAATATTTATTAAATAAAAGTATTCATTCATTATTATCAGGGCATCCCAATGTAAACATATTTTGAATGCTAAAAATGTACACTGAAGTGAAGAATCCCTGAGGGCTAGGACTGGGTGGTATACGTTATTATTAGGTGTGTATTAATTTTTGCGATACCTTAATAGACAGTACTTTTCTGTTCCATTAAAAGTTTGAGTATGTGCATTTAGTGTGAACATTTTGCATTCCATTTCCCCTACATTCCCCTCTCCAAATGATGTAACAGCTGTACATTGCAGTAATCAGTGGTTGCTGTCCTCGATTGATACTTTTCTCATGTAAGCTTCACTGCAAACTGAAAATGCAGTCAAATGCAGCAATGATGGCGTTTTCTTTGGCCATTTCTCGCAACCTTACTGAGGATCCTTCCAGAAGCGCTGGTGATGTAAACTCTCTCCTATGTGGATCTTCTGATGCCGTTTGAGGTTCTCCCTGCGGCTGAAGCTCTTGCCGCACTGGAGGCAGTAATAGGGCTTTTCTCCGGTGTGAACTCTCTTGTGCTTCTTCAGGTCTCCGGCCTGGATGAAGCAGCGGCCGCACACTTGGCAACAGTACGGTTTCTCTCCGGTGTGACATCGCTCATGGATCCGAAGGTTCCCCACTCGACTGAATGTCTTCCCACACACCTGGCGGAACAGATGGATAGGATTTTATTTCGTATTAGGCCTCAAAACAATTCAGTTTGACTGGAGTTCTTTAGGACAGTGGTCACCAACCCTCCTCCTGGAGATCTACTTTCCTGCTGTGTTTAGCTCCAATCTGCACATAACTTGCTGTCCCCATACTTAACGTTCAGCCAATTAGGGACCTCTGAAGCAGAAGAGGTGTAGCAGACCGTGGCTAGAACTAGACTTCTCCAGGGCCAGGGTTGATGCCCATTGCTTTACATTTACATTCATGGCAATCAGCAGACGCTTTTATCCAAAGCGACCTCAATTCCCTAACTACAGGGGGCAGTCTCCCTGGAGCAACTTGGGGTTAAGGGAACCCAGTGGTGGTATGCCGAAGGTAGGATTCGCACCCATGACCTCTGGGTCCAGAGGCAAGTATCCTACCCACTCAGCCACCACCACCCCCTTTAGTCAATAGTGCAACTAATTCTTCTGTAACGCAAGATGTGCCTTCCTGATCCAGTGCTCCTTATTATTTACACGTTACCCATTGCATAATTGTGAATAGTAACGTGCTCTTCGAACCAGAGAGCATCCTTACCTTGCAGCCATGGTTTTCTTCACCCCGTGGTCCCTGCAGGCCCCTGGCCCTCTCCGTGGCTGACTTTGAGCTCCTTCCGGGCACTGGACACCTAAGGTCTGACTGGACAAAGACAATGCCATACGAGCTCGTGCCAATGAGTTCTCGTCCAGTTACTGGGTTGCTACGATCCTCAGCAATATCATCAAACCCTGCTTGGGACATCTGCTGTTGTGGGGAAGACTGTTCCATAGCAACAGATTCTGTCTTAATGTCCTCCACAGCTATGCTGGGATTACAGTGTGTAGGAGAGGGTCCTGAAGGTTGTGCACTTTGTTCTGTGTCATTGTCGTGCTCCGTTTCTGATGTACACATATCTGCTAATGTCAGTGCGACTCTCAGGTCACACACTGTCTCAGCGTCAGCAGCATTCGCCAGCTCTTCTCCTTTAATGGCTGGTTCCTCAGTCTGAGCAGGCATGGATTCCAGCCTCAGACAGTTAACATCTGAGCCAGGTGTCCGTTCAGGCGGAGTGGACAAGCTGTTCACCGACAAGGAGACGGAGGCAAGTCTCGACACTGCAAAAGTAAAGAAAAGAGAATAGGAATGGATCTATACAGTGTAAGGCTATTCTTTACCACCAAGCATAACATCAAGTCCAGGGCTCTTCAACTCTAATGAACCAGAACCACCTACATAATTAGGAACTGACAGTGGCATCAACCAGTCAGTTTTTTTTTTACTGTGAGTGGGATATATTTAGTGAGGGAAAAGGCCCTCACATACATAACTAACTGTGAATATGATCAGCAGCCTAACCAGTAGGTTTGTGTCAGATAGTAAACTCTGTCAGCTAAAAACTAGATGTCTTTTACAAACTTCAGGGTCTGTGTTTATTGAGAACAGCCAATCAATGTTTACCTGTAATGCCTGTCAAATTTAGTGCTAAGATTATTCATTAGATTTCAATAGGCGCGCAACC
>JBBIGA010000106.1:27777886-27789741 GCA_037576975.1 Alestes dentex | reverse complement strand
CCCCCCCTCCCCCAAAGAAACAACAACTAAAGCTGAGAGCATTCTACACATGATAGGACTACAATTGTTAATGCTTTTTTAAAGTGCCCAGGTTAAATCATCAGTGCACTGTAAGACACTAATTTCAATTTAAAAATGGCTTGATCAGGTGTGTTACACTTTACGAAATCGCAATTGACAGCAATATCATTGTGAAAACGACAGCTAAATTCAAATTCATTTTTGTGATTAATAAAATTTTCATTGCAAATTCGATCTCCAGAGGTGAGTCTCAAATGTTCTGGTTAAATCACCAGTGCACTCTAAGACTCTCACTTCAATCCCAAAAGGGCTTGATCAGGTCTGTTACACTTCACAAAATCAAATTAAGCAATCGACTTCAATAGCATTGTGAAAAAAGAAACATGACTGAAACATAACAGCTAAAGCGGAGAGCATCCTACACATTTAACCACACAAAAACATCAAATTTGTTAAAAAATGAGTATGCAGCATAATTTTTACAGATATAAAAGGATAAAGTTAAATAATTCAATGACAAATCCTGCAAGACACCACATAAATGACTCAATGGATTAATGAGTCATGCGCCCCACAGAACTTGCCTCAACTCAAACAACTTTCATTACCTCTGTAAATGTCATTTTATTTATTGTACTACACCTTCTCTGTCATGCTGCTGCTATATTTGCACGGTCATATTTATTGCTGTCTACCTCGATTCTGCATTATTGCACATGTAACTCTCCGCTGCTAGAACACAGTGTCTGTCACAATACTGTGCTCATTCAGACTAGCACAGTAGCTATTGTTGACTGCACTAACTGTTGCCTTGTCCGGTGGTTTTGTTGGTCCTGTGTTTTTCTTGAACGCTTTTGTCCTGTCTGCCCTTGTGGGTTTTGACGTTTTTCTGTTTCTGTTCTTGTGTTGCACCATGGTCCCATTATAGGGCACATTATATTGTTTCACGGTGTACTACGTGTGTATATGGTTGAAATAATAAAACTTCTTGACTTGACTAATGATTATAAAATTATTTCATATTTATTTTATATGTATTTTATATTGGCAAGTTGCAGATTTGATCCCCAGTGGTACAACAGCCATCCCCGCCTAGGATCCCAACTGACCGTCCCAGGAGGGCCCTCCCTCCTCCCCATCAATCGGCATGATGCCAGCTAGCACAGACTGAAGTGAAAGTGACCGTTTTGTCGTATGTGAACACACCACAGCACACTGTGACCGGCACAAAATTCTTCTGTGTTGCAAGACCAACCCAGATAGATCTTCACAGAACTTAAGGGGAAGGATGAGCTAGTGTTGGTGGCACCATGTGATTAGGGGAGTTCTGGCTAGCAGCTGGAATTAAACTACACTGGGGAGAAAAATTGGAAGAAAAAAAGTGATCACTTGATATTTCAATTCATAATAATATTTATTGACTGTTTTCAAATTCACATGCACACACACGTTTTTATTACACCCCTCACAAAAAATGACTGAAAACACACGGGTAGATTTTTTTAAGTTTTACATTTTGAATGCATTGCTGCTACCTAGGTAAGCAGAAAAACAGACATATATGTCTCCTTATCTTAAAACTGACTGTCGGTTGAGATGTGACTCTTACTACACATGAACTGTCTGAGTATCAGGTTTCATATCGTACTTTTTACTTGTATACTATTATTCACCCTGAGGTCCACTTACTAAGCGTGGCTTTATGTTCCGAAGAGTCACAGTTAAATTTCACATGACCATTTTCTACTCACTTTTTCCCTCAAAGTTAATTATATGGACAAAGGTATTGGGACACATCTGTTTTACAGGGTTTGGGCTAGGTCTCTTATTACCAGTGAAGGACAGTCTTAATGCTTCAGCAGATCAAGACATTTTGGACAACGCCATGCTTCCAACACAGTTTGGGGAAGAACCTTTTCTATTCCAGCGTGACTGTGCCCCAGTGCACAAAGCAATCTCCATAAAGACATGGCTGGAGGAGTTCAGTGTGGAAGAACTTGACTGGCCCACACAGAACCCTGAGCTCAACCCCATCCAGCACCTTTGGGATGAACTGGAACAGAGATTGTGAGCCAGGCCTTCTCGTCCAACATCAGTGTCTGACCTCATAAATGCTCTACAGAATGAATGGGCAAAATTTCCATAGAAATCTTGTGGGAAGCCTTCCAAGAAGAGTGGAAGCTGTTAAAACTGCAAAGGGGGAACAACTCCATAGTAAAGTCTATGTATTTGACTGCAGTGTCATTAAAGTACTTTTGTCCATATAGTGTTCATGTAAATGAGCTGTGCTCTAGCTGGCTCGACTATATTGTGCCCCAGACTGAAGCACTCAGGGGCAAATGGGGACAAGTTAAACTACTGTTGGCTGAACAGGCGGATGTATGGTTGCAAATGTACTGGTTTGTGTGACACCACTAAAACAGTGACTTCAAAACAGGCCTTTTTCACAGCTTAGTTTCCATATGAAGACTAAGGAGTGAACATGTTTTGACAGTTTTGAAATATGTTTACATAAAAAAAAGTGAGGAAAATACGAAATTTTAAATACGAAGTTCTCTCTCACAGGTTTCGAGACATACTTGAGTAAATATTCAATATTTGTTGTCGAAGTTTAAACTTTAGGAAATAAAACCCCTAAAATTGCTGCAATTATCACTTCACCAGTTGACTGTATACTATACTTCTACCTCCATTTTATTAAACTAATTTTCCTTACACACACATTTCATTAAGAATGAACCAGTAGAAATCATCCAAAACAGTTTTTTCCTTCATTTGAAAAGTTACTCATTTTGAAGGTTCTTCTGTCTTAGTGACCATAGTGTGTTATTGTCTTTTTTTTTAGTGGGTAAAGACTTCACCAGCTTGGCTCTGTAACTACGAAGAGAGTTTACATAGATAACCTTAAGCCTCAAGCCATACAGAAAGCAGTTTGAACAGAGAACTTTGGCACGGGACTGTTACAACAGTAAATACGCGGGTGAAATAGTAACTAAAAGTGCTGGGAAGTGTATTTTTTCAAACCCCATGCAGGCAGATATTTTGTCAGAGTTCCATTTCTGTCCTCCCTAAAATCATCTGCCGGTCTGTGTGGATCATCTGATGTTTCTTCAGATGGCTGGACTGACAGAATGTCTTGCTGCACTGTAGGCAGCGGTACGGTCTTTCTCCTGTGTGGACTCTTTTGTGTTTCTGGAGGTTTCCGCTGTGACTGAAGCGCCGGCCGCAGTGTAGGCAGGTGTAGGGTTTTTCTCCGGTGTGGCATCGCTGGTGGCTGCGCAGGTTCCCGATTCGACTGAAGCTTTTCCCGCACACGAGGCAGTTGTGACGTTCCTCTTGATCCTGCTGGCCTGACCGCTGTCTCCAGCCGTCCGGAGCGAGGCCTGGTTCATCTTCATAAGGGAACGGCTCCACGAAAGTGTTGAGGGCCTCTGTATTCATGCATGGAGCCATCGCTGGAAAGTCCACCTCGGTTGGAAGCTCTGGAGGAACCTGGCTCTGAACCATGTGGAAGTTTGGACCCATGGCAGATCCCACACTACAAAAGTTGTTTTGAAGCATGGGTTGCTCTGTGGCAGAATAGTCTACATGCTCCAGTTCAGTTTTGATCTCAGCCGGACCCACACTCCGCTGGCTTTCAGCTGAAACCTCCTCTTTGAGGGGTGGCTTGTTCTCTGCAGTGGCGACCGTTGCCTCTGACTGTTGGCTGCATTTTAACGTGGTTGGTTCCTGGTGTCCAGAGGAGGTGGTGGGCGCTGAAGCAGTCAGTTGAACAACTAAGAGGTAATTGAGAGAAAACAGTTAGACACTGTTTGGGTGCTAGATAGGTAGTACTTATAATACTTAGCACACCACAGCACGCAATGTAAACAGTACGAAATTGTTCTCTACATTCAACCCATTCACCAAGTAAAACAGTGGGCAGCCTGCGACGCAGCGCCTGGTGAATGGGTACAAACTACCACGAAAAAACTCACAAATCTTGTGAAAAGCCTTCCAAGAAGACTGGAGGCTGTTCTACCTGCAAAGGGGGCACCTACTCCATAATAAAACCTATGCATTTGAATGCAATGTCATTAAAGTCCTTGTTGGTGTGATGGTTAGGTGTCCCAATACTTTCGTCCATGTAGTGTAGCAATAACTTTACTAGCTCTGTAATACCGTACATAATGTTTGGACCATGCTCTTAACGTTTCTTACGAGCAAAAACACACATAATGGCTAGACAGTGCCTGGTCTGTGATATATCGTGTGAATGACTGTATACTGAGAACCGCGGTGTCGATATTCTTTCCGCAGTATTGCGGGACCCCGCAGGCGCAGTGTCAGTTCTCCGCCCACCCGGGTGGTCGCGGCGCAGCTGCTCCTGCAGCTCACGGACCCTCCTGCGCAGGGTCTGGTTCTCGCGCTCCGTCTTGCTCCTCTGCTCCTCGTACTCGGTCACGCTCTCCCTCACCGCCTCCAGGACCTCCTGCACCGCCGCGCCCAGGAGCGCGCCCACCCGCGCGCGCAGCTCCGCTCCCCACATCGTGCGCGAGGCTCTCCGGAGGCACTTGCTTCGATGTGACGTCACACCAATCTGGAGCCGTGCGTCACTGTTAGGGGGCAATAAGGTCCTAAAACCCCCCCAGCGAATGGTATTATGAGAACAAGTAAAAATATCTGTTTTTAAATTAAATAATGAAATGTAAAAAAATAATAATAAATAAACAAGGCAACTACAGCGACTTACAGTATTCACATTTCATAATAAAAGTTTGTGATTTCATAATTTAAAAAAAAAAAAATTAAAAATACGTGCGCCTGTTTTTGATACATACACGGAGCTCCACAACAGTGACTTTTCAATTGAAAACAATTTTAGGAAGTCCAGAATACCTCTTTAGTTGGGCCGCTCATCATGCAGCTGTGAATTAGCTGGCTGTTTCTTTCACATGATGTGAAATAAATGAATAAATAGACAGATACATAGATAGACAATAATGCCAAGAATGGAGCTGTGGCTGAAAAAAAAAAAAGAAAAAGAGAAAAAAAAAAGCAATAAAAAAAGATGCGAATCAATAAAAGCCTATTTTCAAAATCAAAGTAGAACCAATAATAAAAACGGATTGAACATATAAATGAAAAAAAAAAAATACATAAATGAAACTATTTTATACACTTTTTGCAAATTTCAGATCTCCAAATCAATTTAGATCTTCAAATTCCAAATGTGTGTGTGTGTGTGTTTATATATGTATATATATATATATATATGTTTGGAGATCTCAATTGAAATTTGAGAGCTCCAAATTTGTCAAAAGTGAATAATATAGTGTAGTGAGTTTTATTTATGTTTATATTCATTTATTTGACAGTCAAAAGGACTAATATCAATTTAAATGATCTCAAACCAGTGATTATCAACAAATGAACCCTGTTTGGTTGTTGAATGTGTTATTGTGTGCTGTGATGAAAAGTGTCAATCAGCATCATGTACCATACACACACATACACACACACACATTCTGAGTGTTTGCATTCTGAGTGTAAAAAGGGCTGATTTCAACTGAAATGATCTCAAACCAGTATCCGTATTGAAAGTATGTATCTACAGAGATGAGGTCACTCTCATTTGAATCAAGCAACTATTTATTTTTTAAGAAAATTCTTTGAAATAAATGGAGACAGAACAAGCCCACGCTGGAAAAGGAAACATTCATGCATCATTCCAGGCACAGTGACGAACAACCAGTGTACAGAAATGCACTAAATGCATCATATTGTTCACATCATTTGCGAGAAAGACCCCAACAGCATAGAAACATACAAACATACATTTATTGTTATTCCAGTTATGAAACATGCATTAATAACTGACCGCATGCTCCATTGACTAATTTAAACACCTTCGAGAAAACGGATCAAATTAATCAACTTTTAGACCAAGAGTAAATAAAATAAATAATCAAGTAGAGGTACAAGTGTACAAACCATATATATATGTATATATATATTTATATATCTGATATGGGTTATATTCTTTACAGAATAATTCATACAAAGAAGAACCGTTAACAAAGCTGAAGATGCAGTCAGTGATTACAGTTTTCCTCTACACTTTTTTTGGAATATAGTGTTAGTTCATTTGCTCTTATTTGTTGTTGCTGCTGTTTCAATTTGTGGCTGTTTTCATAGTGTTAACATTTAATGATGAATGCACCAATAGAAAAGATCTGAAGCTATTTGAAATACAGTAGCATTACAGCAAACGTACAATCCAGCCAAAATGAAAAAAGATGTATTACTACATTTGCTGTAAACATGGCTACTCACTTGCAACAGTGGTGCCACAGTAGGCTCAAGAGTGATATTTTCCCTTTTAAAGACTACAAAAACCACCTTTCCACAATGCATGCTGGGTACTGTAGTGAGAAAACTGATAAATGGAAACAAATGAATTCTGTTGAAACTTCACTATATGGGCAAAAGTATTGGGACACATGTTTTTTAGGGTTTGAGCTAGACCCCTTTCTTCCTGTGAAGGGTACCTTTCAGCAAACCATGACATGTTGGCCATCCTTCCAACTTTGTGGACACAGTTTAGGGAAGAACCTTTTCTATTCCAGCATGACTGTGCTCCAGTGCACAAAGCACAGTGGCCTTGTGGTTAAGGAGCTGCCCCTATGATCAGAAGGCTGTGGGTTTGAATCCCAGGACTGCCAGTGGCACCACTGAGGTACCCTTGAGCAAGGTACCCTCCTCACACACTGTTCCCCGGGCGCCATTGTTGGCACCCCAGTGCTTCACTCACATTAATGGGTTAAATGCAGAGGACTCAAGTAATTTCCTCTTGGATCAATATAGTGTATAAAATTTAAATAAAAAACACTCAGAGTGACTTACATGTGTTATGCAGAAATTATTAAAAACTGATAGAATTCCCCTTCAATAAACAAAGAGAGAGAAAGATGGAGATTGTACAGAGAGAGATGAAGAGAGTAAATACAGCATTGCTTCTGTTATACAGTAAACCCGCCACATGTGGTGCTTGTGAGCTGCTCATGAAATGTCAGAGTAAATCTGAAAGACAGCTGCATACTTTTACAACCCCTCAGGAACACACTACGAGTGACACTTGCATGTAAGTAGAACATAGAAAAGGAAGAGCCATATCAACACATCGAACATGCCGTACAATACACACAAACATACCATTACTTATTTTCAGTAAATAATTGGAACAGTAATTTATATCAGCAGCAAGCAGTTTAATGGTGTCTTCTTAAAAGGCCCATATCCTACAGTTTCCTTTCATTTTATTATTTTATCTCCTTGAGGTCCATATGTGGTCAATCAGCCAATCAGGTCAATCAGTCTGGTGTCCAAATTGTGTTTTTTTACTTTAGAACTGGAGCTACAAGACAACATAAGCCAATAATCACCTAGCCTGAATGGTCTCTGTAAAAATACTTCTCTTAACCCTCTCAAATTGCATCCAGATTTTCATAAAGATTGTACAGACATTATGTGGTTAAGCATTTAGTTTGTTTTGTGAATACCAGTCCTGGCCTGGTCTGAAATGGCAACCTGTAGCATTGAGGTTTGTTCATTTTTATAGCATATATTAAGTTGTACTGTGTCCTTAACCACATTCACAAGTCTGCTCCACCTTAATGAAGAGCTGGATACAGTTTGAGCAGGCTGAAAGCAGTTTTGGTGATATTGTGCCATATTGTATAAAGTTGGCACAATATCACCAAAACTGTCACTGAACTATTTCTTTAAGACTATGCTGGATTCTGTGAGATCACAAAACAACACACACAAAAACAGACTGTTTTGTATTTTAATTTACACTTATGGACCTATGGGCTATAGAGGAAAGGGTAGAAGTGAGGAGAATTCTGTTTTCCAAGATATAGGCCCTTTAAAATGGCACTTTTTGATTTAAGACCACTTCTGTAGGGATTCTTAGGAAGCATCGTCAAAAATGGCAGTGCCTTATTGCAACAAAAAGTCAGACATTATTGCATCAAATCAAAATCAGATGGTACTTTAAACATATTACTTCTCAAAGCAGCCCTGATTTCGAACTCATTTGCGTAGGTTCGCTATTACATGATAAACCCTAGAATAACCATTCTAGATTATGCATCAGTGAAACAACCTTCATAGAAAGAATTGCTAATTGCATTTCGTATGCCATATTATTGTGAACTGGAATGACGCTGGTAGAGCAGAACTGATATAAAAAGCCTAGCTGCAGATAAACCCAGAACCCAGAAATGGTCAAGATTTGAGAAAAAAGCTCCCCCAACACATGACATTCCTCCATGTGGGTATGATTCTGGTACACACTCCTATAAGCATAACTCGTACAGCATAGCTGCATCCTAGTCACTGATACTGATCTGTTGCTAATTTGACATCTGACATGAATGACTGTTCAGCCGGAAATGGGTGAAACAAGGCCCAGCTTGGGGCAGCTGGTTTTGGCCTCTTCACTCCTGGAAGCTGGACCCAGGCAAGTCGTTGGTCAACGTGTGCCAGCGCTCCACCTTCTTGCCCTTGTTCTTCAGACAGTCGATCCAGTGCTGGAGGGCGTCGCCCTGTGAGTGACAGCCAAGTGACACGCCCCCTGGGACAAAGAACAAAACATGTAATTATCACCATGCTCTGGCGAGACGGTGATGTACACACATGTAATCAGCTTTCTATTCAAAGCCCAAGACTGACTGGCTCTCTCTAATCATGGGGAAAAGGGGAGGCTCTGTTAACAAATGTAAAGGAATAGTTTGGTAAGAGATCCAATGGACCCCAGATGTAGTTGATAAGCCAAGATGAGTTGCTAATGTTGTCAATAGTCACACAAATGTTTTTTATAAATACATCCCCAAAACCTCTGTGAACCTCTCTGGCCTTGTAGCCAGTCGCTGCAAGTAGTTTTCTCAGACAACGGGGTCTGTTTTCACCAATGATCTCAGCAGTAGGGGAGCTGACCCAGTTTTTATGGCAATATCCATCATATTTACACAGGAATCTGATCCAAGATCAGTCCTAAGTGTTGTCTGAAATGGCTGACTGTGGCACTGAAGTTTTGTTCATTTTTACAGCTCACAGTCAATCATACTGTGTCCACAAGTCTGCTAAACCTGATGATGCTGATCAAATTGGTTGAAGTTTTCAGTGAGAGAAGTGACACACTTCACTAATAAATTGTTATTAGTGTACATCAAATGCAGACTTTGAAAACCTAGTAACCAAACAACAAGAAAATATACAGTCCACCATAAAACAAGCACCCACAGGTCTTTACCATGATCAGACTGTTTTAAAGATCTTTTACCGTTTACTTTATTGCTTTTAACTGCTACAGTCAGTCAAGAGGTGATGTGGCCCGCTAAGCAACCCCAAAGCTTATAATAATTTGGAGGATGACAGTATATTACAGATCTAGTGTGAAGAGATGAGTGGTACAGGCCATTTACCAATGAAATCATTGGACTTTCCCAAGTCGTAGTCCCATACTGTCACCTCCAGTGTCTTAGTCGCTAGCTCTTTAAATGTAATCTCGTAGAAAAACTCCTGTAAAGGACAAAGGAAGAGGTAGAGCGATCAGTTAGAAAAAAACAATGGTGCAAGAAATTAGATCCCAAACATTCATTATAAATATGCATTATTACAGTACAGTTCACAACAAAGCATTATGTGCATTACGTGAGTAACATTATGTCATTTTGACCCATTTCATCTACTTGGTGCTTGACATTTAAACAGCGTTTGTAGCGGCCCTTGTGGGCATGCTTCATGCATTTCTTTTGAATGCATGCAAGCATGAACATGAATGCACATGACAACACACACACATACATGCATCTTTACAGGGTGTTTTCCACAAATTCTTCATTCCCTCCTTATAAAACAGACTCTTAATGATGTGCAATGGAATCTTAAATTGTGATTTTCTCAGTTTTGGCTTTTCAGAAGTCCTCCGCTTGTTTTTGTCCATATTAAAATACTTTAAACAGTCAGTAAGCAACATATTTGTGAGAGTTTATATTGCAGATAAACGTAAAAAGCCCACAGCTCTGTAAAGCTCTGCCATTTTTATGTTTCACAATAAAAGCAGCTTTTATTGTGAAACATTTTTATGACAGCTCCCGTTTGCCGCATCCATTTCAGCACTGGTCATATTGTCAAGATGGCACAGACATTTATGGATGGATGTCTATGAGCATATAGTCAGCCTCGCTGTCCTGGGTAGGTGGGGTGTGTCACACACACTGGTCACGTGACGCGCACGGGGTCTCAGTCATTGAGACTCATACCCTGACCAACTCAACTATCAAGCAGCTGGTACCGTGAGTACTCCGGTCATTTTCTACTCTTTATACCCACTGTGTGTGTGTGAGAACACGGGTTCCCGGTGCAGATAGGACCCATGCAGATAGGATGCACTTCCCTGACTCACGAGGAGAGGGCTCGGAAATATTGCGAAGGCCTCAGCACCTATTGCGCCTCCCCCGACCACCATCTGAGAAACGGCCCTCTCCATCCGAGAAACGGCCACACTAGGTGAATATGGGGAGGAACTCACCTGGTCCCGTAACTAAGCCCTCCACTCTACCAACCGTTTCCCGTCTCATTATTCAGGTTCACATCCAGTTGGGCCACATACAGGTTGTGACCATTGCCTTTGTTGACTCAGGTGCGGCTGGTAAGTTTAATGGCCAAGCTTACACTGCTCAGCGGGGTGTGGAGTTTGAGGTGTTATCCCAGCCGGTAAATATCACTGCCAAGGATGGTCGGCCCCTACAATCCATCACTCACCAGACCACGCCTCTCTCCATCACCATTGACCAGCACCACGAAAACCTCTCCCTGTTCATCACCTGCCTCACCTCTCCACCCATCATCCTTGGACACCCCTGGCTTCTCCTCCATAGTCCTCTCATCTCCTGGATCCAGCAAAAGATCCTCCAAGATTCTTTCCAACACCGCCCCGGACGCTTTCTCTGGTGCCTCTGTAAGGCTTTCTCTGGTGCCTTCTCTGTAAGCTCAACTTCCAGGACAGAAGGAAAAAAGAAATATTGCGCACAAATTTGTCATGTTAAGTGCTATAATGGCTTTAGGATAGAAACTGTTCTTTAGTCTACTGGTCCTTGTTTTTATCACTCTGAACCTTCTGCCAGCAGTTCAAAAAGCGAGTGACCTGGATGGAATGGGTCGTTTAGGATGTTTTGGGCTCTTTTCAGACAGCAGGAACTGTACAGTCCATCTAGGGAGGGGAGTGGATTGCCAGTGATTTTCGTGGCAGTGTTGATGACCGCTTGAAGCACCTTCCATTCAGCAGCTGTGCAGCTGGCAAACCATACACAGATGCAGTATGACAGAATGCTCTCTATGGTACAGTGGTAGAAGGACACAAGCAGCTGTTGTGTAAGATGGACCCTCCTGAGTATTCTCAGCAAGTGTAATCTTTGCTGTGCCTTCTTGATGAGAGCAGTGGTGCTGGCGCTCCAGGACAGGCTGTCCTCAATGTACATGTCCAGAAACCGGAAGGTGGAGACACTTTCGACACATATTCCCCTTTGATAAAAAGGTGCTGAATGACAGTCTTTTTCCTCCTGTAGTCCATAATCAGCTCCTTGGTCTTTAATATATTTAGGACCAGATTGTTTTCTGAACACCACACAGACAGCCGTTCCACCTCGTCATGGTACAGAAACTCGTACCCCCCAGAGGTCAGCCCCACCACAGTGGTGTCATCAGCAAACTTGATAATGCTTTTGCTGAGGTGGGCAGGAACAGAGTCGTGGGTGTACAGGGTGAAGAGCAGAGGACTCAACACA
>JBBIGA010000106.1:27766833-27777786 GCA_037576975.1 Alestes dentex | reverse complement strand
CTTTGTGTATGTAGTCTCTTTTTTCCTGTTTTTGCTCTTTCTCTCTCTCTCTCTCTCTCTCTCTCTCTCTCTCTCTCTCTCTCACCCTCTCTCACCCTCTCTCTCTTTCTCTTTCTCTCTCACCCACTCTCTCTCTCTCTCCCTCCCTTTCTCCGTTTTGGAGCAGAGTGGCAAATTTGGGTCCTGTCACCGGCCTCCGGAAGTTTCTGGCCAGCACGAAAGCACTGTGTGCAGTGCAAGACAAGTGTTGCCCCGGGAAACAGCGTGAGTCGATAGTCGTTTAAAGGCCGGCTGGTAATTTACTGTGCGTCACCCTGTCATCCCAGGATAAAACGAGAATCCAGGCTGTGTGCTCACTTATGCTGAAGAGGACCGGCACAGAAAAAAGTCAAGGGAGAATATTAATGACTGATGAGCCTGGAAGGATGGAGGGATTAAGGTGCTTAATCTTTACATGGACAGGAATGATCATGCTCCTATTGGCAGCAGCGGCTGACATTTCCTACCAGTCGGCCGAACTATTGGAAAGTGGCCGTGTGGCGTCTGCCTGCATCTGTTATTAAAGGGAGGAGGGGTTCAGAGCAGCCATGGATCAATTTCATATCAGTGTGAAGGCAGCAATTTATATGCAGAGCAGCTCATTCTAAGCATAATTTGCCACCTGTGAGTTTCACAGGAACCCCTCGTTTTATGCTTTTCCTAAAAAGCTCTAAAAAAAGGGTTTAAGAAGTCAAGGAAGAGAACTTTCAGTTTAGGCAATTCACCATCAAAATAGAAAGCTCAGAAAAATAATGGAACTGTGCTTGTTCAAAAGTTAGGAAAGTGCAAGGCTTCCAAATGACCTTTTTTCTCATTGGTGGCTCATTCGAAAGTTACTACACTCTTCTAGCCTGAATAGGCACTGAAGGGTCAGAGAAATGGGGAATTAGTGACATTACAATAACAATTAATACAAAACAGGCTGTTTTTGCAGCTAATTTACAGTGTATGGACGGCATAGACTGGGGAGTTATGGTATGTTTCCCTGTTTTTAAAAGAAAAGTCAGTGTTCTATCATATGGCCTCTTTAAGCCCAAGGGTCCCCATAAGGGCCTCTGACTGGACATATTTACCAATAATCGTTTTATTTTTCTGTACAAGGTGTGATTCACATCCTTGGCCAGACCCCTCACAATTATTACATCCAAAGTAGCTGATTGCAACTATTGTCCATGGTCCTTACATTTCAGGCCTATTTTGTCACAATAAGCAGGATGCCTGTCGGCCCTGGGATAGGTTCCGGGTGTCCATGATCCTAGTAAGGAATAAGTGGTTACCGAAAATAAACGAATGAATAAATAAAAAGTTGAGCTGAGGTAAATATAAATGCTACAAATTATTTAAAAAGTATAGAGTGATGTTCATTTGTCATGTAAGGTGCTAATGCAAATGTTACTTGCAAAACATGTTTTTTGCTGCTATTATCATGCTGTCATGAAAAACATATACAACTGACTGACTATAACTGATTCTTTGTAGCTATTCACATTTATGTGCACGTACAAAACTGCGCAAACCAATTTAATTTCAGTACAACGTAGCATTAGTACGCTTGTGCGTTAGTAGCTGTTTAATAACATAAATGACAACAAAAACACTCATCTATCTCTCCCTCATTTTCTGCAACCACTTAACCCTCACTAGGATCATGGGTACCCGGAGCCTATCCCAGGGTCAATGGCCGCAAGGTGGGGCGCCAGCCCACGGCAGGACAACTAAATCATTCTGCCAATTAATAAATGGCAGTTAATCCAATAAAATCTTCGCTAAAATTTCATTTTTGTGACAGGCATATTTTTGTGGCTAGCAGGTGGGACAGAGTGCAGTTACAACACACAGAATGTGGTACTAGTCTAAAATGATCAATTTTTCATTTCATTTCATTTAGTGAAATAGAACTTTTCCGAGCACCATTTAGAGAACTTATCATATTTGGTGTAAGCTGCAGTACTCGACACCGAGTTGGGCTAAAAACTATGAAGTAAAAAATGTTAGCTGAGAAAATTGGTGCTATAGAACATCTACATGGAAGGGCAAGAAGTGTGCTGGTCCAGAAAGTTAGCATAATTAGAGAACTCGCTAACCATAAACATCCAATGGTTAAAAGGTGAAAAATGTTATCTGAAGTAAAAACATGATTAGCCTTAAAGAATGAATGCAGAGATGGACGTGAAGTAGGCTAGTACACAGTTTGCCCACCACAGCACAATGCTGTACACTGATTTACAGCACAAAACAGTAAATAACTAGCATGGTTGGCAGCAGTGGCCAAGGATCTAAAAAGTTGTTAACTAGCTCGCTAACTTGTCTACCACAAACAGTAAATCCTCAGAAGTAAAGATAATAATACAATAATACATCTGTACTTTCATGTGTTCATTCTCATATAGAAAGGAAATGTACAGGATTGTTTCTTTTTGAATGTGAGATATGTTAAATACATGATTTCATTCCAAAATTCCAAACACTAACATACTCTTTGGCCATTTTCATACATTTTCAGATTCATAAAGACATTTGACATCTATTCCCTGTAGCTTTAGTCGGTGGAGAAAAAAATGTTGAAAAGGTTGTGCTTAGACAACTAAATGAATAACTAATAAATAGCTAAATTAGTATTATCTCCATTCTAGACAATCAATATGCAAAGCCCTGTCCTTTCAGAGGTCAGCACAGCCAAATCAGTAACTCTGTTACTACGAAACCGAATGCCTTAATTTTACCTGTTAAAATTACCTTAATTTTGACCTTCATTTCCCATACAGGAAATTAAAGACAATTAAGGGAATAAGTTCACAGATTAAGGTTGATTTGTCGATAAGACTGCTGAATTTTCCACTCACTTTTTAAATTTTCCCCATTAAATAATAGAACCTCCTGAATAAACGCCTCAAATGTAAAATTAAAAAATGAACACAAATGAACGGCCACTCAATTCAATTTAAGGGGTTTTGGTGTATTTTCAGGGGTAAATTAAGGTAGGGTTAAGCACATTTAAGTACATTGTGTTTCGTAGTGTACGGATGCCCATTCACTGGTTCACCAAAGTGGAACTCATTGCAAAATTCATGAAATTGATTTGATCTGGCATGAGAAGGCAACCCCCACTAAAATACATGTTAAACTTTCACATTGTAAACAAAGTGATTTGATGTCAAATGCTCTTTACTGAGACCAAATATTTCACAATGATGATGAGTTTTTACTATAGCTTTTTGAAGGTTCTGTACATGCAGGACCTCAAACAAAATAGTCCCCAAAGAAACCTTTTTATAATAACATTTTTTATAATTACAATTTTTTACAGCTGTTTTATGTGGGTTCACTAGCTGGTTTGGATAGTAAATAAAATAGCCGTATAACCTTGTGACATATGGTTCCATTCACCACAATTGTAAAATAAATAAATAAATAAAAAGGTTCAGTCTTTACAGTCTTCACACCAGATTACTTTGTTTCCCCAGCTACTGAATTATGGAGTAGTTTCTAGAAATGGCTGCATTCTAGAAATGGGTGGCTACAGTACAATGCTATCAGCCAAATTTCTTTGCTAATGACCAAAGTACCATGCTCAAGTTTGCATCTAGCAATAAATAAAAAACTGTGCACATGTGCAATTCTCATCCTTTGCCTTTGTGTGCTATTTGTGTTGGTTTCTGGGGAGGTTAATATGAGTTCTCACCTGCCTAAGGCAGTCTAACTTCGCCTGGGAAGGCCGACGCCCACCATCCTGTTTCTCTTCGTCTCCCTTTCTTTCGCACATACACAGTCACAGACACTACTCACAACCTCTCCAAGGGTCAGTGAAATTAAATGCCCCCCAGAAGTAACTCTGACCTCAATCTGTCACTACAGCTGGAAGAGACAGAGAGAGAGAGTGCAGAACAGAGAGAATGTGCTGACAGTAAACAATCGTAGAGGCACGCTGCAGGTGGGGCTGGCTAATAAGGCCAAACAATCTCAGTATTTTCAGACATTTGGGTCATGCGCAATACATCACTTTTGACAATTTCAATATTACAGCACCCATAATGCTACCAAAATGTTCGAGGTTCATTCTGCACATAATGTGGACAAGAAATTGCTGTACTGCAAAAAAAAGGTTATCTTGGCAGGTAAAAAACATGTTACATTTTGATTCAATTTTATTTATACAGTTGTTCAGCCCCACTCAAAGTAAACATTTCCATTTGAAAAGAAGTGTCCCTTAACCTTATGAACAGTTTATTTATTTATGCACAATTATTATTATTATTATCATTATTATTACTACTGTTATTATTATTTTTATTATTATTATTATTATTATTAATAAATATAAGACTAAACATTACACATTCAGCATGGCCTGCTTGGCTACCTGTTCTTCTTTCCTCCAAACATTTCTTGTATTTCCTATATTCTTAATTCCTGCTTTTTAGGGCATCTTGCATGCACAGCATCATTAACATCTAATCACAAATATTCTGTGATAATAGAATCAGAAACTCAAGATCTGTTTTGATGTATATGATGGATCAATGTCTTGTAATATCTAACATTTTCCTCATCACTCTATAGTGGCTGTGGGACTTCAGCTTTAAAGATTTGTTGATGTTTCCTCTGTGTTAACATTTCTGGTGCCACTGGCTGCCACAGAACTCCAAAACATGACCGATCCACCACCATACTTAACAGCTGGCAAAAGGTTTTCTTACGGAAATGCTTCTCTTTTTTCTTGCCAAACTACCTCTGGTAGACAAAGAGATCAGCATTTGTTTCATTGGACCACAGAAAAAAAATCTAAAATGCCTCTCGTTTATCAAAATATATTGTGTTAAATACAAAGGCATTTATAGGCATAGGCAACCTAGACAGATGCCTATGGGGAGACCCAAAGTGGGGTGGAGGGTGGGGGATGGGCTTGGTTGAGGTGTTAATTGAGCTAAACCACAAGTTGTGCAAAATTTTGTTGATACCCCCTCTCCCTCCAAAATGGCCAGCAACACAATTTTTGCTCAACGCAACGACTGAAAGGGTGCCCATACGTTAGCACATGCCGTATTATAGTTTTTATGCACTAAAATGCATAGATGTGTCAAATTTGTTCAATATTTATATTGCATATACAAAACGATTTCCATTCCCTGATTACAGGGGACAACTTGGGGTTAAGGATCTTACTCAAGAACCCAGTGGTGGTATGCTAAAGGTAGGATTCGAACCCATGACCTCTTGCTCAGGGGTAAGTATACTACCTACTAGGCCACCACCACCACAATACAGATATTGTCTTAACTTCACACTTCAACTAAACATTTGTGATTTGACCAGAGGTACCAAAACGTTCACGTACAGTGATATATCTCACATTTTTCACTGTGAGATTTCTGTCCGATTATTATAAGATTATTCAACGTAGACAAGGATCATTATTTGCCAATCGATAAAAAAGCGTATTATATTCTCACCGTTCACTTGCCACAGTCTCCTATTTTGCAGTCTCCTAGTTTTTCTTGTGCCACCACAATGATGCACAAGCAAGAATCAATACTGTGTGGTAGGAGTGATCTAAGACCCTACAGAGTTTAGCTCCGACCCAAACCTAACACAACTGATGCAGGTAATTAGAGACCTTCAGAGAGACCTGACTATTAGACCCCTGAATCCAGGTGTTTTCGATCTCCAAGATCAGGATTGGGCACCCTCTTTGTATGGTGCACAACAGTGGTTGGGGGTACTCACTCCACTGTACATTTTAGTTATTTTGCCCACACCCAACATACCTCATCCAAATAATTAGGTAACTACCCAGCTGTTCTTGAGTAGAAGTGGATGTGTAAACACTAAAAAGTGCAGGACAGGGGTACTCCAGGACCGGTTTTGGAACTACTAGTGTTAACAATACAAAAATCAGTGCAACGTGATAAAGGTCTACATCTTTAATCCATCCCAGCTATAACTGTGTTTGAAAAGAGACCCAGATGATAAACAAGAGTGACATACAGACAACCAAGGACGATTGATGGGATAGTCATATATCCTTAGGAGCAGCTTATTGGATGTCAGATCAACTCCTTTGGTGTCAAATGAGTGACCGCAAGCTCTGTGTTTTGATTCCTCACTCCTGACTAACAGGCTTCCAGTGCGAATGACACAAAGATACAGAGCACATTTACACTTTGACGTGGGTATAAAAAGGAACCACATCAAGGGCCCTGGCATCAGAACATTATCTTCATATTCATTTAAAAGACAGGTTTGTGATTAGGACATGTTTGGACCTAGCTGTCTTGATCTTGTGGTCACTGCTCTCCACCCACAACTTCACATTCCTACTTTCTCTCCCTAAGGGCACTTTTGCACCTGTCTGGTTTGGTGTGAATCAGTTAAACATTTTCCCTTGTTTGGTCCTTTCTGACAAGTGTGAACACTCCACCTATACTCGGCTACGCACTACACAAATGAACCGTGTTCTGGCAAAAATTGGGGGTCTTACTCTTGACTGATAGTCGGATCAATCTTGCAGCATAAGAAGCTGCTAATAATAGAA
This sequence comes from Alestes dentex, assembly GCA_037576975.1. NCBI lineage: Eukaryota > Metazoa > Chordata > Actinopteri > Characiformes > Alestidae > Alestes > Alestes dentex. Next base: position 27,771,215 of record JBBIGA010000106.1, on the reverse strand, counting down.
GATAAGCAATAAAATAGTGTGAAGCAATGTTTTGGCACATGGATTGTAGAACATATTTTTGGCCAGACATCAAGATATGGCAGACCATTCAATTATAAAGAAGCAGAAGGTGAGTAATGTTTAGATGTAAAGATGTTTAGATGTTCAGCATGTCTTTTTCAATGTAAAGTGAGGGCAGAATGTCCAGAATGTAAGGGATACATCTAGACTCATATGGTCATGCCTAGTGTAGATCTAATGTGAAAGCAAGTCCTTATACACCCCCTAAAGTTTTTGACCAATCTATAAACACAAATATGTACTGTACACTTTTACCTTTGCAATTTAAAAACAACCAAGTCAAACGAAGAATATAGCTCACTCTGGTGTGGACTTTTATGAATGAACTTAGTTTGAAAATAGCTTTTAAATGCCGGGAACAAAATGTGTTTTGAACAACAAACAAAAACGCCGCAAAGTCTGTCTAGTCTCTGCCACACAGGTGTAAGTTGTACAACTGCCTAAGCACTGGCCCTATAATAGGGAGATCTTGGTGGTGCCACAGCCATCTGTGGTCAAAGAGAGCACAAATGCTCATCTTGTCTCCAGTCTGAACTTTTCTACAGTGTAGAGCTGAGGTGAGGAGCACTTGCAGGTAGGACCCTCAGCATAAAGGCTGAAAGATTCTTCGAATGCCAGCTGAAACCATGGGGGGGCAGGCATTGTTGGGCAAAGGGAGTGTATGAGTACGAGGATATTGGAACATTGTATAGAGCTGAACAGAGATAAAAGGACATTAAATGTTGCTAAGGTGGATACCATATCAGGGCCATAACCTCTACAATCCAGGGAGCAAAGAACTTAGGAGACAGGAGTACAGACCAGCACCATATGTTAAAGTGCATATACAATTCGAGCTGCAAGAAAGCGGTATAAGCCAAAATTTAATTCTAGAACTATCTAAAACTATCAAAAAAAGGAGAACACTCATATAAAGTAAGTGTTTATATTGGTCAGAAATGGTTTTGTGCAAGGATCCCTAGGCACATTGCCCTGTCATCAGGTGGTACTAAACACTACGAAAAGTTGAGAACCTGGCAAAGCACATTCAAAGTCAAGGAGAAAGTACTGCATTGGCAGGGACATAGGGAATCAAGGCAGTCACCAGTGGAGCACATCTGTTCCAGCAGCCACACCCGCAGCTGAAGGCGTATGAAGATTAGGATGTCACTGTGGTCCCAAATTGTGGCTGAATGTCACCTTTTTATTTGAGCACACGAGCTGTCTTAGAGCCACCAGCAGGACATGGAGCCAGATTAATTTTCATAGCTTGTCTAGGTGCAATGGGAGCAAAAAATGTAAAATGAAGATGATCTGGCTCTCTATGAGTTTGAATGTTGACAGCAAGGTCAGTGAACTGTGAAATGTTCTCCCTAGAGGTATGACATCCTTTGCTTGAAGTGTGAACCTGCGATTCTGTGAAGCATCTTGTCTCTAGCCTGACGTTTTCTGGAGTCCAGCAGTAACAGGGGGAAAGAATATTGGTTGACAGGTTCCTTCACATAAAAGCTGCTCAGCATTTGCTCAGCAAAAGAGACATGGGAGGTGAGCAAGGGTTTGGAAAAGGGCATTCAAGAGGGCCAGGATCCTGCAACACTGGATAGACCTGGACGGAGGCTTGGCAGCTTGGATGTGATGATCAAAGGCCTTTCCAGCAGTGTCTTCCAACTGTTGAACAGGCAGGCAAGGGTGAATGAGCCTGCCATGGTCGTTTGAGGCACAAGTCGTCCCAGATTTCATGTGAAGTCATAGAGGGCAGCCGGGATCTGGCCCAGGAAGCGCATTGGAAAAATTGCTCAACTCCAAGATCGGACACGGAGGGGAGTCCAGATTCTCATGCCAAGATATTAATAGGGGGCTGTGGGTTAGCAGACACTGTTTTCTCACTGATGTCAGCATGCAAGCTAGCAACAGGGGCAGCTACATTAGGTATCATCTCATGTCTTTTATTCTGCATCCTCATTTCCTTTCCTTGCATCTTTTCCATCTTGTCATTTTCTCCCACTGAGGATATGAGGAAAAGATGCAAGGATGGACAATTCAACAGCAAATGAGCCATCCTTCACTTAATTATCATTTTTATCACCTTCTGCTGGGCTTAAAAGATCTGCTAGTATTATACTCTAAGATCCTGTTATCGACCGGTACATCACACGAGTACAATTGAACTTCTTTTCTTAATTTGTTCACAGACCCTCCCATTAACTGGGATCACCAAATACAAACTCAAGGCAAAGGACGACAAATTGTAACCCAGATCCATGTATGAGTTGTACACTGCAATAAAAGAGTTTTCTTCAGGAGATGCACCTGTGTTTCCTTGCCCTGGAAGCCTCCTCTCTCTTTGCCTCTCATTCTGTGCCACAGATCATGTTTATAAAACTGATATGTTCTTAAAAAGATGGACTCTGATTGATTTCTGGGTCATGGGGTGTGGAACACAAAGAAGGGAACTGAAGAGTCATCAGAGACTTCATCTGTATCGCTGTTGAAGAAAGTCTCCATTCCCAGACAAAGAAAGTAAAACCTTTTTTCTTTGCAGCCCACCAGTGGCAAGGGCATGTCTAGGCAAGTGAACTTGTCTTAAGTCAGGTCTATTTATGGAATAGCTTTCATTTTGAGACTGTTGTAAGGTTATTTAACTTATTTCTAGACATTTTACTTGTTATACTTTTTGCAGTTTATTTATTCGCTAAAAAAATATGACAATTTCTTATAATATTCTTTGAATTATCTTACCAATACTGATAAAAATAACATATTGACTGATTTAAGATGGCAGTCTTGAATAATGAACCATAAATAACGGAAAATAGAAATACGAAAAAGGAAACTAAAAAACATAAAAGAGAGACGAGGGTTTCAGCAAGACTACCTGAGCGTTTTTCTGTACATGTCCTCCTCTGTGATGCCGCAGTAGGTCAGAGTTTCATTCCAGACAGGATTCAGGGTGTTCTTCACAATCTTAGTCTTCAGTTTATTGGCCTGGGTGGAGAAACGTTAACATATTGTTGCTAAAATTTCATTTCACATTACCAATGGGAGACTTCTTACATTACTCGTAGGTGTTCATCTCAGGGTGGAAAATACGTAAGTACAATTAAGTACAACTAGTACAACCCAAGAACCACCATGGGACCCAGTTCTTTTTATTTTTTCTCTGCTGATCAGCAGCTTTCCTGTCTATTTGAATTTATTGCACCACCAGTGTGTCTCAGAAGCACAGTCTACCACATCACCCCGTTTATTTACTCTTACTGCGACCTGCCCCTGGGTGGAGTAAGTAGCTCAGAAAATGGATAGATTGATTTCATTTTTTAATCAAATATACACACTGTTAATTAAAATCCAAGAGTATCAGATGGCAGATTCTAGAGATTTAAGCTTCAGTCCTTTATTCTATAGAATAAACCAAACCCATACAGAAATACTGTCCTCTTTCAAACCCATTTATTATTATCAGTCCTAACAGGACTGTGACAGACCTGCCAAAACCAATAACTGCACTCGAGTGCTAGAAGCAACTCACGCTTTGCCAGGGCATCCAAATTGGGTTGCGCGCATGTGGGATGCAAGTATATTTTTGCATGATCTTAATGAGACAAACTCCAGGAAATGTGTCAGTCAAAGCCCCAAGTACACACATCCAGAAGCCACCTACTTGTTTTTTAATCATTTGGCTCGGAGTACAGGGAATGGAATTTGGTGTTTCCCCCCAAGAGTGCGTGTTCACATGCCCCAAATGAGCTCTGTGGGTGCATCATGCCCCCCATCTGGCTAGACAGGTGGAATGAGAGCCTTCATTAGGCATGGTAAACAGACACACTCACAAACAATGCACTCCAATGTTACTGTTGAAAAATGTTTTAGTATTTGATATATATTCTGAACTCTGAGGTACGCAACTTCTGTATCAATTGTTATATTCTAAATCATCTTAGACGTAAAGAATGTAAAGGCAATTTGTACCATGCTCAACCTGGAAAGTCCAGTTCGTTTGACTAATGTGATATAACAGTGATAGTGCTGAACAATAGTGGGGGTGTGGGGGCACAAAGCAACTGGGCCTAGTGTAAGTAGACCTTAGTCCTCGCCAAAAAAAATAAAAAATACATTGAGAATAAGAGAGTCAGTGATTAGGCTTTAGGTTAACTTTGGGTTTAGGGTTAAATTTAATAGAATCTATTACATTCAGCCTAAAGTTAGATATATAGGCAGTTAAGATAAAGGGCCCGATAATGCACACGGCGCACCGTGCTTTCGCGCCTTGCGCAACCTATCATTGCTATTTTGTGCGAGCGCATTGTTCTTTTTTCCGGCAGAAATGTACGTTGTCAAGATAG
>JBBIGA010000106.1:27745599-27759876 GCA_037576975.1 Alestes dentex | reverse complement strand
GAATGAACAATGAGACATTGAACCGCTTGAATTTCAATACAAAAAAAAACAGAAAAATTGGGGTGTTCTAAAACTTTGTATGTATGTAGATACATAAATATATTCAATAATTTCAATAATGTCTTGTAGGAAAAGAAGGCGAGGAGCTTCTGCATGAAGTGGCTTCGCGCTACGTGGAGGGGATGAAGGACATGGAGGGAAGGAAGCCAGGCCCATCCAGCATTTTGGGTAAAATGATCAAAGGTTGTCCTTGCCTGGAATAGTTTGTGCTAACCATAGGCAATTACAAAAAAAAAAACGTATTGGTAATATATCACAAATTTGGATAGCGTAAACATTTTTGATGGGAAAAATTATGGGGTTAGAAAAATTTACTACAATGTGACAAGACCAAAAACATCAGTCAGTTCAAAAACTGAAATGAGCTACCAGCGACAATTTTTGTTTTGCATTTTCAAAACCAGTTTTCATTTTAGTACCTGCAAAATACCTATAAAGTGGAGGGAAACCTTTTGTGTATGTTTACTTTATACACACAGTTCTGAGAGAAGCTGGCATTCTCTCTGTTCATAGGTGTATCTCAGCTAAAACCAGGTACTGAAGGGGGCTACAGAGTGGCGTATAACCCAGAAGGTACAGGATGCGGTGCAGCTATGAGGTCTATGTGCATTGGCTTGAGGTAAGGACATTTGTTTTGCTGTCAGTTGTGATAGTTGGGTAACTAAATGTATAATTATTCATTAATTACAGTGCTTTTGTTGCCAACAACTGTCACTTGTGAGTGGTAGTAATGAACACTGGTTGATTTACACTACTAATGTCATGAAAAACTCACGTTTCTAGTGTCATTCAGACAAATTTTCTTTTTTGGTGCCAGATACCCTCAGCCAGAGCAGCTGTCCTCACTGGTGGCTGTTGCTGTGGAGACTGGAAGAATGACCCACCCTCATCCAACCGGATTCTTAGGCGCTGTGGCCTCAGCGCTGTTCACGTCCTATGCTGTCCAGCGCCGCCCAGTCATGACGTGGGGTCTGGGCTTAGTGAAAGAAGCGTGTCCAGTCGCGAAGGAGTTTGTAAAAAAAGCAGGGTACGCAGTGAGCGAGACGGAGCGGGACTGGGGTTACTTCACGGAGAAATGGGAATGGTAAGAAGATCTGGTAACACATTCCATGTTTTGTTGTTCACATCTAATGTGATCTGTATCTGACATTAGCCACTGCTGAAGGGACTCCTGCACTTGATAAATTTCCCTGAAAAGCCACTTATGATCATGTGGGTTTTGTTTACCAAAAGCAGTTGTTCATTATTACAGTTTCTAAGCTCTTTTCAGCCCTCAGGGTGAAATAGGCTGCTTTGGTAACTGTCTTTAAGAGTTAATACCGAACAGATTCAACATTCAAGCCACAGCAGGGTAAATGTAGAACAAACGTGTCCCAAAAGGCTCACTTCTTGAAGTTCAGGTGCTGGAAGCAGAAAAAATGGGTGAGCGTAAGGATCTGAGCAATTATGATAAAGATCAGACTGTGATGACTAGACGGAAGCACTCCATATAACTTTAAAGTTAAGGGGCATGATATTCCATGATATGAGCCTTTTAATTGTGGAAAATGATCAGATCAAGAAAAGAAGCTTGGTTTCATTTGTTATGGTAATCCCCCATCAAATTGTAGGTCTCTTTGCATCAGAAAACCATGATGGATGTTGAGTTGAACTGGTGTAAAAGTTGCATGAATCTCAATTTCTTTAAGGTATCTTGAATTGAGGGGTCTGTCGACGGGTACCGGGCCAGTAGTTTGGCCAGACCAGTATGGACCAGCCGAACGTGACGAAGCGTATAAGAGCTTCAGTCTCTCTGGGTGGGCGGGGCGCAGTGGCCACGATGCACCAATGATAGCCCTGGATGCTCTTCTGGGATCAGGCTCAAACTGGGAGGAGCTAATGAGTCGAGCTGGATTCCATGGAGGTCAGCAATCAGTTACCATGTATATTTTTTCTTCTGGTGGGAAAAAAATTGACAAACTCAAACTGTCCTTCTATGCAAGCATCCATAGCATTCGGTTCTAGGCTGTTAATGGCGACATCAGAGAAGCCTCTTACCGGCACAAAGTACACTGTCACTTCAAACCATGCATCCAGTAGTCATGTAAGTTCTTCACAGCAGAACTTTATCCTGATACCCCAACAACTTTGTCTTTCATATAGGCATTTAAAAAAGTGCCCACCCTCCTACATTTTTTTAAATAAAGTATCATTCTACCGTTATTCAAGAGGTCAAACCATAATGCTTTGAATTTTTTTGAAGCCAAACACACTTTGTGCTTCCTGTGGTGTACTTCCTGTGGTGGACTTGTGGTTCCATAGCCATTCCTCAGGGCCCCCATTTCCCAGGGGGCCCCTGACACACACTTAAATCAAACACTGCATGCCTCATACAGGTGTGTTGAGAGCTGGTATACTGCAATGATCTGGTGGTTTGACAACCACAGATTTATAGAATGTGACACATCGACTATATTATCAATGTTACAGATAAAACTGACTTATCGACTAATCACTGCAGCCCTAAATAAGCCGTCCCCTTTCTTTATCGTCTGTACAGGAGACAGCGACAGTACTGCAGTGATCGCCTGCTGCTGTTGGGGTTTGCTGTACGGAACCGAGGGAGTTCCTGAATGTAACTATGCCAGCCTGGAGTACAAGGACCGACTTGAGAACAGTGCGGAGAAACTTTACAAGCTGTCACACTAAAGCAGCAGAGGCCTTAGGTTGTCTTGTACAGCGAGAGCGCTCAATTAAAGCAAACTGAATTTGGTGAAAATAAGCTAGCTGGACATTTTAAACAGCCACTTCTGTTTAACTAGAGTGGTACTTTGCTCATAGCCTTTAAAGTGTCTGCATCCTAGAAAAACAAATTTCCCTGGTTCTTCTGAAATGAGTTCCACATCACAGAAAACCAGTGCATTTGAATGTTAACCTAAGCAGCCTGTAAGAGCTTTGCTGTACTCACACTTGTTGAAGTTAAAGAATGTTTCACTCTGGTCTTTTTTGTTTTTGAATAAAGCACAACACATATCAGTCTTAAAGGCACTGTTAACAAAAATAATGCTCAGTGATAGTGTCTGGAAAATGGTCATAGAAAAATGTGCAAGAAAACTATTGGTATTCAAACCCAAAACCATCTGCAGTGGGGTTTGTGGGGAAAAATGAAATCCAAGATATGATCCTTTTAAAACAAGGTAGGAAAAAATTATATAAAGTTATTTTTACATGACCATTTTCAACCTCTTTATAATGAGTAAGGAGTCAGTAATTAATAATGAGTCAGTAATTATTTAGGGATAGCCTACAAAATTGTGTGTCACAGTATTGGCTTTTTGCAATTTATACACCTCTAGCAAACTAATTTGCACTCATTTTGACATCACTGATGAATTGACTGGTTATCATTTATAGTCATGTGATTTGTAGCACTTGGGTTTTTCGGTTTTAAAAGGTTAATCACCAGCCTGAACATTTGTAGTTACTGTGAATAAATGTTGCAATTAAAATTGGGAGGCATGCCCTTTTTTTTTAATCCCAGCATGACTGTGCCCCAGTGCACAAAGCAAGCTCCATAAAGACATGGTTGGATGGTGAAAGAATTTTACTGGCCTCCTCAGGGCCCTGACCTCATCAAGCTCCATTGGGATGAACTGGAAGGGAGATTGTGAGCCAGGCCTTCTCGTCCAACATCAGTGCCTGACCTCATAAATGCTCTACAGAATGAATGGGCACAAATTCCCACAGAATCTTTTATAGCTGCAAAGGGGACCAACTCCATATTCAAGTCTATGGATTTGAATCCAGTGTCATTGTGCATGAGCAAGTTACCGTTTCCAAAACACTGCTCCCCGGTGTTGTGCCATCACTGACAGCCCACTGCTCGACTTGCAGAAAAAAAAGAATTTCGCATTGCTCGTACAGTGTGCTGTGGTAGGTTCTTGTGTGACTATTAGGGGCCACTTTACGTTAAAGTCCCTGTTGGTGTATTGGTCAGTTGTCCCAAAGCCTTTGTCCGTATAGTGTATACTAGCCCGTAGCTGGTAATGTAACAATGCCCTAAATGAGCATTCAAATGTCATTTTACATTGTCGCAAATGAGGTGCACTGACACTCCAGTGGAAAAACAAAAATCTGCATTAAAATGAGCTGTGCTTGCTTTCTGTTCCACTCTGTTTGACAAAGGTCTAACCAAAAGTTGAGAATGACACAAATATATAATGTTCACAAAAATCTGCTGCTTCAGCTTTTATGATGGCAATTTGGATATAATCCAGAAAGTATGAAGAATGATCAGATGAATTGTAATTTCTTTCTTATGACAATGAATTTATGTAACCCCCCAAAAAACCCATTTGCACTGGATTTCCGCCACGCCACAAAATGACCTGCTGAAACTTTTTCCAGTGATCCTCTCATTAACACAGGTGAGAGTGCTGACAAGAACAAAACATCGTAATTTCGGGTCCATGGCCAGGATACTCCCCAGACCTTAATCCCATTGAGAACGTGGTAAATCCTCAAGAGACGGGTGGACGCACAAAAACCCACACGTTCTGACAAACCCCAAGCATTGATTCTGCAAGAATGGGTTGCCAGGATTTGGGCCAGAAGTTGATTGACAGCATACCAGGGTGAACTGCAGAGGTCTCGAAAATGAAGGGGGTCTCCATTGTCCATTTGCATAAATTTGATCAAATTTTCAATAAAAGCCTTTGAAACTTTTAACAAGTAAGCGAACTTTGTGAAAACAAATATTAGTGTCATTCTCAAAACCTTTGGTTACAACTACACTAATGTGGAACAGAAATTCAAATTATGAAGCGGAAAATACGGTGCTATCCTTGTTGACTTTCACATGCCGGTCTGTGCGTGTGTCCAGATTGAGTATTGGCAGGTTAACAGTGAAAATGTCGGCCACCTGGATTTCATGTCCCTCTGAGAAACCATTAGATAATTGATCTGTAACCACTGCCAAGTGTCAAGAGGTGAAACAACACCCAAAGCTTCATTACATCTCTGATTCCACTTCAAGACATCCAGCTCGATATGTAAAATCAAGCAGGAAAGTACCTCCAAGCCTCCTGTGCCATCCTGTAGCCACTTTTTTTAAATGACAAATCAAAACAGAGTTAAAGAAAATTATAACCTTAACATATTGCAGTTTACTGGGCACCCAAACATTCTCTGCTACTGAAGGAATTTGAGTTTGTGGCACATAACCGTCCTAAGAACATTTATTTTATTAAAACTTACTACTTTGATTTCAGCGCTCTTCTTTCCTCCATCTCATGGATTAGTTTAAACTCATCCACTGTTACTGAATTAAGCAAAAACAGCTTGCATGACTCTCAGGCACTTACGAGCATGTGGGTAGTTTTCCTGGTTGTAATAATGTCCTTGACGTACGCTGCCTTGAGAAAACGCTTCAGCTAAAGCTAAATATTCACACTGACATGACTGGTACAAAAATACATCATAAAAATGAAGTTTAAAACTTTATTTTTTTTGGTCACAGTTGGGTTATTTGAATTTTTCTTTTGCTGTTTTCAATGTTTGGTTTTTTTTTTGTTTCCCCCTAGGTAAGGAACTGTAGGATATACACAGAGTTACAGGGCAGAGGTATTGTGATGTGTTTCTTTTACAACAACCCCCCAACAAAATAAAAGCATCCTTTTTTTGTCCTTTCTTTGCAGCTTAAAATTTTTTAATTTGATGTTTGGACGTTTGTATGTTTGAGGAAGAAAAGGGCTCCACAATATTCTGTCCGCCTACAAATAAAAACTATTTCTGAATGCATTCTCCTTGTTCTTCTCACCTAAAATGAGAAAGCCTTCTTTTATAAAACCTGATGACGCTGCAGAAGAGAAAAATAAAAATAAAAAAAGGAGGGACTTTAGCTGTGGTATTTCTTTGTCCCGCCTTTTTTTCTTTTTTCCTCCCACATGGCAGATTCTGCAACAATGGGCAGTCCTTTGTGAAACCGAAGGGAATGAGAGATAAAGGGGGACAGCACTCGCTTTTTATTTTTACCCTCTGTCTTCCCTTGGTGTCCATGTCTCCCCCTTAGTCTGGAGGAGGGCACAGGATTTTAGGTTTTAGTCTCAGTTCGTTATCAGTTTCCTGGAGGGTGGAATGGAATCTGCTGTTGTGGATGAGGCTGAACCTGTACAGCTGCAGAATAAAAAACACAGCCAAGTGAGAAACAAGAACAGTCATGGAAAGGTCAAGATCTGAGGGGAATGATGAACAGGCACAAGGTCTCAAATAAATAAAGCAAACGAGGCTTTATTTGTAGATGCAGCTAGGAAACTGTAACCACAGATCTTTCATTTATTTAACTTTTAAGCAAATACCCCTCATGTCCAAAAGCATCCAGACATTTCTTCTAAAGAGTTATTTGAAGGTGCTCCCATTGCTGAAACAGCATTTTAAATAGAATGAGATGCTCTGGAGTAGCCACACATAAGCCTGAAGTCACCATTCCCAGTGCCGAAGTTGGCTAGGTATATAAAGCCCAGCAGCATTCGGCTGCAGACCAGTGGAACTGGAGAGCTCATCATTAATCTTAACACTAATCATGGTATTCCTCAATTTCACTTTGTGATACTGCTGAAACCATTCATTAACGTAGTCATATTTGCGAGTTAGTCCTGTCAATAAAAAAAAAAAACAACAACAACAAAAAAAACCCAGATCTACATGCAGGAGTGCACTGAGATGTGTAGCATCATTTGCATTTCTCTAATGAGTCAGGCTATCTAAAATGTCTGATGTGTGTGAATATCCTACCTGAAGGGTGTCCTATGTAAGCAAAATGTTGTGGGAGTCCTTGCTGGGGGCCGTGTTGTGGGTGCTGGGGGGCAGATCCAGGGCCGGCCTGGGGTGGCGCAGCATGCAGCATGACAACCTGTGGAGGGCCATGATTGCCTGAGTGGTGAGGACCCGAAATGGGGCCTGGAACATGAGCCTGACATGAAAACACAAACCTTTTTTTTAATGCCAACTGTAAAGAAATTGAACACAAAGCACAAGGAACTTCACACTTGTTAATAGAGATCATAAACTGTGGATCATACAAACATCATACAATTTCATACAAAGTGAATCCAGCAGCAGCACACTGTTGCACATTTAAGACCCCAGAAGATTTACTATGACTAAGCACTTTTTCATAAAATACAAAAATTACAAAATGACTGACTCAGAACCTCATTTATATTAGGTATAAAAACGATAACTGCGTGTGTTTTAACTGTTAGCTCTTATTAATGTATACATTCATCTTAATGAATCCATTGTTTCCACATCAAAATAACACATGGGCAGATGTTTTCGTTACACACAGACATGATTTGAGAGGGGGTGCCATTCTCCTTGTTGGTAAAATGACCAAAATACATTCCCTTTGTTGATTTACCATCACACACACGGAGACTTTGGGCTGCTGTAATTTAGATTTCAAACAAATGCTAACAGACAGCCTATAACACAGAGACGTAGACCCTTGGGTTCATTGTCTATAGTTTAAGAGAAAAGTAAATCTGTGGATGGATGAGGGAATCAAAATATATAAACAAAAGTTCAAATGGTTATGGAGAAGCGTGTGACAGGGAAACCAAAGAGGGACACGGTGAATAGGAGCAAGATGTAGCTAAAGCGGTAAGCTTGGAGAAGCTCCATGATTAACAGGGACTTTCATGGAGGAGCAGGGGGTAGTGTGTGTGCCATGTCATCATGACGATGATTCATTTGGGTAATGGTGATGACAATATTAAAAGTGAGACCATAACAGTCAGTCAGTGTCAAATAAGTTATTTGGCATTTCGTTTGTAGATAGATAGAACTTTAGATGGCTAAGATTAACTAGCTAATGTTTATTTTTTAGGTTAGCTTAAGCCTACGTTGCCCTAAATGACAATGCAATTAATTATAATTAAAATTATTATTTATTTATAATTATTTAATTCTTTAATTATTTATATAATTAATTCAATTAATTATCATTACCAGCAAGGTGTTTAAATTGCATAGCTTTTCACACACCCTTGTCGGGCAATTCCAACAATTCTCAATCTGGATGTATAATGAGCCATCTGGGTCAACAATGCCAGGACCAATTTTTATCCCGGTCCAGCCCTGATAACATAGTGTCTGTTAATTGGTGGTGTGGGAGCAGGGGGGTGATCCCACTTTGTCACCTCCACATTTAAAATAACAAATCCCCTACTGGCTACAGAAGAAGGATTAATTCGTCCTTTACGTGCTTTCATGAATATGAATATGGCAGTAAATCTAGTACACATACACATTAGATTAGGGAAAGGCATACCTGTGCAAGCTGTCCCAGAGTGGGGTAGCCATGCGTGAGGGGCTGATGGCCGTGAAGGCCGTAACCAGCCAGAGGGTAAGTGGCCTGGGGGGACGAGTGGCCTGGGGGAAGATTTGGAGGGGTTGGCGCAGAGAGCGGGGCTGAGTGATAGAGGGACTGAGGCTGAGGACCGGACTGAGGATTCTAGATAAAGAAAGACAGAAAGGAACAGAGAGAGACAGAGAGAAAGAGAGAAAAACATAGTGGGAAAGAGAGAGCGAGAGAGAGAGCGAGAGACACTCTGAATGTAATATCAATATATTAACTGGGCTGAATATCAGAGGGGGAAAAAGTAACAAATCTAGTCTTTTATTCCATGGCAGCAAACATTTTATTATGGATCTGTAAGCAGCACGGTTACTGGCATTTCAGATGGAGGAGGCTGACTGGCAGTTCAAGAAACAACTGTGAACCATCTTTTATTTCAGCTTCATACAATGGAAACCCATCACCAAACACCTACACCAAACAAGCTGCAGTTGTCTGTCACCAGGGGAGGAGCATCCATCGTATTGATAGGACTCTGCCTCTCCACCAACAGAGTACTTTTGGGTGGCCATCTTAAGAGTTTCAACTAAAATGCCACTTTAAAGCTCCACAGTGCTTAAAGTGTGGAAAATAAAGTATAAAGTATGGTTTGAGCACTGGTATTGGAAAAGAAACAGTGACATTTTGATTGTCGCAGTTGTAAACTGCTGCTCAGTGCCGTTGTATATACAGTGAATGAACACAATTGAACGCTCAAAATCTATAGCTTTTAATAACACTTTCCATTGCAAATAAAAGAATGCACACTGCTTCTTCAGTATGTGTCAGGTACAGGTAAACATACTGAACAGTTAATATGCACGAGTTGTGTGTGTTACCTGTCCAGGACTTGGTGCTGCGTGTTGAGGTGGTGGTTGGTTGCCGGTGGGTGTACTTGAGGGCTGAGGTGGATGAACAGATCCTGAATGATGCGAAAATGACTGAGCTAAAAGAGAAAAAGAAGGAATAGACCTTTATTGGACTGGTACCATACGCATAGTGATGTCCCCACAATGAAGGTCATTTTTACTTCAGGCAAAATTACAATATGTTTATTTTTAGAGTTTAAGATAAATTGCGATAAATTGCTGTGTTTTCTCTTTAAATAAATAAACTCCACAGAAATATCATTTCAGCAAACTTGCAACCTGTTTTACCCCCAGAGGTAACTTTAATGAAGTCTTAGCGTCACCCACACATGGCACAACCATGTTGTCTAATTTCACCAAAACGCTCATTTACTGTAGAAGACTACCAATATATCCACACATGTCTATTTAATGCTCTGTAATGTTCTCTGAGATCTCACTGGGTGATATTGTTCTCAGACCTGTTTTTAAAACTGTTTTTTCTCCAAATCAGCTTTTCCCCCACTTTCAAAATCAAAAAGCTTCTAAAATACCTGCATTCACTTCATTCACAAGCTTATTCTGAACCATATTCTAAAGGAAATAGGCATCCCAAATATCTATGTATGAATTTATTCCCAAAATCTTTTAACATGCCCCCAACAAGTAGTGTACATTTAGAACTAGTTAAAACAATTATGAACCAGTTAGGCTGCTGTTGTTATAGTGGGTGTCTACAGCTCTACAATCAAAATGTAGATTTTACTTCATGGCTTTGATGGCTTTATTATTATAAAACTGACTAAAACAGTGAAATGTGTGTAGCTGGAAAAATTAGTACAACAAAGCGTGACAGTTTTTTGAGCAGCTGTCAAAATAAGACAGTAAAATCGACTTGAATTATGTCGCAGAAGGACGACCTAAAGGCTGCAATAAAACTGCAAAATTCTCTGTAAACGCCTCTGTGCTCAGAAGCAATCATTCTCCAGTTGCTTAAGGCTGAATATGCACAAACAATGCTCCCACACTTGAGAATGAGAGAGCAATCAAGAGAGAGGTGGGGGGGATCCACAGCACTCCACTTTATTGCTACTTTTAATTACCTAATTATGCGTCATATGCTTTTTGTAACTGCTTCAGCTAAGAAGATTTGCCTCTAGCAGCATCAAGACACAGAACACTAAAATATTTCAAAGTCCAGAAAAAAAAATGTGAAACTTGCTTCACTAGGCCAAACTAATTGAGTAAATTATGTGACTGCTGGCAGTAGTGGAACTTTTCTATGTATAGCAAACACTACCATGGTAAATGCAGTTAGCACTGTTCGAATTCAAATTCGAAGAAGAAGACTGGTTGTACTAAAACAGGTTTTCAGATTATTAAGATCTAGCTGACTAGCAATTTCAAAGGATTTTGGCATAAACATCTGAAAATGATTTTAATTCATCAGTCTGTACGATCAACTGCTACACCTATGGCTGTATTAGATAAAGACTTCAGCTCTGAAATCTTAATGGCAGGGATCACGTGGTGATTTACTGATCATCAATAACAGCGTAATTTGTCATTTTTTTCTTCCCCTTTTTGTAAGCTTTATTTTTGAACAGTTCAAATGCCAAAACGTCCATTCATATCCAGTGCAAAGCACGTATATTCAGTTTTTGATCGCTTGATCAGTACAGATCATTTTAAATCTAAAATTTTGCCCACAAACTTTGTTGTGATTTCCCAAAATTATCCCAACATTAAAGGTCAGAACTACTTGGTTCATAAAGCTGGGACTTTCTGGGGATTTATGTCAAAAAATCACTTCTATATCAAGACCGAACAGTGACCTAAGAAATTTCTTCATTATGATTTATTCTACAAATAAATAGAATTTTAAACTTGTTTGTAATTTGAAAATATATACATTTCTGACAGCCACGCTCTGCACGTTCAGTTCAAATGTTCTTGAAGCACTAACAGGCCTGATATACTCAGCCTTAAGGTCTCTCTTATGACTCGAAAACCCAATGTTTGAGTGAGCAAGTGTGTGTATGTATGAGAAAGTCTGTATCTTACCATACAAGCCTTGCTGTGGCCCTTGAGGGCCATCAGTCTGTCCAGGGAACTGGGGTCCTGCAGGTGGTCCAAGAGTTTGAGGGTGACCCCCACCCTGTCCTAACATACGGGCACTACTCTGCAGCACTGAGTACATCGGCTGAAATGAGACACAGGTTGTGAGAAAAATAGAGAAACAGAACAAATAAACAAAACATGAAAATCCGCTTGAACAGCCAAGTGTTTACAAACCAAGTCCACAGCCACTGTCAAAAAGGTACAGTGTTTCTATGAACAGACATGACTTGCCCTGTATGACTTATGATTTGCTACTGGCTGCACACAGTGTGTGCTGTATGTGATGTGAGCTACCTGTCCATAAGGTGTCATGGCCTGTATGACCTGCTGCTGGCTGTATTGCTGAGGGTTGTACTGCAGGTAGGACTGCGGGTATGGGGAGGCCACCAGTGAAGCTCCAGCTGCAGATGCTTGAAGCATAGGAGAAGCTGAGGAGCTGTGATCTGACCGAGGAGCCACCACAGAGCCTGGACACACACACACACACACACACACACACACACACACACACACAAACAACGTTCAATAACTGTGGATGCTGTGTAAATGCATCCACACCCTAAACACATACAAACGCCTAATTACTGTACAAATCACCATAGTCGATCAGAATTTGATTGATCACCTAACTGCCATTATATAACCTGATTTATTCTCAGTTCAACCCATCACAGCACCAAGTGATCAGCAATTTCTTCTATTTCTAATAAAGCAGAACCTATCACCTCCTCGTGTTTACCGCAGTGTACTGCAATATCTCAAAAAGAATACCCACTTCTTTCACATAATTACAGTTCATTTTTAGGTAGAATGTCAACTTTTCATAAAAATATACATTGTTGACAATTACTTGTTGCAGCAATAGTAAACATATACAATACTCTATATCAGAGCCAGAGACCTACAT
This sequence comes from Alestes dentex, assembly GCA_037576975.1. NCBI lineage: Eukaryota > Metazoa > Chordata > Actinopteri > Characiformes > Alestidae > Alestes > Alestes dentex. The sequence goes on along the minus strand of JBBIGA010000106.1, from coordinate 27,747,563 downwards.
TCAGTTTTATTTTTAGCTAAAATAACCAATAAGCACAAGAAATATGCTCAACAGAAAATATATACTTAACAGAAAATAATGTCAGAGAGCTCTGGGAGCAGCTTTTGTTGAGAGGACACAGCTATAAATGGTTGGGTTTAAGATTAGAAGGACAGAAGAGTTGAAAAGTCAGTAGAGTACATAAATTCAAGACAACAAATGAAATACTGATAGATTTGATAGTATACTTCTGGGCAATTGCATTAAATACATATATTTCTTTATCCCCCCCCCAGTGTTGAGACTTGGTATCATCATCATAAAATGAAATCCTCTTGAGCTCAGAGTGTGTCTCTACCTTTTGGCGGTCGGGGGTATTTGCCCTGGTTCACTGTAGACATGGTGACCTGGTAAATTGGAGGGGCCTGGGACAAACACAGAGGGAAGTGCATCAATGTTTAGAAATATTAAGGCAGTATTTCTAGGACAGGGTTTTTGAACCATTGGGCCAAGTTGCATTGTTGAATGTTTATCGTCTTACCTGCACTGAGTGTATCTGAGAGACATAGCTCAAGTAGGGTGGGTTATAGATGGCATTTTGTCCTGGTGGATGCTGCAGAACTACAGATGGGCTCGGAGGAGTTGGACGAGGAGGAGTGGGGGTGGTGGAGGGTTTAGACTGAGAGTTTCACAGAGAGAGAGAGAGAGAGAGAGAGCGCGCGAGAGCGAGCATCAATATGCTGAGAGAGAGATATATATATATAGGCGTGACTGAGGATAGCTAGTGCAAATCAAGCAAATAATAATCACAATAATAATAATAATAATAATAATAATAATAATAATAATAATAATAATAATGATGAAACTGAGGTGAATAATAATAAGGGCCTGCCCATTTTAATAGGGCAGGCCCTTAATAATAGATTTATTCTTCGTAATTGCCATGAAAAGTTAAATGTCTAACTTTTCTATTCTCATAGAATATCTGACACTCTACCTGTAATATAATTGTTGAGAATATTCACAACAATCAATAGCGGCACCTGTAGTATTCTCACACTTCAAAGTCATGGCTTGCTTACCAGAGTCAAGGGTGGTTTGTTGGGGTTGAACTCCTTCGCATTTGGGTTCAAAGTGGACTTCTTTACTTGACTGGAAAATGCCCCAAAAAGAATAAACAAAGGAAGAAAAAAAGAAACATACATACATCCATAAAAACAATCCAGAACTTTCAACAAGACCACATTTAAAGCTCTCTTTTTACATCTATTGATTATGCCATCTATTCATATTCAGCGTACAACAAGAGTGGTTTTAAAATGTAGGGGATTGCAGCACATAAAACACTTAGAGACGTGTATTACAATGTACAATAAAAAAAGATGAGGTATTGATTGTAAATCAGCTCTCTTCCCACACCACTAAAGAAGCATCCAGAAGTCTAAATACTAGCATAGTAAATTCACAAAAAGGACATTTGTATGAAAGTTGGCTTCATGTTTTCCAAAACTGCCTATATAATCTCTGAGCTGGCAAACTCTTTTCCTCCCTCTTTCCAGCACTCACTCTGTCACGCCCTCCACCGCTGCCTCCGTTCTAGTCTCCTCTGCTCCGGGAGTCCTGGCTGACTGGGGTCTCCCTGCAGACTGGCTGTCTGAAATGGGGAGACTGCCAGTATGTTGCCCTAATGCAGCATCCTTTTCTTTAAAAGGCTCCTCTGCAGGGGATCCATGCACAGGGAAGTGGGACTGAGGGCTGGCAGACAGATTTTGGGTGAGGTTGGGGGACAGGCTTTGTTTGGGCTCAGATGGAGGGCTCGGTGACTCTGGTGCAGGTTTTGTCGATGCAGGCTGGGTGGCACTGGGATTATCTGCCGCAGGGGCCGAAGCAGAACTTGGGCTTGGTTGCAGCTGGAGAAAGGGAGAGAAGAATTGAGGGAGGAAGGAAGAGAAAAAGGAAGAGAAAGAGGGAGAGAGAGAGGG
>JBBIGA010000106.1:27730374-27745499 GCA_037576975.1 Alestes dentex | reverse complement strand
TAGATAGATAGATAGATAGATAGATAGATAGATAGATAGATAGATAGATAGACAGAGATAGATAGATAGATAGATAGGAACAGTGAAGTTTTAGATAATTAAGTATGTTATAAATAAATGTATTTAATTAATAAACAGTTCTATAGGTTGACAGACAATTAAAACCTTTAGAAAATGTAAACAGTATTAGAGATTAGTTACGTATGAGAGTGTTCAGTTCATAAATAACTTCATAACTTCATAAGTTAAATGAATAAATTAATAAATGAAGAGCAACTTTCCCAAAAAAATTAGGTCTGTTCTCACACATCATTCTCACACATTAGCTGGTCTTACCCTCCAGGTAGTTGCGGGCGACAAACTTCAGCACCTCATCCAGGAGGATGACGGGGAAGGAGAGTTTGAGCACCACCATCCACTGCTCCACGTTCAAGTGAGTCAACTTGAAGATCATCTGAAGGGTGTCGAAACAAGACAGGGACGTTATTTTAACCCTTAAAAAAACAAGTGGACATGTTCTGTTCAAACCGTGGATTATAAACTTTCAACTGAGATCACATTTGTTATTATGATTTGTTATTATGATTGAGCCATGTTCTTGCTTAAGGTCTTCATTCTATTTTTGCTATGTAAATCTGATTTAAATGTTATTCATTACATAAATATACAGTATACCTATAAATAGTTAAGTAATGTAATGTACAGCAACATCATCTAAGGGTGAATGCACGGTAAAAATTAAGAGCGGAAAGTGTTAGTGCTTAGTGGAGAAGAGAAGGTCAACAGGGGACCGTGGGAGAGAGAGAGAGACTTACGGGCAGGGGGTCCACATAGATGATAAGGAAATGCAGGGACATGGAGAGGGTCATGGCGGCCAACAGCCAGCCATTGCTCCATGGGGGCATGCGAACCAGAGACTGGTTCTCAGACAAGCTAGAAAGAGACAAGAAGGGCTTTGTTTATGGCTGCAATTAAAATTCAATGACATTTCATATAATTCGGTAATTTAAACATTAGAAATGATAACATAATTAACCATGTTTTAGAGCTATAATCTAAAGCAAAACATTTTAGGATTGGCTAGCAAGTTTCCTACTGCTCTGGAACAGAATATTTGATATAGTATTCAAAATATCTGCAAGAAAGAATATTCCCTTGTTACATTCCTAGTAAGTGAGTGCAGAGGGCGCAGTGAAAGCTAGAAGAAGAAAACCATGGACCAGAGTTAAGTGCTTGGAAACTAATGTTGATGCGAGGATCACTAACCTGTTGAGGGCATTGCACATCTCGATGGTGACCAGCACAGACAAGGCCATGGTCATTGGTGGCGCAGCCTCGAACACCTCGCAGTCAATGCCAGTGAAGTCCTCATTCTCCTCATGGCACTGCATGAAGTGAGACTATACAGCAGGACAGGGTGGAAAGTAGAAAAAACTTAGTTGAACATGAAACACTAAGTAACCCTTGTGGACAAGAAAAGGCGTTTGAACATCTGTGATAACAGAATGGCAGAGAGCAAGACTCACCAGCTGATAGTAGGTTACTCCTGGGCCCTCCTCATCATACAGGAACCAATGGGCAGCAGCACCAACAGTGGCTGCACCGACATATCCTATCAGGAATGACAGAGACAGAACGTTCAGGATTTCACCATCGCACCAAGACTAGACAACCAATAATCTGTTGGTGTTTAGCACTTTCTGCATTCATTATCTTCTGTGTCTCAAAACAAGGGACCCTTATTTGCATAGTACCACTGTGGGACAAAGAATGAAGCCATGATACCAAACAGAAGATGGCTTCCATAGAATTTAATCCCAAGTTTAACTGAACTCCAGCTGTTTGCCCAGTGATTGCTCTTTTGCCATCAGCTGTAGTCCTGGGGACACGCTGGCTTACACAATGTTAAGTATTCTCTGTCCAAACACATCTGATCCAGGTCACAGAGACCTTGATAATTATTCTGTGGTTTGGATCACAAGTTTTGGGGAAGGGCTTTTTGGAAACTGTGCAAGTGGGTCCACAGGACTGGACTGAACTAGTAAGCCAGTAAGACAATACTTACCACCAATGGCCAGGTATCTGAAGAAGAGCCATCCAGAAATAAGGGGCTCCTTGGGAGAGCGGGGTGCCTTGCCCATGATGTCCAGATCAGGGGGGTTGAAGCCCAGGGCAGTGGCAGGAAGACCATCAGTCACCAGGTTCACCCACAGCAGCTGCACTGGGATCAGAGCCTCAGGCAGACCGAGAGCAGCAGTCAGGAAGATACTGTGGGAATAGTCAAGAGAAAAAAATGTCATAAGAATGGCACAGAAATGCCTCACTCAAACATACATGTGCACACATAACAGTCTGTGTTGTCAGTCCTTACCAAACGACCTCTCCGACATTGGAGGAGATGAGGTAGCGGATGAACTGCTTCATGTTGTTGTAGATAGCTCTACCTTCCTCAACAGCGGCCACAATAGAGGAGAAGTTGTCATCGGCCAGGACCATCTCAGAGGCTGACTTGGCAACGGCAGTGCCAGAGCCCATGGCAATACCAATCTCCGCTTTCTTCAAAGCGGGGGCATCATTCACACCATCACCAGTCTGGATAGAGAGAGTGATAAGGAAAGCATAAGTGCAAATACCTAAGCCAGTTTTCCAACCCTGGTCCTGAAATACTCCAGCCCTGCACATTTCAGGGTTTTCACTGATTTCATTTTCACTGATATGGCCTAGATAAGTTTTGGATATAGTTGGTCTCTGGGCAAGGGATGCTCACCATGGCAGTGATCTCATCATATCCCTGCAGGAACTCAACAATCTTGGACTTGTGGGAAGGCTCGACACGGGCGAAGCAGCAAGCCCGGGTAACAGCTTCACTCTGCTCAGTACGGGGCAAGTCGTCAAACTCACGGCCAGTGTAAGCCCTGCCACTCACATCCTCATCCTCACCAAAGATGCCAATACGACGGCAGATAGCGACAGCAGTACCCTTGTTGTCACCTATGGGAGATGGGCTTGATAATTTCAGTACTCTGTGTACAATATGTACATTAAGTAGATCAATGATTCCCAAACCTGTTCCTCTGCCTCTGCCCTAACCTCAGAAAGGGCTCATTAATAATCTAATATGTAAGGTATATAATAACATGACGAAGAGGGATGCATACCGGTGATCATGATGACACGAATGCCAGCAGCCCTGCAAAGTTGAATGGAGCCTGTGACCTCTTTACGAGGGGGATCCAGCATACCCACACAGCCAACAAAGGTCAAGTCAGTCTGAGATGGAAAAAAGAAAAATAGAAAGACTATGACGTGCACTGTGCCATGAGCTATATGCATTAAATGGGAAACACCGTTACTCTCTGGCATTAATCAACTTGAGCCTCTGTTATGGTTTCAATGGACTCAGTGGACAATTTCTGGTTCCCACACCTCGTAGTCGGCAAATTTGGTGGAGTCATCCAGCTTCATCTCCTCAACCTTAAGAGGGGTGTCACGGGTGGCCAGGGCCAGGCAGCGGAGAGTGTCACGGCCGGTACCCCATTCCTTAATGATTGCCATGATCTTGTCCTTGACGGGGCCGGTCAGAGGTACACGAGTAGCACCAACACGCACATAAGCACACCTGTCAATCACACCCTCGGGGGCACCCTGTAGGTGAGAAAGGAGAGAGAGGAAAATAAGCCGATAAGCCAGAAGAAAGATGAGCAAAAAGACTATGCTGGTAACAGAGAAAGAGAGTGAGGGTGAGAGAGCTTACCTTCACAAACATCTTGCTGCCGCTGTCGCCCTTGGTGGGGGTGCAGTACACAGACATGGACTTCCTGTCACGGGAGAACTCCAGGGTGAAGTTCTTCTTCATCAGCTGCTTAATGACCTGCAGGTGAGGAGAGGAGGGAACATCACTTTAAATACCTGCATTATCACACATATTTGTCAGCCTGTTTAAGCTAACTGCAAAGGGAATCTAAACGTTGACTCACAGAGCAGCAGGCGTTGGCTCTCTCAACACAACCCAAGTTGCGAACATTGGTCTTGAACACGTTCATCTTCTCAACCAGGCAGCACAGGGCTGTCTCAGTGGCCTCACCAACCTTCTCATAGATCTTCTTAGACTGGAGAATAGGAATATTAATTTGTCACGTTAGTGAAGAAACTGTCAAGGGTACCATTAGCATTATTGCACACCATCATTAAGTACTTTTATTTTCATTTTTTCAATCAAACGTATTAACTGAAAGTTCAACTCAGAGTGCTCTCACACTTAGCAATATGGCATAACAATAGCGTCTGAGAAAGTCTGCCAAATGTGTGGATTTTTACTTATTTTATTTTCATGTTTGGGTTGCATTATTTCATTGTTTTCATTTTTCCATTTCTTGTCTGTATTTGTCCTTTACTGGCAATGAAACAAATAGAAAAAAACATTCCTTGGCAAAGCATGTAAACTGACAATTTAACAGTAATTCATCATGTAAGTGAATTACCTATGTAATTACATTTTAGAGAAACAACAGTTATCACCAGATAAGTAGTGATGTGCCATAAAATGCACTGATGTCAGGTAAAAACTATTAGTACCTGCTAATAAAAAAAAAAAAAAACGAGTGATAGATTGTGCTTGATGGCCAGAAACAACGAAATTGCAAATATGAATGGGTCTCTTACCTCGTTGTAATCCAGGGAGGAGTCGTTACACAGGGCACAGATGGTGGCCAGCTCAACCAGACCATCATACTGACTGCAGTCAACCTTAGCACCACCCTTAGTGCTGTGAGAATAAAAATCAACATTTCACTCTTTCATCCAGACTGTTTTACTATAAATCATAAACACACAAAAACTTTGCAGTATTTGTGTGCTTGTTTGTGTGAAAACGGTGATGTCTGTGTAGTATATGAGTGTGTGTGCATACACAAATGAAGATGTACTTACACCTCGCCCTCAGGAGTGTATTTGGAGCCAGAGATATCAAAGCACTCCAGGTGAACATGATCGCCCTCCACTTTGTCAATGATGAACATCTGTTGAGATGCCAAGAGTTTAGCACATAACTACATATCCCTAATCAAGGTTCTCTGAAGGTAGGCTTATCCAAGTACAACTGCTTTATATTACTGCCACCTGAGCTATAATCTCACTGATTGTTAAAAAATACAAATATAAGGAAACATTTGCATATTAAATGTCTCCTTATATTCTCATAGAAGCTCAATATATAAAATGCAAGGAAAACTCGAGGAAGCATTTTCTTTCAGAGTCTGAGAAAAGTTAGGGGTAGGACCGCCTCTAATACAAACATGTTGCTTGATGTTGTTCTGTCAGTGTGTGTAGGAGATGAAGTGAGGAAGAAGTGGCTGTCTAACACACCTTTGTCACACACATCTGGTTTGTGGTGAGGGTGCCAGTCTTGTCTGAGCAGATAACGGAGGTGCAGCCCAGGGTCTCCACAGAGGGCAGAGAGCGGACAATGGCGTTCTTTTTGGCCATACGGCGGGTACCCAGAGCCAGACAGGTGGTGATGACAGCGGGGAGACCTGAAGGAAGGAGGACCCACAGAAGTTACACACAGATATGACCAGTAACAGGAAAAAATGAAGGAATCTCCATTAAAGAAGGGCTCCGACTACTATTTTAATAGTCATTTAACCCACTACTGTTACTCAGTTAATCAACCGATTGAACTGTTATTCCTCTCCTTTTGCCGCCACCATCCCTCACAGTTTGACAAGCCATCTATGACTATTATAGAGGTATGTTTTTTTAAGTAAGCAATGTATTAGAAATAAAACAGCCACATTATAAGCCCTATATAACTGTGACTTGTACTGACCTCTATCTCCTTATATTAGGGTTTAACTTAAAAACACATTAATATATTAATTAATTACATCCTCTAGTGAAGAACCAACACTGACACAGTTACTTTGGGGCAGTTTGTGAAATGAATAGCAGAAGCCCACTGTATATGTGATATGTTGTATAGATGACTGTTTTGGCTCTTTCACATTTCATAAATGGATCTGGGAGGTGGAGATCAGACAAAAGGTATTTACATGCATGCACCCTCCACTATGTTTTTGTACATAAGATAACCGCATTTCCGAGAAATATTAATGAAGCTTTTCACTGTCAAGTTTCACCACCTTCTAAAATTCCAGAATACCTTCTAAAAAAGTTTCATGATGCCTTTATAGTTCATTGGTCAAAACAGAGGAAGTGTTCCCAATTTATTGAAAATGTAGGCAGCAGCTTTCTTGAGCAAAAGCAATCATGGAGCACACATGGTATAGGACTGCAAATGCAGTTTTGTAGAAGAAGATTCTCACCCTCAGGGATGGCAGCGACAGCCAGGGCAACGGCAATCTTGAAGTAGTACACGGCACCGCGGATCCATGATCCACCATGGACGGGGTCATTGAAGTGGCCGATGTTGATCATCCACACAGCAACACAGATGAGGGAGATGACTTTGGAGAGCTGCTCGCCAAACTCATCCAGCTTCTGCTGCAGGGGGGTCTTCTCCTGCTCAGTGGCGGCCATCTGGTCACGAATCTTACCGATCTCAGTGGAGACGCCAGTGCCCATGCAAACGCCAATAGCCTTGCCGGCAGCAATGTTGGTGCCCTGAATAGAAGGAGAGATGCATGGAAGAGCTGATGAACAAGACGAGCAGTTTGATCAATAGACTTGTATAGACAGAAGCCTAGATCAACAGATGGATTAATGAATGTGCACTGGGGGATGTGATGAGATGTAGACAAGCTCACAGAGAAAAGCATGTTCTTCTTGTCCTGGTTGACGGCTCTGGGGTCGGGGACAGCCTCGGTGTGCTTAATCACACTGACAGACTCACCTGGAAGAGAATTCATAATTGGTATGAATAATTACTAGTAATCAGACGATCATTTAAGGAATAAGTAATTAGCTACAAACAACATTTCGAAGCTTTCCGAATGTTAAAGGGGAGTTTCAGTTAAGACCTACCGGTAAGGATAGACTGATCAACACGCAGGGTGGTGGAACGGATAGCTGTAATTCTGATGTCAGCGGGGACTTTGTCACCAACTGGGGGCAAAGAAGCAAAGACGTTATTATGACGTTTCTATAAAAAACATTTGAAATGAGCCTTTATTCAAAAAGAAACAGTAAAGACAAAAGTTCCAGAACACTTTCTGATACACGATATTTCTTTTTGGATTCTTCCAGATTTTTTGCCCAATTTTGTCTCCAGTTCATTGCTTTTGTGATGTCACATATTCCATTTACATTTGTTTACCTCATTGGCCTACAGTAGTTAAGTCATTTATACTAAACTGATTTTAACTGAAGTTAGGACTTTTACAAGTAAGTATATATATGTGATCTCTTCAGGTCCAGTGAACAGTAAACAAATTCAACAGCTCATATATTTCTGAAGAATACACGGAGGATAGGAAACAGGCATGTAGAAATGACTACTTTTGGTACACAAAGCCACAAAAATGGACTTCAAGGAAAAGGATAAAACATATGCAGAATTATTCAAACTTTTGCATATGACTGAATGGGCCCTTAAATATTTTACTTTTTGCCGCTTCCATGGCATTAATGTAGTGGTGCCGACAGCAACTGGTCAAAACTCTGCAACTGCACAATGGACAGGACATCACTGTCCTAATTTTGTTCTAGAAACAATATTATTCATGCAAGCATAAACCCGTAGCTTGAAGTCAGCCGTGACTTTTATCATGTAGCACGTAGCATATAAGCACACTTGCTGACACTTCTGTCAGTGAGCCACAGATTAGTGACTTTTAGTTGTAAGCTTATTGGGCTGCAAATTTTGTTTTTCAAATAGAAAGAATTCAATCCTTTGTACAAAGGGAGGATGAAAAGGACCACAACAAATGGAATTTAGGGATAGCCCAGGTACCTTAAGAGGGCCTAAATAGAGAGAGAGTGAGAAAGGGAAGAGAAGTAGCAGGTGTTAGTGTTTATACTTATACCCAAGATTTTGTTTTCCTTCTCTCAGCATGTTTTCCCAGCCATGGCTCTCCCCTCACCTGCTCCCTCCCTGCTACCTTAAATAGCCTGAGTGTTCAGTGACACATGTTCAGCTAGCATGCTAGCATCTTACAGGCCACTGCCTGGCAGGTGCAAACAATGTGTAAGATCAGGGCGAGAGAAAACAGAGGGTTAAAGGGAAATGCATCTCACCAGACACCTCCACGATGTCACCGGGGACGATCTCCCTGGCCTTGATCCTCTGCACGCTCTTTCTGTCAGATCGGTAGACTTTGCCCATCTCAGGCTCATACTCCTTCAGAGCCTCGATGGCGCTCTCAGCATTACGCTCCTGTTACACAAATAGTGAAAACCACTCTGGATTATGGAAACTTTAAGAAAACTTATAATCTTGATTACAGGTCAACAAAACCATACTGCAAGTTGGTGTGATACACTTTGGTTTATTTCTCTTGAATTCACCAATACTTAATCTATGACAATGTGAACCAAGATTTTCATGCTCACTGTGCCAAGGTTTTGTACTTATACAGATTTGTACATTTCATGTGCGATAACATCTGCAAATCTATGGTATACTGCTGACCTGCCACACTCCAACAACGGCATTGGCAATGAGAATGAGCAGAATGACGAAGGGCTCAACGAAGGCTGTGACAGTCTCCTCACCTTCCTCAAACCAAGCCAGCACCTGCAGAAGGACAGGCAAGGGTTAGGGCAAAACCTGGGCACTGTTCAATACACTGAAATGTTGCTCACAGCTCATTTTCAGAAACAATGCAAAAATGTTCATTGAAATTAAGTTGACATTGGGTTCAATGAGGTGTCAGTGAAGTCTATATTAGAAAAAAATGACTTTCTTGCAATAGACTGATGGGTGCTTCAGGAAGGTCTTGAAAGAGTAAAGAGAAGGAAGCAGTCTTGGTTCTGGAGTATCCTTACAATTTCCTAATAATATGAACAAGGTAAGACACAATACGTAATGCTACAACTGGACTAAAGTTGGAAACCACTGTGTTTGATGGAAGATGAGAACTGTAAGTACTCAGCAGAGCCATAATTGTGTTACAACCACATCTCTGTTGAATGCATGTGCTAAACTTGCATATTAACCAGAACAAGGCAATCACTAAAGTGCAGACCAAGGATCCTCAGTTGTGGTCTGTCTAGGTCCAGTCCAGCACAACTTGGTGACCTGGTAATTAACTGCTGAGTGTAATCAGATTTTAGAGCAAAACTTAGCTGGACTGACTCTTATTTTGTGTCTAGGTCCACAACGTGTTTATGTATAAAAGATTAGTAGCTTGATAAAGCAAGCTTCTAGGATGGTTTTAGTGGCCATGAGTGCTAAAGTTTTCTTGTTCTCACACTGAAAACTTCTATTTCACAACATTATTGCATAACACTACTACAGTTTATGTCTTAAATCCTTTACCTCACATTGCCCCTCCCTCCTTCTATCCCTGTACCCCTCTCTACCTCTTCCTTGGGCATTCTATCCCGTCTTCCCTCAGTCCTGACCTTTGCTGAGAGATTAAGTTTCTCTCCCTAGCTTGAGTCTTTCTTAAAATAAACCCCTCCCCCCTTTGCCCCTCTCCTTTACTCCTCAATATTCTCCTTCTAAGGCCATTGCAACAGCTGCCCAAGGCCTGGGGAGGAGGGCAGGAGCAATCGATACCCTTTGGTGTCCAGTCCTAACATCCTAACACCCCTCATGATCCCCCTTGCCTCCTGAACACCTCTATTAAAAAACAAATTGTTAGTGGTAGGTTTTAAATTGGTGCAAGATTTTTGATGGACTGGAGTTGATGTATTAACAGGCCAAAATTGATTAGCTCTTGAGGAAACTATTTCTTAATCTATTTCAAGACAGAGAGCATATCCGTCATCTTGGCTTGCACTGCATGACACTCCGCTGACACTGTAGCCTATAGCAACCATGCCATATTGGCAAGCAGACCAATGTAACTGCTTATGGTGCATGCCAAATTGGCAAATAAAGCAAGTATGTAACTCCTTAGATGGTAACAATGTACGGTATGTTGGAAAGAACAGCTTGGTAATCCTAATGTTATGGCATTAAGTTCAAAGGTTGGCTTCTTCAGAGAGCTAGAAAGTTAAATGCCTTGATATAAATGTGTATTTTATATTACTTATGATGGCCAACCAAATAGCACAAATGATCTTGTGTATAAAAAAAAAAAACTTGGTCATCTCCATCTTGCTTAGTGGATGGACAAGATGGTCAAGGTAGATCCTGGCTTGGATGGCTTAGTATCACAACAACTTTTCAACATTATTTGCAACCTGGAAAGCAAGATCTATCAAATCATCTTGCAACCATCATTTTTTTCTGGGCCATGATCTTAACATCATTGTCTCTATAACTGCCATCCAAATGGTTTTGGCCTACAAACCAAGTTGACACAGTTGACAGGCAGACAGGCAGATGAACCATCATTGATGTCAGTGTTCAAGTCATTTCTTTCTCATCAGCTTCTAATTGCTGAATTTTGTGGGCGTCTTTTCAACAAAACACATCTGTCAAAAGGATATGTTTCATGACTTTTGTGGTTACTTACAAAAGAGATGCAGGCAGCGAGCAGCAGGATTCTGACCAACAGATCCTCAAACTGCTCAATCACCAGCTCCCAAATGGACTTTCCTAAAAGAGATAAAACAAGCTCACTGAAAAATGCTCAATAAACGTACAAATAGGCATCTGTCAACAGGGCTCAAAATCTTGAACAGCTGATGATAAAGCAATTGCATTTGCGAAGGATCACTTAACCACTAAATAAACATTTAAATGTAAATCATTTCTAGAAGGTATGTGGATAATTGGTTTTCTTAAGAAAGAAACAATCATAGGTGTTTTCGTAATGGATGTAGTTTCTGGTTCATGGAAATATAGCAATATTTATAGTACATAAACACATTTCGGTACCTACCCTCCTCAGCTGGCAGCTCTGATGGCACAACATAGAGAGGAGATGAGCAAAAGACAGAGAAAGGGAAAGAATAGATTATTAGGTGAGGCAATGTTGTCTTTTTGTATTTCTTTAATGAAAATTCATTAACGGTCATGAGACGTCTTTGACAGTCCAGATTGCTGGTGTGGCACTGGTGAAAAAAACCAACTGACTGAAGGACTATCTCAGATTCTCCAAAAGTATGGGCCTAAATACAAAATAAGCCATAAGTCTAAGGGACAGTGATGATATCGGAGGTTAGCATAGAACATGGAAACATACAATACATGTGCTTATTTGTTTTTAATTTCAGTTCCACTACTGGGCAGCTCAAAAACTGTTTTGAAAGATTTACATACATCACAAATGATGGATAACTGTGAATAAAGTTTATAGCATCACCAAAGTGAACACAAGCAATGTCAAAAAGACTCAAATGTGCTTCACTAAAGCCTGTTTCCATCTCCTGGTTTTGGACATCATGGCTTTGCAATGCCTGTCACATTTCTGAATGCACAGACCAGTCGTTCTCTAAGAACTGTACCCCCCACCCGGCAGAAATACCACCTAAGCACTCAGCCTTCTCAAATCACCAAGCAAGGCCCTTGCGCCATCACCTGTCTTCTTCTCCTTCTGGGGGCTATTTTAAAGCACTGCTTCTCAACTTCTATTGCAACTTCTGTTGATGTCACTTCAAGTCTCACCCAAGGACTATTTATCACTGCTGAATCTAATCATCACTTCAAGGCACTCAGGCTTTTATGTATCATAGGCTGATCTTTCTCAGTACAACAAATGATTGCAAGAATATACTATCCAGGAGACTTGAGGCTGCATCTGTCTACTTCCTTGCCAATTCAAGACCAAACCATTTGCTATCAAAAGTCATTTCTTGCACTAGCATTCACCATTGTCCCAGTTACCCCGACCCGCTTTTGCTCTCACCATTGAAGCCATACTTGGCCTGGTTCCTCTTGACCTGGTCAGGAGTAAGACCAGTCTCTTGAACCCCAAAGAAGGCCAAAACTTCCTCGGGGCTTTTGGTGTGGGCGTCCTCCATCCTGTTAGGGCTGAAGGATCTTCAGGAGTGAAACGGGCTTAAGCCGAAGGTGTCTATCCGTGCTTTTTGTTTCTTTTTTTCTTCGCTCTTGTTGCTTTCAAGAAGTCTGTCCCCGTAAGTTTGACCCCTTCCTTGCAGGAGTTCCGGACTGACAGAAAGAGCGAATGGTCTCACATCTGTGCATCATTTTATACTGCCGCCATTCGCCCTATTGGTCGAAACGAGCCATGGCCACTCCCCTGAATTCCATTATGTTGTGTATGGTTTGGCAGGGTGGGGTTATGGTGGGCTGTGGGGGTTCACAAGGCTTGGGGAGTCAGACTTGGACAGGAACTGTGAAGGGGTTCGGGGGGTCTTGGGGTGGGCCAAGGCATGCAGAGAGTTGCGCTCAAATGAAAAGGAGAGCTGTTTTTGGAACATGCATGGTCAGTGGAATAAGGAGAAGGTGAGAGAGTGAGACAGTGGTACGGGGGGGTGGTGTATGAGTGATGGCTCAACTGGCCTCTACTGAGGAGGGCAAAGGGGAAAGAGGGAGAGTGAAGGAGGCTGGGATAGAGAGGTGTCTGAAGCTTCATTTAGTACAAGCATTAGTATGGTACGCTTCTGAGACACAGAAGGGCAAATCGCAAATGGACAAAATCCCTCATTTTTCCAGACATAATTTGCTCAAGACATCACACTGTACTGTATTACAATAAAAGACTCCATTAAATTAAGTCTATGGGCCAATTAACAGTGAATCTAGGAAGACCTATGTCGTGCAATAATATGCTTGGTTCAGTAAGTTCTGAAAATCCACTGTTCAATGTAAATGAGCAGCCAGAAGAGGCGCCGAACAAATAAAATAGGAAAGGAAAAAACGCCACTCAGCCTGGAATAAGATGCAGCAGTGGATGTGGAAAACTGATAGAAGAGAGAGAGTACAGAGAGAGCAGACTGAACTGCCACTTGATATGGGAGACTACATAAGGAAGAGGAGGATCATGTTTTATTTCTATTTTTTTATGGTGAAGGGGACAGGGAGAAAGAGTTAAAGGTTATAGACTGAGGCTTCGAGGTGGACCTGAAGCTGCTAATGCAGATATCCACACCCAAGCACATATATATCAGCAACTTAGAATGGTGATAGATTGTTCTCTTTGATAGTTATCTGGCTAGGAGCTTAGGAGCTTGTGATGATCAGAAGGAGCAGGACAGATTGTTCAAGACCATAATACAAGATTATCCTCAGCAACATGTGATGGTGTCTTCCTGTACTTTTCACGCCAGAGGGTTTGCCAGCGTATAGCTGAGCAAAATGCCATCCACACATTATGAACCCAAGGTACGGAATGGTGAGTCCTTGCTCAGCAATTCTAAATTCACAGAGCTGCTGAAAGCTGGTGATGTCCATTCAACCTGGAAATATATGAGGGATTTGATAGGCTTACATTTTTTTATAATGTGTTTTTACACTGGTGGTTTGGGACTTGTTCTTGTGATCAGAGGGTTGTGGGTTTGAATCCCAGGACTGCCAGTGGCACCACTGAGGCACCCTTGAGCAAGAGACTGTCCCCACACACATAGCTCCCCAGGCTGCCTGCTGCTTGACTTGGTTCGCATGGGTTAAATGCAGAGAACAATTTCATGCTGTGGCATGGTGTGTTCACCTGTGAGAAATGGACACATTACATTTAGTTAAGAAATTACTTGCATAATATTGGCATGTGCGCATTACAGACATGCACACATAAACATTCCTAAAAGGTTCCTGGTTCGGATGTAGAACCTGTACATAATTTGGAGGTTCTTTAACCTTTTAATGGGTTCTTCAGCCTTGTACAGCTCACTTACAACAATGGCTCTTTAAGAACAATCCACTGAAAGGTTATTTGTGGAACCAAAAGTGGTTCTTCTGTGGCATTGTTCCAAAGAACCCTTTTTGGTACATTCCTAATTTTTCAACAATTTATTATAATTTAAATTCCACACTGAGGATACATTACAGCTTTGCCGCTCAAGTAGTTAACGTTATCACTTTTGAAAATTGCTGTGAATCCCTATGGTACCATTTACCCACAGTCCCACAAGTCCATGTGTTTTTTATTTGAAGAATGACGTAATTAATTACGTTAACACCTAACACATTACTTTCATAGTATCTGCTGAATAACTGTTTCTTTACCTTAAGCTTTACAGGACTTCTGGTGGATGATCAGAAAAGAAACCTGCACACTTCCATGTATATCAGTCCCATCAGGAGGGTATGGTTTAGTGACCTGACTTGACCAAATGGTATAAAATGGCATACATGCATAACAGCACACATATAGATTATATCTATGTTACATTATAAGTCTGTATACAATACTATATTGTTATAACCTCCCTGCTGATATATCTCCCTGCTGATATATCAATATATCTAAGACACACGGAAAGCCGTTTGTAAAGCTCGCAATGCCGAAATTTCTAGAGGGGTGCATCCACAAAGACTTTCTGAGTCAGTTCCTCTGACCGGTCTGAAGTGAATGGTTCTAAAGAGCCGCCGGAGTTCGGAGCCCCAGTCTGGCTGGAGTGCAGGCTGATATGGGGCCGAACCTACAGGAGAACAGCACGGTCCGGTACTGATAGAGGAACGAGAGCGGACGCATCATGTTTTTTTCTTCATTTCGCAAGAGAGGAGTGGGCGCAGGTACACAAAGACTTTCTCAATGTCGGGATTAATTTATCATATAAAATCAAAACATCCTGATCGCCATGCTGAGTATGAAGCACAGAAGAGGCAAGACCCTTCGAGCACACCCATTCAAAGGGCAGCTGGTGACCTAGTGGTTAGGGCATTTGCCCTGCGATCAGGAAGTCGTGGGTTTGATTCCCAAAACTGCTAGGCACCTCTGAGGTACCCTGAGTAAGGTACTGCTCCCTGGGTGCTGTCGTCCTGGCTGCCCTCTGCTTCACTTGGTGAATGGGTTAAATGCAGAGGTTGAATTTTGTGCTGTTCATGCTGTGGTGTGTTCATGTATGACAGAATTTTCACTTTCCATCTGTGTTTTTGAAAAGGCAAGAAAGTTTTCCAGTGATTACAGTTAATATATGGGCTATGCCAGTCT
>JBBIGA010000106.1:27704228-27724926 GCA_037576975.1 Alestes dentex | reverse complement strand
ACGCTTCTTAATTATTGAATTCAGGTGGCCCCTTACTACCAGTGAAGGGCAATCTTAACGCTTCAGCATACCAAGACATTTTGGACAACGCCATGCTCCCAACTTTGTGGACATAGTTTGGGGAAGAACCTTTTCTATTCCAGCATGACTGTGCTTCAGTGCACAAAGCAAGCTCCATAAAGAAATGACTGGATGAGTCCAGTGTGGTACAGCTTAATGATTTCAACCCCATCCAACACCTTTGAGATGAACTGGAACTGAGATTGTGAGCCAGGACTTTTCGTCCAACATCATAAATGCTCTACAGAATGAATGGACACAAATTCCTGACAGAAACTTGAGGAAAGCCTCCCAATTAGCATAATGCTAAGGTTTAGCCAAGCCACAATGGAAACAGGGTAATTGAATAATTATACTTTAAATAATAAACAAATATTATAAGGTTTTGTACTGGTAACAATGACGTTTTCAGGACACTTAAATATTTAAACAATTGTAAGTTCAATGATCTTATACCAGAGCTGCTTATATCTCACTAACTGCTCTTTTACTTTAAGATTTGATTTAAATCTTAAAGTAAAAGAGCAGTTAGTGAGATATAAGCAGCTCTGGTATAAGATCATTGAACTTACAATTGTCTTTGCACTGTAACTGGGCATCTTGAAAAGTACTTAAAATGATTGCTATTGTAGTTTATAGTTAAAAATGTTTATCATTGTTTAGATAATCAGGGTAATCAAAGTTAAAGGAGTGATCTTAACAATTAATTTAGGTTTTATTATCCTCAGAATAACGTTATTTTTTTTGCAGAAGCAAACAGATTCTAACCCCAACTCTTGTTAATCCAGAGGCAGCGGAAGAGTGGTAGGTTCTCTCTGGCACTTCTAAAGCTGAAGAGTTTGAAAGAAGGCCTCAGAGTTCCATCTACTGGTGACAACTGTACCCTACAAAGCAAATGGAACAGTTCACAATCCTTATTGCACAGGTCATGCAAGAGAAGCATTTTTTTTTTCCTTTCCAGAGGATTTTAACACAGTTTAGGTGCCTTTGGGAGGAAACGTCTTTCCTTAGTTCCATTTTATCACATAATACCATTAAAAAAGCTGGTGGTCTGGTGGTTAGGGAGTCACCCTGTGATCAGGTTGTGGGCTCGAATCCCACGGCAGCCAGTTGCACCAAGGTACCCTTGAGTAAGGTACCATACAGAGAAAGAATTTCACACTGTTCACATGGTGGTGTACTCACATGTGACAAATTCACACTTTACAACAAACTGGAAGGTGATGGCTGGCACTGGCTTCCTCTATGTCACACAAAACTCCCTCACATCATTTCAATTTGCCTCTAATGTAACATCATCAGACAGTTATGTGCTTGGAGAACACAGACTATCAATTCTGTTACATCAGCTAAGACTTCCATGCTGGCCAGTGATGAGTGATGGGGGGAGATGGAGGGTCCTCCCACTCACCGAGTCGAACTCTCTTGGACTCCCAAGCACAGATGGCTGCAGCACCACCAGAGATCAAACTCACGATCTCTTGAAGATGGCACCAACGCTTAGATAGATGCACAACTTAGGACCCGACCCCTCAGTTCCATTTCAATCGATCACATTCAGTCTCCAGTTCCTTCTCTGGAGATCAATTTTATGGTTTCATTGCTTCAGATCATGTTCAGCTCAATTCTGTTATTCAAGCATACTGGATTTTAGGAGGACAGATTTTCTGCAGCCTGAATAGGAAAGCAACATGAACGCTACCTTTCCTGGTCAGATTCAAGGTACATTTGTTGGATGTTTCAAATCTGATCTCTGGACATTTCCATCAAATGAGGCAGCTGGTGGCCTGGTGGTTAGGGAGATACTCCTGCAATCAGAGGGTTGAGAGTTTGAATCCCAGTGCTAGTGGAACCACTGAGGTACCCTTGAGTAAGGTAATGTCTCCACACACTGCTTCACTTGGTGAATGGGTTAAATGCAGAGAAACAATCTCACATTGTTCAACACTGGTGAGGTGTGTTCACATGTGACTATGAGGGCGACTTTAATTATGCAGCTTTTTTTCCCCAAGGGCAGCTGCTCTTGAGATTCTTAACAAGACAGTTTGTGCTATACATCATATACTGTAGCTCAAAGATGGAGAACTGGAAATGGAGCTCGTCTCCACATATTTTAAGTAATTTTATAGTGATATTCAGTGAGGAGTCCTGTCTCTGAATATGTATTAATCAGGCTAATAGCCTGTTTACTGATGTCATCCATGCCAGCTCATCAAATCCTATCATGGTTGACTATAGCTACTAAGTTTTCCAAATTTTGCTCAGTGTATTTGATGTTAACAGTCTGACCATACAAGTGGCGACCCCTGAGGGGTAGAGCCGAAAGAGAAAGAAGAAGTCTGACCATACAAATCTAATTTGGTCAGTTGTAACCAAAAGTCTGGAAAATCTGAACATTCTGAAATGTGAGTACAAAGGGAGAAATATAGTCCGTCAAACTTTCTATACTGACAGATGCCATACAAAGAAGCTATACTTGAGACTGACACTTCTTTATTACAGTTTTTTTCATTTTATTTAAGCAACAGCACTTCTCAACAGATGCTCTTCTATTATACTACTCAACTCTGCTCAATCAAATCAAACATTGAATACTGAGGTTTGTATGAGATTCTCACTTTATTGGCCGAGTTCATGAAAGACTACAAAAAAGAGAAAGACAGATTCTTATTCAAGTAGTAAGCTGTATAAACCTGAACCTATCAATGTCAAATAAAAATTCTGATTGATTCTAAACTGTCCCTTTTGCTGAGCAGTACACACTAAAGCTAAATCACTCACATCATTCATGAGGGTGAAAATAAAAAGATGCAAAAATGCTTGGTACTTATGTACAAATGCAGTAACAGCACCCACCTAGCCAAACCTTCACTACCTGCCCGTTCCTGTTCCTTGGTTTTAAACTAGAGTACAAAGCTTCTAGCAGCAGTGCTTCTTGGCCTATCAAAAAAAAAAAAGAAGCTTAGATGCAGTTGGACGATGGCTCATGACACCTGCTGACAAGACAAGAGAAGGAAGTTGTTTATAAGAGAAGAAATTATGTGCCAAAGTCCTAACTAATTAGAGGTGAAGGGAGAAGACTACCGTTTCCCCCGCCAACACACATTTCACATTAAACAGTGGCAGTGATAAAAGACGTCTTGTCTCAGACACACACACAAACATCTGTTTAGATTGCTTTTGGAGCTAAAGGTGCGTGCAATCAGCTCTTCCCTATTCTGGGGATCAACAGCTGGACCCTGAGGCTCTGAAGAGTTTGAAGAGAAATGCTTTAATTAGGTCCAATAAAAGATCCCTAAAGAGGGACATATTTATTATTATAGATCTATGACAAGAAAAGTAATCATTCATAGAAAGTGGTAAAGGGATAATACAAATCTCACCCCATCCATGCAACAAAACATTGCACAATAAAGTGAGATTAAAGTTCCCTCCCACTCCTATTTGCAGGCGCACATGCGCGCGCGCACGCGCACACACACACACACACGAGATCTCACACACCCACTAACAAGATGCCTCATGTACCTTCTCATATTCCAGAGTGTCAATCTGTCCAGTACTCTCTTAGCAACAATCACTCAATTGGTCAATTTAAAAAAAAAACAAACAACCCCCCCAAAAAAAACCAAACAAACAAACAAAAAAAAACATTCACAGCAATCTTGCCTCAGAAATGGCAACAAAAATGTCCCACACGCACTGCTTAGGTGTTCCAGGGTGAAAAGAAGAGGAGAAAACGAGAGGTAGAATAAAGGAGAGGAAAGACATTTGTGCGATGGAGCAGCAGGCGCTATTTCTTGGCTTTGCCTCCCTTGGCGGCGTTTCTTGGAGGCGTGACAGGTCGCCCGGAGCCAAAGCCGCCTGCCCCGCCGTACGACATCAACTTCTTGTCGGCAGGCTTCAAGATCTGAGAGGGAACCCAAGCGAAAACGACAAATTTAGAAAGAAGTAAAACTGAGCATTTACATCAATATTACATAATGTTCATTCTGGAGCATCATGTGGAGAAACTACAACTGCTCCTTGTCCATCACCTGTGCAGCCTCAGCAATCTTCTCTCTAAATCACATTTTAGTCATAAATGAGACAGCTTGGCTGACTAAAAGCCAAGTCAAAATTCCGCATCTCCCAATGTGTAAACTTTCACAAGCATCTATAAAGATGTCAGCCAACACACAATTCAGCAAAAATGTGTTCTAGCACCCAAACCCGTATGTACAGAAAACTAAAAATCGATTTAGGATTCATTACCTAAAACACTCTTTAGAAAACAAGTCAATCTCAAGTTTTGAATTCTGGCAACCAATCCGGTTTAGCTTTCAATGGTCTGGGTGGAGTTGGGTTTCATCCCCACCACAATGTTACTGGATATCCAACCAATAAGCGATTGTCTGATGCTCACAGCTGCAGATTTTGGAGGTATGCATGCTGCGAATCTCTGCAAGCCACATTTACCCATAAACTCCTTCGCTTTGTCTTGAGGCAAATACACTTACGCACATCCTCACAGAACTATAAATCTGTCTTATTAGCCACTTAGCTGGGGAGAGCTCTACTGGCAACATCATATGCAGGATAAATTAAGACAAAGGTGACAAAGCCCAGGCTTGCAAACTATAGCTTGGACTGGTGAAGCAACAATCAACTATAGTACAAAGTACACATTCAAGGTGTTTGAACAAGGCTGCAACGAAGAGGGGGCAGGCAGTAAGACACCGCCTCGCTAGACTACTAAATGTACCAGTGACAGACAGATGTGTTGAAGATTGCAAGCCAATCAAATCCACCAGTTATTCAAGTGCTAAAAGACAGAAGAGGTGTAAATTTCTGATTTCACGGTGACCTCTTCATGATTCTTTTCTAGAAAATGATTTGACATAAGGGAAATGTTTCAGGATACATTTGCCTCTGATTTGATTGTCATAAGAAAAATAATACAAGGATTAATACATATTTTTTTTTAATATTATAGCCAATTCTAACTGAAGAAACATCAGTATTGTTACATCAGAAAACAGCAGGCAGGAGCAGTGATTTTGAGCTAAAAAGTACACCGTACATGCACCGACATACCTGGAAGGAGCACATGAGCGTCTCATCCACGCTCATCATGGCGCCTGCATTGTCAAACTCGCCGCAGTAGTTGGGGGCTGAGAACAGAGTCACAAGCTGCCGCTTTGCAAAAAACTCATAACCATCCTCGACCACCTGCTCAGAAAACACACAACCCATGTCAGTGGAGAGGTTTCCTTCTTTCAGCTGTTAAAACAGTTAGCACCATTTCTTTTCTGACACCAATATTAAATCTCTGACAAGTACACCAATATTTTTAATTAGCTGTTGAACAAGAGATTTTACTTAAGAAGCCATTGACACTTACTTATACTAACAATAAATAAAACGAAAATCAATGGGAATGAATTATCACAGTTCTAAGTCAAACCAGAAGTTTGATACGAACTTCTGGTTTGTAACAATAAAACAAATGTAACAACTTTAAACACTTCAAATGAAATTTGAAAATTAGAGTATCACAACAAAAAGGCATACAAGTGTGTTTCCTGCATCCGCAGACACCTGCAACGTTTCCCACTGATGCGGAGACATTATTATTGGGTATCCAGAATCAAAGCAGTTTTCTACTTCACAGAGCTGAATTGCATTTGAAGTTCTACATACCTGGTGGGCCCTGCAGATGAGGTCCATGTCGTGTTTGTGAAGAAACTTGGCCACAACATCTGAACCAAATGTGAAGGAGACGCCACGGTCATTCTCGCCCCAGCCCATGACATCTTTGTCTGGGTCAGCCCAGAGGAGGTCACACAAAAGGCCCTGGTCGGGTACATCTGTGGGGCGCATCACCCGCCGGATCTGTTCCATTGACTGGAGGTCAGGAGAGAGGCCTGCAGATATAAACAATCAAAAGGATTAACACTAAGATAACTTGGAAAAAGAAAAATGACATAAGAAAATTTCACAACAGAATACAAGTAGCCATTTTTGCAGTATGATGCATTTCACATAAAGGACACTTTAGTTTTGGCTTTGCAGAGGGTCACGGCTGTAACAGAATAGCTGAAAAATATAAAAACTAGAGAGAAATCACAAACCAGGCATTGTTATTGTACCACTACAACTATAGTGATATAAAAAAAGGTGGAAAGTCATCTAGTATTAAATGTCATTTTTCACAGAAACTGGGGACAGGAGCAAAATGTCAGTGGCTACAGCCCTAAAAGATGAAATAGATGGGACAAAAATGGGGGCAATGCTAAATAAAGGTCCTAGGATGAACTCCCAAGAGTAAAGAGAGGCAGTAAAATGGGTTAGGCCATAAAAAAAAAAATTACATATACAGGAAGTACACAAACCTTTTTGTTTTGGCATAATGAACATCTTGACTAATGTTTTGGACATTTCAATGCTAACATAAAAAGATGGTCCCACACCAATTTTTTTGTAACATAATTTGGGATCACACACAATGTAAATTGCAAATGGTTGCTTAACAGAAACAAGCAACCCAAACTCAGGCCTTCCTGTTACTAAGAGAAATTGAAGGCAAAACAAACATGTGGGTAAAACAGTTTGCTGCTGCAGTTTCTGCCACTGTTTAAGCTGACAATTCAAAATAGGAAAACATTGTGTGTAGGTAGGAGACAATCTGTGTGTAGTTTTTGGATTTTAGGTTCTACTGGCACAAGACTGTAATCCTGCCACATACTTCAGTCACGCATGTAAATGTTTACTTGCGGTTTGTCTTCATTTGATGCATTTAATTATTTCAAACTATTTTTGCTGTTTGTGGGACACTTTCAGATGAGACCAGCACACACAACTATACATAAACATATACACCACATTTTAGCCTTCATATATTCAGAGATGAAGTGCTAGGTTTAAACACATGTCTGATGTTCTGCAAATGATGAAACTGAACACTTCAGTTTTTCCTGTCAACCATCAGTTTCAACTTCAGGGTGGGTGTTACAGCAAAAATATATGATGTTACTTCAAGAAATGTATGACTTATATAATGTCACAATATGCTTGTCTGACATCTGATAAGTTAAAACAAAAACAACCAACAGTGCCATGTTTAAAAATATTTTAAAAAGTTTAAAATTCATGAGTACGATGACTTTTGCTCAGTGGTTTAACTTTGAGCTAAAGCTTTCTACAAATACAGACCATCACGATTAGCTCAGAAAATGATATTGATATAATTTATCATATTAATGACAGCTTTCTGCCAAATATTTTAAAATCTGAACACCATAGCCAACCAGCGACCCAAATCAGGGTAAAACATGTGTAAAGGAATTCTGTCTTAATTCACAATTCTTATGCACAGCATATTTACACATACCTCCATGGCAACAGAAAATCTTCTCATCAACAATGGCTGCCACTGGTAAGCAGTTAAAACAGTCTGTGAAGGTCTTCCAAAGCTTGATGTTGTACCGCCTTTTACCTGCAAAAAACACAGTTTCAAAGTCATATAAGCTAAGGCTAAAACACTTAGAAATGTGGAAACAAATTTTTAATCATACTGAGCTGCTTAACTTAGCTAAGACAAAATGAGGGACCATTCTGAGCAAGCAATGCTGGTTATCCTCAAAGCTCTTGGGTCAGTTCTATGCAAATGCAATATTACAAGCAAACCTCCAAGTTTGAATATCCCTTCCATAACATTGCAATAATTGAACGGCATTTCACACTGGGTGGTAAAACAGCACTGGAGTATAAAGGTTAGTGAAGGGATCATTTGTAACGCATGGACACACCTCAGCACACAGTGTGAACAATATAAAATTCTTTCTCTGCATTTAATCCATTCACCAAGTGAAGCAGCACCCAGGGAGTAGTGTGTGAGGACAGTACCTTACTCGAGGGTACCTCAGAGGTGCCACTAACAGTCCTGGGATTTGAATCACAACCTTTTGGCAACTACCTAACCACTAGGCCACCAGCTGCCCCAGTGCAGATCCATTTCTTTATACTCACATTCATCATAAAACCCGTATATCCTGTTGATTGAGGCACACTCGTGGTTTCCTCGGAGAAGAAAGAAGTTCTCTGGGTATTTGATCTTGTACGCCAACAGCAGGCAAATGGTTTCCAAAGACTGCTTCCCCCGGTCCACATAGTCTCCCAAAAACAAGTAGTTACTCTCTGGCGGATAGCCTCCGTATTCAAACAGCCTTAACAGGTCATAGTACTGACCATGCACGTCGCCTAAAAAAGGAAAGAGAAGTTACTTTTTTGGATGAGACAAAGGAAGACATGTTCAGTTTCCACTTTTTGTGTCAAAGAAACCCACCGCAGATCTTTAGTGGTGCTTCCAATTCAAGCAGGATGGGCTGGCTGAGGAAAATCTCTCGAGATTTTAGGCACAGGCCACGGATCTCGCTCTCCGTCAGCTGGACATTTTTTCCCGGTCTAGAGCCCTTGACTAGCGAAGGGAAAAAAAAGAGGTAATTCATACACATGCTAGGTAGTCATTTGCAAGACAGGTTAGTGTAGGATATGCCATTTGGATAAAAGTATTGGGACGCCTGACCATTATACCAACAGGGACTTAATAACAATGCATTCAAATACATAAACTTTAATATGAAGTTGGCCCCCCTTTGCAGCTATAACAGCTTCCACAAGATTTGTGCCCATTCATTCTGTAGAGCGTTTATGAGGTCAGGCATTGCTGTTGGACGAGAAGTGTCGAGCGAACAATCTCCCCGGTTCATCCCAGAGGTGTTGGATGGGGTTGAGGTCAAGGATCTGAGCGGGGCAGTCAAGTTCTTCCACACTAAAACTCATCCATGTCTTTATGGAACTTGCTTTGTGCACTGGGGCACAGTCATGCTGGAATAGAAAAGGACATTCCCCGAACTGTGTCCACAAAGTTGGAAGCATGGCGTTGTCCAAAATGCGTCCCAATACTTTTGGCCATATAATGTATTTCATGCACGTTATCAACTGAAACATCAGGTTAACCAACCCCTTACTGAACCAAATCTGTAGTTGACTTTGGTAAACGTATGCCACTACGAGGAATAAGGTAATATCACTGTCAACACGCCAATGAGTTACCCAAAATGAAAACATAATATTTTCGATTAAAACGAGACCTAAATGACCAATTGTAGTCTAGTACATCCCCGCACGGCTTTGCTAGTTAGCCGGTTGGCTAACAAAACGAATCGTGAGAAGCAAAAAAAACGCACACACGCTACATAAGAAAACAATAGGTTAAGTAAATTGACTACACACAAATCTCCTTATGAGTGATTTGAAAACTCGCGAATTTAAAGACGCGAAACCCGAAAATCGCTGCGTATAATTTTGCTAGCATTAGGCTAACCGGCTTAGAGGAGAAAAAAGGAAACTTCAACAAAACTCATATATGACTGTCCAGAAATGGCGTCTTACCCTCCAGAAGCCGCTGAATGATGGAGTCGATGTTTAGTTTGTCTGACTCGGTCATGTTGTCGGGTATTTGTCCTCGTTTCTCCTCTTGAGAGTGGATCCGCCCGGAGATTAGCTCAGACTTAGCTCGCTCTGCTAGCCTGCTAACGGAGATTCACCGCCTGAACTCGGGTTAAATAAAATAAAAATTAAAAATAACAGCCTTCTCTGTAGATGTGAAACACAGAAAACTGTTTTAACCCCACTTCAGTCTCTCATAAGATCGTTACTGGGAGTCCCCCTGTGTTTTTGAGATGACTA
Organism: Alestes dentex; assembly: GCA_037576975.1. Classification (NCBI taxonomy): domain Eukaryota; kingdom Metazoa; phylum Chordata; class Actinopteri; order Characiformes; family Alestidae; genus Alestes; species Alestes dentex. The sequence goes on along the minus strand of JBBIGA010000106.1, from coordinate 27,715,134 downwards.
AATCAGAGCCGCTGCTCCGGCTGTTCGGGCTCCTCCAGGCGGCTCACAGACAGTCCTGGGAAACAAACCCTCCCTGATCACCTTTATCAACTTCTACTGATTCATAACTATTTATCTCAATCAATCCATCGTTTACTGATCGGTCTCATTCTGAAATAACAACAACAACAACAACAACAACAACAACAATAATAATAATAATAGTACAATTTTATTATTGTTGTTTTTGTTGTTGTTATTATTATTAGTATTATTATTAGTAGTATTCCTTTATAATTATTTTTTACATGATGGATAGTTGGTTGCTTGTGGGATTAATATATATGTCAGTCATTTTTTGCTTATTAACGTTATTATTGTCGATATTAATAATAACAATAATAATACTAATAATAATAACAGTTATTAGTTATAGCAGTAGTAATAGTAGAATTCATTTGTTCATATTAGTTTTTACATGATGGATATGGAATTTAAAAATCTGTCATTCACTGAAACACTTATTTTATGCTCTTTTTGTTTTTACATTAATTTTTTTTTTTTTTAACATATTCTAGTTTTTATCATTATTATTCAGATTTAGTTTTTACTAACACCTGAATTTTGTCTTCCTAGTGCACACAGCAAGCTGCGTAAGGACATGGTTGGATGAGTTTGTTGTGGAAGTCCTGACCTCAACCCCATCTAAGACCTTTGGGATGAACTGGAACAGAGATTGCGAGCCAGGCCTTCTGACCTCATACATGCTCTACAGAATGCATGGGTACAAATGGCCCATGCAATTACTTCTCCAGAAGTAAAGACGACTGAAGTCTGTAAATATTGTTCAAGTTTCGAAATATACTTTAACTCCCTGTTTGTACAGTCCATGTATGGAAACTCAGCTGCAAAAACAACCATTTATTTATAAATCATAACTTTCGCATTGTCACAAAACCAACACATTTACGTACACTATGTGGACAAAAGTAACATCAACATTATTAACAACAATAATAATAGTAAAATTAGAAGATGTTTTAAAAAAATAGATTTGCTTATAAAAAGAGCATAAAATAATGATTGACAGATATATTAATCCTATAAGCAACCAACTATCCATTGTGTAAAAAAAAATTAAAGGAATACTACTACTAATAACAACAACAACAACAATTATTATTATTATTATTATTATTATTATTATTATTATTACTTTTATTATTACTTTGGGATGCCTGACCAGTTCATCCCAAAGGTGTTGGATGGGGTTGAGGTCAGGGCTCTGTGTGGCCCAGTCAAGTTCTTTCACACCAAAATCCTCCAACCATTCATGCTAGAATAGAAAATACCTTTCACATGGCATTGTCCAAAATGTGTTGGTATGCTGAAGCATTAAGATTACCCTTCACTGGAAGTAAAGGGCCTAGCCCAAACCCTGAAAAACATGTGTGTCCCAGTACTTTTGTCTATACTGAGTATATCCCCTTCTTCAGTCTAAGGCAGTTGACTAATACACCAACATGGACTTTAATGACATAACAGCTTCCACTCTTCTTGGAAGGCTTTCCACAAGATTTTGGAGTGTTTCTGGAATTTGTGTTAATTCAGTCTGTAGATGTTGAATGAGAAGGCCTGGTTGGCAATTATGGAAAATTATAAGCACAAAATTCAAATTGCAACTCATTTGGCAATTGGCAATTGAATATTCTATCAGAGCATGCACTTGTCAGTTCAATATTCAATCTGAGCATGTAATTTGAAAATACGTTTTGCAATTGGCATTTCAATGCGTAAAGTGCTGATGCAATCCTTCATTTCAAAATATTTTGTATAAAAATAGGATAACTATTCACTGAATTGCATTTCTTATTGCCATGGGTTTTTTGCCTCTTCATTCAAATGACAATTCATCTTGCAATTGTCAATTCAATATCCAATCTCTTTATTCAAATGCAATAGCGCCCGGCGATTTCATTACATGTTAGGGAGAAAAACTCAATTGACAATTCCCAACTGTCAGACACTCATCAAGGCGGGCCTTCACCAACGATGTCACTTCCTTGTTCATGGCCTCACCAGAATCAATTCAACGGAGTGATTTGTTTATGTAGAGCAGTGATTCTCAAAGTGTGGGGCGCAAGAGACCTGGGGGAAAGTCATACAGAACTAATGTTTAACATCCGAGTCATTTTCACATTAGCAAACTGTTCATTCACTGCTGTCAGAGCCTTAGATGGTAAACATGGACACATATTTAACAGGTACTAAAAGATAAACAGGTGATGCTTCTGAAAGAAACGAGGCAAGTGCCGATAACCGGCAAAAGAAACAGACTTGCCGAGGGCGCTATTGCGTTTGAATAAAGAAACTGAATACTGAATTGCATATACAGTGTGTGTATGTGTGTGTGTAAGTACACAACCATAAAAAACAACGCACAGTAAAAATGGTTTACAGTAACTGTAAAGTATAGTTACAGAGAAAATGAAAAATAGCTTTAAAATAGGAAATAAATTCACTATACTTCATAAAACAATCTAGAGTGTTTAAATTGACATTGTATGGTTTTTTTTATTATTAATAAATGTTTATAAAAACGCGGGACTTTTCTTTTACAGAGTGTGTGTGGTGGGTGTCGGCGCGGCGCGGTGTCGTCACGCGGGGCGCCCCACGCCGTTGAGTTGGTGATTCATTTTTGGAGAATGGCTGGAGCTCACCGACCAAAACCAACCTCACACTGCACTTTCATGGATTAACACGCTCTGACAACTTTCTACACGTTCTTCGAGTCGAAGCGGGCGAGTTGAGCCACCATGAAGCTGCTTCATAAAGACATAGAGAAGGATAATGCCGGGTAAGCGCCAGTCACTAGCCACCTGCTAACTCTGTCTGTCTCCCAAAACAACCTGGAAACCACACCACTGCGTGTTTTACACTTCAGAAATAATATCAGGATTTATTTTTACGTAGTTATTAAAAGATATTGTCTTGAACACTGCTGTAAGTTGTCCATGTAATGTAAAAGTTAATCCTAAAGTTAATATTAATGTTAAAGTGTGGTAGTATTGGCGCGCTGCTGTATCTACTCAGCCCGGGACCTAGTGTTGGCCACGCCCGCTGTCAACAGAGCCACGCCCCTAATACTAGACACAACGTGTCAGCGTCGTGGAAGAGCCGCCCAAATTACATCATGCTGACTTTTCAGGCCTTAAATAATTATGTAGCGATTAAAGATGTGTGTGTAAAATCGTTTCTCTGCATTTAACCCATTCACCAAGTGAGGCAGTGGGCAACTAGTGACGCATTGTGGGGAAAGTATCTTGCTCAAGGGTACCTCAGTTGTGGCACTAGCAGTCCTGGGATTCTAACCCACGGCCTTCTGATCACAGGGGCAACTCCCTAATAACTATGGCCCAGCTGTGTCTGTGTGTATAGATGTGTATGTGTGTACTGAGACCCACCTGTTTGGGTTTGGACTAGACTCCTTACTTCCAGTGAAGGGCAAACTTAATGCTTCTGCATACCAAGACATTTTGGACATGTCATGCTTACAAGTATTACTGATATTTCAAGGATTGATCTAGCAAAATTGAATGAAAGCATTAATGATTTATTATAGGCTTGCATGATGTAGATATAAAAAATGCATTGTAAGCTTAATTTTAATTTAAAAAGAGTGCTAAATGAAAATGGCACAGCTACAAATGCAAGCACTTTTTGTGTGTAAGGATGTTCAAACAGCCAGCCCTCCCTGAACAACTTTTTCTGTATGGGCTGAGAAAAACAATAAAACATATTTAATTCCTTTAAAAGCTGTTTATGGCGATGCAGGTTTGTTGTGGCAGTAGCAGTGCCTGCTTAGCTGTAAAAATGTCTGTAATGTTTAAGCTATATTTCACAGGCTAGTTGTTAAGGATAGTGTAGCTTTTGAGCTGTGCACATGTGTCTGCTGTAATTTGCTTGAAATGGTCTAATATTAAACATGGTTACTATCAGTAGTTTACTTGAATCCATTTTGTCATTGCAGCACTTGATGTGTTTGTTGCTGAATATCATAACACTGAAAATATGACAAAATGTTTCAGCCCTATTGCTTTATGTGTGGACCAAGTGGTTAACCCTGGTCCTGGGCACTAAAAGGCAGCTAGATGAGCACAGTTCAGCCTCGGTTATGTCTTGGATTGATTGATTTTGTGTGTTCTCTTTCAGTCAGGTGACGCTGATACCCGAGGAGGCGGAGGACATGTGGCACACATACAACTTACTGCAGGTGGGAGACAGCCTGAGAGCCTCCACTATCAGGTAAAGCAGAAGAAAGTGCACAACAACATTTGATCCAGATTTTACCACACATTAATCCAATTTATGGAAATTTCCCCTCACCCCAAATGTAGCTGATAGGTCCAGTTTGGTTCTTTAGATTTGCCCTCAAGCTTTGAGGCTATACCAACTGACATGTATACCTGTCAAATTAGCATTGTGGAAAACGCGCCTAAATCAACAAACACATCTATAAAAATGGACGAAAGTATGAACAGATTTCAAGATGATCTTCAAGCTTGAAGTCAAAGTGTGATCTAAGGCCCCTGGTGGGTCGTAGAAGGTAAAGGGGTATTTGGCTGACGCTCTTATCCAGAGTGACTTACAGTCATTAGTTACAGTAAAGTTTTCTGATTCTGATAATAGAAAGTAGTCAGTGGCACATAATTGTAAAGGTACGCACTGATGGGTTAATACACATAACACATGAACACACAACGGCTTTATTGAGATGTAAGCAGTTTTTACTTAAAAAAAGTAACGGTGGCAGTTGAACTGTATTTCACATTATTATGGTAAAACTTTGCAGTTCATTCACGGTCCACATGTGTGCCGAACCGTGGTGGGGGATCCGTGTGGGATCTGCTACACCACTGGAACTGATCTCATCACTAGCAGGGAATTGTAATTAGCAGAATATCACATCATTAATTTCTTACATTTGTTGCTTTAGAGATTATTACGAGTGGATTGTCTGCACTTCATGGCTGTAGGCCCACGTTCACATTGAATTGTTCTGTTTATGAATGGATAAAACCTTTGGGTGGGCTGCGGAAGATTTTCAGACTGGGCCGTAGCATTCTTACGTTTAGAATTGTGGCTTAAATGAATGGTTTGACCTAACATGCTGATACTGCTAACAATGAATGGAATCTGGTTGTCAGCATATCTTTTGTATAATGCTAATTGGTGACAATTGGCTTAGAAACATTAGTGTTATTGACTGAACAACTCTTTCAATGTTTCTAATGTTAGGATGTGTCTCTAACAGGAAGGTGCAGACGGAGTCATCGACAGGCAGCGTGGGGAGCTCACGTGTGCGCACCACGCTGACCGTCTGCGTGGAAACCATCGACTTTGATTCACAGGCCTGTCAGCTCAGGGTAAAGGGAACCAACATCCAGGAGAACCAGTATGTTAAGGTCAGCATATTAAGCAGGGTAATGCTGTGACATGAAAGATTATCTAGAGTTGACATTTAGTGCTGGTGCTCTTAAGGCTGATAACGCTTTATTTCCTGATGGTTTCATTAGTATATCTGTGTTCTTAAGGATGTACTCACACTAGGCCTGCTTGCTTTGTATCTTGCCCAAGCACGATTGTGCCACCCCCCACCTGACCTTCACTCACATTGCACTTAATGTTCTGGACCCCAGCACGCTTACATCATCATGCCCATCTTACAGTGAGCGACCAGATTTACCTTTAGGTACTGGACTCCCTATTTTTTCAGCTCCTCACCACGTTGATCCGTGAGCATAAAGATCTTACCAAACATCACAGATCTTACCAAAATCTGTGTTGTGTCCAGTTGTAAAGCGACCAGTCTGTCATACGTGAACACACCACAGCCCACAATTCTTCCTGTGCATTTAACCCATTCACCAAGTGAAATAGCGCGAACACAGCGCCCGGCGAGCAGTGTGTGGGGACAGTATCTTGTTCAAGGGTACCTCAGAGGTGCCTCCCCTGCCAGGTAAGTACCTGAACTCTAGGCCCCAGCGAAGGAATTTGGGGGAGCCCCAAGTTCATGAAAAATCGGGAAGCAGGGGCTGTCACCAACGAGGGGCCGTGTGTGGGGATGGTACCTTGCTTAAGTGTACCTCAGTGGTGACACTAGCAGTGTTGGGATTCAAACCCACAACTTTCTGATTGTAGGGGCAACGCTCAAACCACTAGCTGCCCCCGTATTTCCCCAAATTTCCAGTGAACACTGCACCTCTGCTGTGGACCCTTGCTGCCATGTTTAGTGATCACACTAGATTGAATCTGACTGGGCCCACCTCCTCCTCATACAGGCCTGGGCATAGTGTCCACACTAGTCAAACAAACTTGACTTTTGGGGGCCAAATGTGCTGGAGCGCAGTACTCAAAGTCTCAAACATCATTCCTTCTACAGAAATATGTATAGTGTTATGTTGATATCATATTCCACATCAAATCAATTATTTGTGATGTTATTTCCTTTTTTTTTCATTATTTTCTTGCTATTTCTTCAGATGGGGGCCTATCACACTATAGAGCTAGAGCTCAACAGGAAGTTCACCCTTGCCAAAAAAGTCTGGGACAGTGTGGTGTTGGACAGAATTGGTAAATCATTAAAATAAAATATTTTAAAAGTTTTATTTCCTACTTTTCCTACTTTTATGTCCATATCAATGACTGGAGCCCAGCCATTAGTCAGGTAGTGGAATACGCCATTGTTGCTGTTGATTTTTGTAAATATGTGTACCTTTTTAATTACCTACATATTTAATCATTGTCATCATTGTTAATGTAAGATTAGTTATCATTTAACCTGTATAGCATTGTTGTACGTATATTTAGCATAAAACAACAGCAAGTGCACTTATTACTGTGAATGTATGCGGTTTATTATTATGGTTGTAACAAGTATATGAATTATGATCATCATTATTATTGTTATTATTTGGTTCTTCTTCATCTTTTTATCAAGCTCATGGCCGTAACGATCTATGGATTTCTCACTTCTCCCTGACCCACAGAGCAGGCATGTGACCCCGCCCAGAAAGCGGACGTGGCCGCGGTGGTGATGCAGGAGGGCCTGGCTAACCTGGTCCTGGTGACCCCCGCCATGACCCTGCTGAGAGCCAAGGTGGAGGTCACTATTCCCCGAAAGAGGAAAGGCAGCTGTGCCCAGCATGAGAAGGTGAAACTGTCTGGCCTCCTTCATCAGCTACAAAACTCTGGCTTAACTTCTCACAGCAGTCTTCCTTTTTTGTGCTAAATAAAGATAGATTTGTTGTTTTCATTGCAGTAAAGAGTTATATTATTGCTGGCTTATTTTTTTTTATTAACTCAAAGGCCTGGATAGCACTCAGGATTGGTGAACACCACTGGGATTTGCGTAATGCATACTCTATATTATTGGGTAATTTAAAGACTACTGTCTAGATTTCTTTCGAAATGTTTGAAAGTTAGATTTATTGCTGCTTTTAAGTTAGTTTTGCTGACCTTGCACCTGCACCATTCCGTTTAGTGAAGTAAGGTGCACCTTCAGAAATTGTGGTTCTGTCTCTGGTTGAAATTGAAATTTTCATGAAGGATATGTGAATCTTCTGCTCTTGATTTGACCATGAAGTTCACAACGTGTCAGTTACGTAATCAAGTGATCTGATAAGAAGTCACCAACAAACTTGTCTTTATTTTGCAGGCGTTGGAGCGATTCTATGAGGCTGTCATGCAGGGCATTCTCAGGCACTTTAATTTTGATGGTGAGATTCTTTTATGGTCTTGTGTCATTAGACAGGTAAATGTAAGCAATGGAAAGGGGAATTATTAGCAGGACAATTTGAATGTTTGAATATTTCATCAGTATGTTGGCACTCATCTTCATATTTAGTTAATTCCTCTTTAACCCTTTAGACCACAGCAGAATTCCCCAGCATTATGACATTTTTGTGATCAAATCTTAACATTTTTGAAATTACAACTTGTAATAAAAAAGAAAATCTGTTTCAGTTTATCATAAAACACTGTAATAATCAGCTGCTGCACTCACAATGTTCTTCATAAAGCTGAAGTTGACTTTTTTTTTTCACCAAAAATGTCACTAAATATTTTATACAATGTGGGTCGGTTTCCCAGACATGGATTAAGACTAGTCTTGGACTACCATTTCCTTTTCAATGGAAAATCTCTATTCACAGCACTACATAATCCAGGACTAGGCATAATCCCTGTCCTGGAAACTGCCCAGACCCTTTATGTCTTAAATTCAATTCTTTCTCATCACTGGTTTCTAGATCAGCAAAAATCCAGACAGACTCATGAGTCTCCTTATCTGACAGAATGGTAACTTACAGCGTAAAGTAATATTTCTCTCAATTTTTGTAAAAAGGTTGTTTACATGTGTAGAACTGACATACCACAATTACACAACTGTCAATATTTCACTTTTTAAAACAGACTGTAAAACGAGCAAATGAATGCTTGTGGTTAAATATGACATGGTTTTTAACACAATTATCATTTGTACAATAAACCAAAAAAAAAGCTGTAAACTGAGATGACACAATTATTCTGTATCATCAATAATGATGACAAATATTTTATGGTTTTATTTCTTTCACAGGTTCAAAGTAACAACGGGATGATGAAAGTAGTTTACCTAAAAGGGCCTGAAGTGCTATAATGTCAACCTTCATATTTTTATTAAAAATCGTATTTTAGCTATTGCTCTCTAACTGTAGCTCACAGTTATGGACAGGCTAAATATAGATGCATGAAATATGCTTTAAATTTGCAAACAGTATCTCAGTTTGTTGAAGCATGGCTTGAGATTTAATTAAAAATGTAAGTTTTCAAAGTAACAATGAATCAAGCTGTTATTCTAAATTTGTTTTAGTTTTTCATTAAAAACAGTCAATGAACATGTCACATTTGCAGACCACATTTGGACCAATTATTTGATTCATTTGCATGAAATTCTTATGGACTATCAGAATCACTACCGCAGGTCTGTTTCCCAGGAAAAGTGTTCATATTGGGTAGTTTATTGCATTATGTGAGCAACTGCTGCAATTCTATCTTGTCTATTTTTGTCACCTTCATCTATAGGCTGTGGAAAAGTCAGGGACAGCAAACCGTCTGCTTAGATGTTATCACTTGCAAAATGTGCATGTCAGTGGAATTAGAGGTATCATCTTGTTGATCTGTTCCTCTCTCTCAGTGGTGAAGTGTGTCCTGGTGGCCAGCCCAGGCTTCGTGAAGGACCAGTTCATTGCTTACCTCTTTAAAGAGGCAGTGAGGCAAGACTGCAAAGTGCTGCTGGAGAACAGGCCCAAATTCATGCTGGTGCACTCCTCCTCTGGACACAAATACTCTCTCAAAGGTCTGGACAATCTGTCTTCCTCTCTTTCTCCATTCCATTTTTGATTGTGAAGAATGTGAATATACCCTCAGTATTTCTGTCTGAGCCCGCCAACGTTTTCTCTGATTACTGGGCGTGATATTATAGAGGGTATGCACGTGACACCACAGTAGGCTGACATCATTCTGGTTACACCCACTGAGTGGTGTTCAGCTGAAAGGCAGTGAAAACACAAAAAAACATCTAAAATGGGAAAGAGCTGATGAACTTTACAAATAAATTCAACATGAAATTGGAGTGATCTTTTTCCAGACTACCAAAAGAAAAGAAGCAAATGAATCACTGCAATTTCTAGAAACAAATTCCTTTAGTAGGGGAGAGACTGCAAAACCAGGAGTAAAACAAATAGTTATCTTAAATTAAGAGCAGTTGGCCTCGAGAGTGATCTCAACAATGATTCCTGGCCATATTTCAGTGTCTGTTGAGCACTACTTCTTTTGTGAGCTTTTAGGATCAGTGTAGAGTCCATCTGCCTTTAAATTCATTAGAATAAATAAGGCTTTACCCCCGGTTTCCCATTTTAAAGGCAGCCATATTGCAGCATGTTTTGCCACTCAGTCTGACAGTGGGTGCGTGTTTTTGTGGTCAAGCGACGCCAGTCCATAGCCACTATTGGTTGAAGCTACTGGGCATGGCTTGAATAATTTAAATATATAAGCATTTGTTTCTGTATTTATTTGGAAAATGTTTCTTTTTTCCCAAGCGACAAAATTTGTAGCCATTTCTTCAGGAGAAAAATCTCCATAATTGCTTAATACAGTTGATGCAGTCAAGGCATCCACATCCACCCCCTTCTTATTTGTCCTTACTGCACCACCTATCTTGCTGCATCATTTATGCATCCACTGAAGCTACCTTATTGAGCTACAAGATAAAGTAGACAAGTATGTATTACTCATCCAGGTACCACTATTATGGTGAAGACAACACTAAAAAAGGAGCTCAGAGACACAGACCTGTTTGTTGTGGTGTGTTCTGTAAGGGGTTGCTGCTTCTTTCGCAACTTCCGTGGCAGTCTTTCTTGTGTTCAGAAGAGCCTGTAGTCCCCAAAACTCCTTATCCACACAACTCAAAAAAATCTGTGCTTGACTGAGGCTACAATCGCAGCTTCAGTAGAAACATACGGCGTGCAATCAGCTGGGCTTCGTCTTACTATTAATTCATTAATGCCCCACACTATATTATGAATGGCAGTAGCAAAAATACTTATGGTGAATTATAAAACTTGATTATTTATTTTAAGTGTCAGTTTAAAAATGAATGTTTGAGATGTACCAGTGAATAATCAATGCTGTAAAATGCTATTAGTAGGGTTGGGTACCGAAAACCGGTGCCTATGTAACCGGTATGTACCGGACCGAAACAGAACGCGAATTTCGGTGCCTCATTTCGGTGCCATTTAAGCGTCAAAGTTGTAGAATTGCGACAAGACGTCATCATGAATATAATAGACTGTAGTTACAAATATAATGTAATATAGCATTTGTATTC
>JBBIGA010000106.1:27679237-27704128 GCA_037576975.1 Alestes dentex | reverse complement strand
TGTATTCTTGAGTCATCCACCATCATTTTGTGGCTTTTGTAAAGTATCGGTTCAGGCACCGTTTTGGCACCGGTACCATTTTAAAAGTATCGATTTGGCACCGGTATCGAAAAAAAACCCAAACGATACCCAACCCTAGCTATTAGGGCCAGCCCTAAATGATTATTTCTCAGAGATGTAATTAAAAAATCTTGTTTTTGTGTATTTGAACCTTATTGGCTATATAAGTATGTAATGACAGGTTCTAACTGGACATCAGCATGGTGACACTATAAGTAAAAGACATTTTGAATAAAATATATGGCAAATGCTTGTTCAAATGAGCTTCAAAGCTAAAATCACCACTTAAAAATGTCATTCTAAATGTTAAATATTGCTTCCACAGAGGTCCTGTCTGATCCAGCAGTTACCAGTCGTCTCTCTGACACAAAGGTCTGTCCACTCTTTTTAGCATGTGTGTTATTCAAAGCACAGTATACAGAAATACTCTTAATCTCAGCACGAAATAACTGAGCATGTCTGCAGGCTGCAGGGGAGGTCAAGGCTTTAGAGGATTTTTACAAGATGCTGCAACATGAACCTGACAGAGCCTTCTATGGGTAAGCCAGGATTTGGTGATATAACATAAAAAAGTATGCATGACCAAAAATAACAAATATTTTCCCCTCACAGCATAGCACATGTGGAAAAGGCAAGTGAAGCGTTAGCCATTGACATTTTGCTGATCAGTGACCAACTGTTCAGGTGAGCATTATACTCCTATTACAATAGTATTGCAGTGTTATACTCTGCCAAAGGCTGATCATTCGTACACTGGTCAGCTCAGTTGGTTTCTGTGATTGCATGCCATCAGTGTTCTTTATTTCTTTTTTGTCTTTGTACTAGACATCAAGACATAGCTACCCGAAGCCGCTATGTCCGACTTGTGGACAGCGTGAGGGACAACGGAGGCACTGTCAGGTATACATTGAAGGCTATCATGTTTAGTCCAAACTGACAGAATGGCAGCAGTCAACAAACTGTTTCATCCTGGTTACAGGAGGACATTTTTTGCACCCTGCCATGTCTGTGTAGCTGTATCCTAAAGGCTCCACCCCTAGTCCACCACTGAAAGCTCCTACAGTAAAGCCAGTGGAGGCAGTGGAATGCTCTGGGCAGTGATCTGCTGGAAACCCTGGGTCTGGGGATTCTTTGGATGTCAATTTGACATGTGCCAGCTACCTAAATGTTGTTGTTGTTGCGAGGTACGGCCCTTCATGGCAGTGGCCTCTTTCAGCAGGATAACATGCTCTGGCACAATGCAAACATTGTTCAAGAATGGTTTGAGGAACATGGCAAAGAGTCCAAGATTTTGATTTGGACCTAGATCTCAAACTGATTGAGTGTCTGTGGGATGCTGTGGGAAACTTGACCAATCCATGGTGATTCCACCTCAACTTACTGGTTCTCCTACTAATGTCTTTGTTTTCACAAGGCACCCTTTGAGGTCTTGTAGAGCCAAGTTCTTGGCACAGCTATTTTGGCTGCACACAGAGGACCCACAGCTTAGTAGGCTGGAGATCATAATGTTTTGGCTAATTGGTGTCTGTCATAACTGGGAACATGCAGCCACTGAAATCATATGATTTTTCATAAATACCATGTTTCATAAATATCAAGTACATTCTGTATTTATCTGTCCACCCACTTTTTCAAATGGAATGTCTCTCTTAAGGGTGAAAAAACAGATAAATGTGTTTTATTTGTGACACAAAATAATGTGATTAATCACAAGTATTAATTTAAATGAAAGCCATAATATACACATACATGGAAACAAAGCACTGGGATAGTAAATCCAGTAGAGTGAGTTTTCTACTGTATGAAATGAAGTAATGAGTCATGAATCATCTTGTTTACTGCCAACTGGTTTATAGTTTCTGGATCTTTTTTTTTTTTTTCTTTCGTAGGATATTCTCAAGCCTGCACGTATCGGGAGAACGTAAGTTTTAGTTCAAGGAGAAATTGTCATCAAGGTTAATGTTAGGGATGTCCCGATCCTATTTGAAAAATAAAATTAGAGTTGATTACAGTATATTTATTGAATTTATTGTAATGATTGACATATATTCATTGAATTTATTTGTATTAAGCCCAAAGCAAAACCACTCTAAATATTTGAAATTTTACTGAGACCTTAATCAATACATAATCCATACTCTTATTGATAACACTTTGGTACAAAAATAAAGATGTCACATGAAAAGATGTGAAAAGATTTGTAATTTTATTACTTTTGTAAATGCCAGCTATTTTAGAATACATTAATGCTGCATGAATACTAACAGCAGCACTGTTTGTCCAGGAACCTCTCCAAATTTCAGTGTTAATTAAGTACTAGTTCTCAATACCCATCCCCACCTAGTATTAATGTCTCTTTTCAGCAATCCATCCTCAAAACCTACCTGCTCAAACCGCTTCCAATAGTTGAGTAGACTTCTGGACATCAGGTTACTTACTACTTTTTGTGAGCTAAAAAGAAATGAACAGAGCTTCTTCATTTCAGACAACGTAAAGAGGGCTGATTTTGGATCTGATTCCTCTGTATTAATGATCATTATTGTCACATAAGAACTTAATCTGGACATCCCTAATTGATTGAGCCTCAAACATTTTTCTTGCTTTCCAGTGGGAACAACGAGGCTGAACTCATTCAATCTGTCCTTTTCTGTCTATCAGAACTGAATCAGCTCAGCGGTGTGGCAGCTATCTTGCGATTCCCGATTGCTGATCTTTCTGATGCAGAGGAAGACAGCAGCTCTGACGACGAGTGACCATTCTACCGTTCATAGGAGGCAGATATACAGAGAAACATCTGAAAACACAAAGTGTAAAAAGGGTTTACACAACCCTACACATCACCATTGCAACATCAGTAACGTGCCTTTAACACCCATAGCTGTAATATTGGCTATCAGTGATGGGCCCAATCATCACCTAACAGACTGATATCTGTCAGTAGGTACCAACCAATGCCACACTGCACTTGCATGCAGTAGTCTTTCATCAAAATCACCAGTGTCACCTGTGGTCACAGAAATGCAGATATTGTCACAGTAATATTTATTTTGATTCTGCTTGACCAGTGAATCTGGTTGGATGATTAGTCAGTCTCTGGCTAAGACTCATTTGGTGTCTCAGGACACACATCCATTCTTTGAATTCTGAATTGAGAATGAACCGTGAAGGTTTTGCAGCACATTAAACATGAAAGAAAAGACCATTGCCAGAATAACCTGGACTTTTTTGGGTGCCAAATGAAAAACAAAATGGAAAGAAATGGGGGAGGACTGGAAAATGTCATTACATTTATCAAATTAATTTAGCAAATGTAGCCTTCTTTTCATGTGAGCGTACATATTACATTGACTTCAATAAAACAGCTGCAGAGTTTCAGTACTCCGGGTGTTTCATACCAATGATGTAAGTTTTGTGTTGGAACTGAACAAGCCACAAATACAGCATAGGTGAAAAATGTATGTTTATTGCACCAATTTCACAAAAGCATCACCATCAGTCCAGTTTCAAAGAATTTCATAGAATTACAACTAGGTTTACTTGGAGTTGGCCTGTTTGAATCCCACCAAGACCATATAGAAATGTAGAAACATAAGAAATGAAAAGAACCATTAAACCTATTGGCCTATTGAGTTTGGTAGAACCCATTTTCTCACACACACACACACACACACACTCAAATCCTGACAATTAACAGGTGAGTCGAACCAGCTACCTAGCTGTCTTCACACCTAGCCATCTTAATACCATGTCATGCAGGTTTATAGCAGATGCATAAATCACAGATGAATGATCCTAGTTTTGTGTATTGCCATTTATTGTTTTAAATAACCTTGTAGATTCCAATTTCTTTGTCACCCAAATGGAATACTAAGTCGGGGTCCCAGTGGTGACAGATGCACTACTCCTGTCCAAAGGTATTCCTTTTTTTCATCAGCTTTTAGATCTGGCTACTGTTTTAAATTTTGCTATGAATTGCAGTGACCACATCCTGTCACTTGATAAACCTGAGCATTTATTAGTGATGCCACTACTGAAGCCGTCAATTGTTTATGCCTGTTTCTCTGAAACAAAACAGTATCTCCTTTGACAGTGAATGGGGCGCATGCCAATTCCTGTTTTTTTCCATACTTTCATGTAAGAATCCATGCAGGGTTTATATATGAGGCCCTGGGCCACACAAACTCAATCATAGACATGGAACAGTTTGGTGTTATATCAAGTTTGGCGTTATAACAATTTTTCGCTTGCATGGCGACCAGCCAAGACAAGGCTAATGCTGCTAACAAACACTAGAGGTCAATGATCTAATTGCTTTTGTGCATCCACCCCCAAAACTTTTCTCGATCCACACAAATTACATATAGCTCTTTATTAAGTGCAGACTTGTGGGTGTGGTTTGGGATACAAAATGACTACTGTGACAGCCCCAGGAACCACCACAGCGGACATTCATAAGCTAGTCATAAGGACTGATCTTGGATACTCCATATTTTTGACACTCCGTGGCACAAAAACTCGTTCTAGATCAGCATTCCTCCTCCTGAGGTGGTTTGTCAACACATGGTGAAGTATGGCATCGATAAGAATCATTGATTGAGGACAGCTCGTGGCCTAGTGGTTAGGGCGTTTGCCCTACGATCAGAAAGTTGTGGGTTCGAATTCCAAGACTACTAGTGGCACCGCTGAGGTTCCCTTGAGCAAGGTAGCGTCCCCACTCACCGCTCCCCGGGCGCTGTGTTCCTGGCCGCCCACTGCTTCACTTGGTGAATAGGTTAAATACAGAGGAAGAATTTTGTGATGTTCACACTGTGTGCTGTGGTGTGTTCACGTATGACAGAATGGTCACTTCACTTTCAGTTGGTATCAATAAGCATTATCTGTCAAATCCTAACAATATCCATTCCTATTATGTAAAACAGGTGTCAGTATTAAATGTTATTTCTTTGCTGATTCTTTAATTCCAAGTTAAACAGCTTAGTGATAAGCATCAGTAGAGTTCAGATTAATCTAAAATATAAATGTTTAAAATTCAGTGCTAATGAATTTCTAAATGACTAAAGCTTTAGTTTTTGCCCTAAAGTTGCCCTTTGAGAAGTATCTTGAAGGCCTTGTTGGATAGCCTTATTTATAAAGCCTCTGGAGAGTGCCCATCAAGTGTTTTCTTCATTAACCTTTCAAATGTTGAAGGCTTGATTGTACAGTACAACTTTTTGTGATGGAGTGCATTGTAACACACACACAATTATTTAAAAAACTCACCCACTTGAGGCAAATTGTGAATTAAAGGGCTACTGCTGAGAAGCTGAAAGGACTAGTTTGGCAAAACTAAAATACCCCAAATGTAGCCCTTCAGCCAAGACATGCTTGGTGTCTGAAGTTTGCTTCAGCAGTTTACAAGGCTAATGTAGCTCACCAGAGATTTTTTTTGTTTTGTTTGTTTGGTTTGTTATTTCATTTATGCTGCAGGACACTGGTACTTCCTTAACCAGGCCAAGTCCTCCAGCATCCCCCAGTGCAAGTACATGATGGACAGGACTACCATCACATGCATTATCTGATGGCTGTTGAGCCAGTAGTCAAAGCGGCCTGGGCTGAAGCGCTCAGGAACGCGGGAGATGTTCACCAGTCCGCCCAGCAGTGCCAAAGAGTCCATGATTAGATAGAGGCGCAGAGAGTCAGGACTTCCTGTCCCTGGACCAATCCAACGAAGGACAAAAAGTAAGAGGCGGAACAGGGCTTGCCATGCAAATGAGCGTAGGCGCCGAACGTTGCTTCTTGCTGTCACTGCGCAGTGGATGCCATAGCAGGAGAGGAGGAGGTAAGCCAGCATGGCGACCCTCCTGAAAGATGGGTGGCATAGCAGCGTAATGTGAACTATTGGCAAAGCACCTACAAATGGACAGATAAAGAAGGGTACACATCATTTATTTACTAGTTTTTGGCTCCTTTTTAGTTTAACAATTTAGTAATGGCCAACTAAGTTTCCCCCTATCGCTCGCTGCTAGCAAGCTGGAAGAGTGAAGGCAAACTATCACTTCCCACAAGACAAGCAAAGCGCCACTGCATTGTTTCATTTCATTGGACAGCTCAACACACTTGGAGGAGAACACTAACAGTCGACTTTTTCATCAGCTAACAGATGCCCACTTTGGCTAGCCTGTGGTACTCCTTCCTAAGACACTTATCCCCTTCCAGCTATGGATGGCTGTGGCATCCTCAGTGATCAAACTGTTGTAGCCTTCCCTGTTAGGACTTAAGGATCTTTTGGAATGCTGCAATTATCGATTTGCCTATTATCACTGGTGAACAACACCAAGACGCATCTATTCAGTGGGCGTCTCCTTTCCTGATCTTCATGCACTACTTCCTGCATAAAGGTTTTAGGGCTTAGAACTCTCCTCTGTTTCTTTTCTCCTCTGAATTTTTCCTCAAATTGCATTGGATAAACATGTCTGCCAAATGAATGTAATCTAATGTCATGTAATGTTTGTGTTTAGTCTATCACTCTAGTAACCCTGCAGAACCAATGCTCCGCATCACTTACGCTGTAGGCTGAAAGGGCTCTCATATGTAAATGTATTTATGCTTTTGACATCACAACCATGTTGACTTCAAAGCTTGCTATTGTTGTTGCTTACTTTATGTATATGGACTAGAAATCACATTGTTGATTTAGAAAGTTTGGTTTTCCATCTGAAGACGCTTTACCTTACCCAACGTGTTGACAAGGCAGACGCCGAACATGTCAAAGCAGAGCAAGGCATCATAGATACGGACGCCTCCTTCGTGGTTCATGAATATGTGGTAGAAGATGGAGCCCACAGTGGGCGAGAGGCAGGCCAGATAGTGGACCACACAGATCCACCATTCATCCACTTCTGACCAGGGGATGCTCAAGGGCAAAAGCAACAGGAAGCCCACAAATGGGATACCTGAAAGGATGAAAGAAAAATGAAAACGGATGAAGCAGTTGATGCTGATAGAGATAGAAATGACAGAACAAGGACAGTGTAATGGAAGCATTGGTTCAAGGAAGGATGAGGAGTGAGAGGAATATTTGTATGACCATTTCAAGGATTCTGGTTTGGCAAAGAATGGGCGGTCTATTATCTACCACTTGCTTAAGTGTGTTTCACAAAGGCTACTCTACCCACTTTGGAAGTACTTGTCCGTCATGCTGCCTGAGCGCTTACATGAAGAAGCTTCATGTTCTTAATCCTGCTAATGTTCTTAGGGAAACCCAGAGAGGCCATGGTGGATACTGTCAGTCCAAGGTTAGCATGGTGGATGCCCACAGTGGCATCCAGCCACACACCCTGGTTTGGCAGAGTGACCAGAAATTAACAATGAACCAAAACCAAATGAGATTGCACCCCAGAGCAGAACATGCCCTTGTGTCTCATTATAATAGCATCCCTTTCCAGGACAAGGATTCCCACACAGTACAGATTAGTGCTAATGCAACCTAATCCAATTATGCACTCCGGTGGAGCACACGTTTGCAAGTGTTCTTGAGAGAAAGTAGATCTAAATGACCCATTTGAAGGGTTACAGGGTTATACATGTGGGATTTGACACTGGCCTTCACCTCTAAGGTAACCTATCACCCTTATGTAAAAGACTTAAAACAGTCCAGCAAGTCTATGTAATGGACCAGGGTATGGCTCAGCAGAAAGATGGTTCAAATGTTGGTCTATTTCTCTTACCGTGTGTGTAGATGTTCCCAGATTCATTGTGCAGGTAGAAGAGGCTCTGAAGGCATCCTCTGGAGGTGGACACAGGACGGTAGCCGCTTAAGACATACTTGTTGAACTGCAGATGAGGAGGGGTGCTATGGAAATCAATGAGTTTCAATTCCTTATAAGGCGCCATGGTTGTCCGAGATATCTGTTTGAGCACCTAAGATGGGCAGGATAATCTCTCCATTGCTGCAGGATGTGACTGAACCATTTTTGTCCCAAAGGCTCAGCACCCTGTAAGCTGTAGTCAAAGTGATGTGCTTTGAACAACACCCCACCTGTCGCACTTTGGTGTGCAACAATGGCCCCACCCACCCTGTGGCATGAAACTCAATGGCCCCACCCTCTCCATGGTGTGAAAATCAATGGCCCCACCCACTCCATGGCATGAAAATCAATGGCCCCACCTACTGGGTGGTAAAACCCTCAATGGCCACACCCACTTGTATCCTATGCAACTAATGCCTCAACTATTTTATGATATGTAACACCACCCTACAATAGCCTTGCCAGATCAATCGCATGGGCTAAAACAGGTATCCCCATGTTATGGTGTACAATGACCACGCCCACAGTTATGTGCAACAAGTGACCCTGCCTACTTTGTGGTGTGCAACCAAATGCCCCACCCATTTTAGGGTGCACAACCTCTGTATTTGTCCATTTTTTGGCATGTATCCACACCCATTTTCCAAAATCAAGTGTGAATTTTGAGCAAATGATCGATTCTGTCCTCTTACAGAAATTTTAAAAATCTCTCCATGTCCTACACTGGAAAGGCTAGAAGAAGAAACAGTCTTCAACCAGAGTAGATTTCAGTGTACCCCAACCTTTTATTAAAAACTGGACACTGTCTAAAAATCAGACAAACAAAGCTTTTTTTCAAATGCTAAATAAATTATTATGCTCTCAGTGACATAGGACAAAAGAAAGAAGAACATGCAGAGACACAAAGGAGAAATAGGACAGCTTCACAGAACCCAAGAAAAAGTGGATACTAAGAGATCAAATGGTTTGTGGGAGCAAAACAAAGAAATTAAGCATAGGTATATCATAATGGTCTTGAATCAAATGGGGAATGTATAAAAAGGCATAAAATCTCTTGTGGAGAAAAAAACGGATTAAAAAATGAAAACTAGAATATATACAAAAAAATAAAACATCAACGGAGTAAAAAATATTAAAATACAGATGCTTTCATGTGACTATTCTTCATCATCCTGGAAAAAGAAGAAAACAGGAGATGAAACATACATTTTGAGAAATACAGTTTTGATTAATCAACTTGAAGATGCACTTAACAATAATACATTGTGTATACTATTACAATTATTAACAAGAAGAAAAATAAGAATGCAATATATGAAGAAAACAACAACATGAATAATATTACTGATAATAATAAACTAAAGAAACTAATGAGCATTTTAGATAATACCTTGATATCCATTCCCAAGGAATCCTTTTAGGTCGTATTTGCCTTCTGATCCTGCTAAAGAGAGCAAACGTATTAATGCAGAAGTGTTAAACAGACGCTAGTACACAAAAAGAACCAGTAACTTTAAGTCCTTTTCATTAACACCATCCTACTGTCTGCTGTAGACACATTATAGTTAATTAAGCATGTTTTAAATGCAAATATTTGAGTACCTTTGGTCATATTACTTTGGTCTTACACACATCTTCTATACAGAACATACTCCAGCACACTTTAATGCGTAATTACTGTTCATTAGCTGAAATTAACACTAACAAAAATATGCCGAAGAAGTGCCCTGTGCAAAGGTTTTGGCACCTATTGTATTTTGTGTTTTGTTTTTTCCAGTATGTTAAATTCAGCAAATAATGAGAAACCGTGCACCAAAAAAGCCATATCTAAGTGTTTTCTGTAGAGAATAAATAAACTTACTTTCACTTAGAAAATCAATACAACATAATTTAAGTGGAGGGCATTCAAACTTTTGCAAATACAGCACTGAGCAAAAGTCTTGAGCCACTCATTTTTTCATATTTTGCTACCAAAAACCCAGACTTTCATGTACTTTTTTAAAGTAGTCTTGAGGTTCTCTAGGCTTCCTGAAAGACTTTCAAAGTACCAGACAAGTACTTTGGAGATATAACTTAAGGCCTGAACCAGTGAAGAAACAGGTCCAGATGATTCCAGATGATCAGGTGGTGATCAGTAAACTGGTGGTGCTGAATGCTGAGTGGTTCGAATTCCTTTATCTAGGCACCTTGTATTTTTAGGCACATTTCTAATCAATATGCCAAAGATAAGACAGTTTGACAAACATCAAATAGTTATTTTGCCCCAAAAAGGTGAATCAAAACAAAATATTAAGAAAAAAGGGGGGGTGGCTCATCCACTTCAGCACAGTGCACAGTATTTCAGTATTAGTTTAGGTTTTTATGGGTAAATTGTTATTACGATGTGCATCCAGAATATGACATTCAGTCCATAATAGGTTTTGGAAAGGCAGTATTCAGAGAATGTGCTATGGGAATACCCAAATGATGGCCAAATGTCCTTCAGTCTGTCTGACTACATATAACAACAACATTAATTTTACCCAGTGTTACATTGTACCTAGCCTCCCCTGCGCACCTGACTCTTAAAAACATATTTAACTATATAGGAAGTCTATTTGTTATGATTATCATCTAAACCATAGGAGGCAAACACCAGCCCTGGAGCCACTGTTCAGCATCATTTGAATTTTGTAATCAGACATACCTGATTTAGTTGGCCAAATATTTGCTTGGAGTACATTTTTTAAGCCCTGGAGCTAACATCGCTAATCTACAGTATAAGTCAATAGCCACTCTAGTTCTTACCCAAAATACACGCTCAAAGCTTCTCTCAAACTATTCAAACTGCATCCAGCTCTTAATTAAGGCGGAGCAGACTTGTGGATGTGGTTTAGGCTGCCCATAGCATCTGGTTACACAGTGAAGTTTTGTTCATTTTACTGGTATGGTAAGACATGCTAATCGAAGTAACTGAACGCCATAATGAGGAGCTACATGACTTGAAGAAAAGTAATTTCACTGGGGTGCTCAAACTTCTGCATACAACTACACATTTAATTTAGCTTTAATTTAGCTGCAGTTTAGGTTTTTACAAGTAATTCATTATTGCAGTGTATAGCGAGGATTAAACACAGAATACAGCAGTGGACACCATGTCTTGGCTGATTGAATTTGTGTACATGTGAACACAATGTCTTGATTTTTCACCAGACCATTCCTTTAAGAGCCCACTGGGCTGCAAATATGCTGGATACTGGCTCTTTAAGATCATGGTTCACTACCCCTCATCTAAACCAGCAAAAGCTTTGAAAGGCAGCCCACCATATGTGGATATTTGTAAGCTAGTGGCGAGGGAAGCAAAGCAAAAAGCTAGAAAAACAACAGAAATCAGAAACGCCGGTGTAAAATAAGTTTTATATTCACCTGCATATAACACTGAGGTATGCTTAGTACACACTCTGACTGCTTTGTTAGAAACCTCTCCCTTGTAGCTTTACCTTGCTGGTAAACAGAGACTGTAGCCAACATTAGAGCCACCCTCTAGCGTAATCAGTGGTCAGTTTCTGAACATATTCTTAGCTGGATATTTTGGGATATTTGGGTGTTGGACCACTTTCAACAGTGACACTAAGAAGCATCCCCTCTTGGGGCAGATGGTGGCCTGGCGGTTAATGAGTTGCCCTGTGATAGTAATGTTGTGGGTCCGAATCCCAAGACTGCCAGTGGCACCACTGAGGCACCCTTGAACAAGGTACTGTCCCCACACACTGCTCCCGGACGCTGCGTCACTGGCTTCCCATTTCTTCACTTGGTGATGGGGTTAAATGCAGAGAAAGAATTTCACACTGTTCACGCTGTGCTGTGGTGTGTTCACACAAGACTATAAAGGGGCCACTTTACTTATACCAGTGCCACACACACTTCCATCGTCAGTGCTTGGCTGAGAATGGTCCACCAGTCAAATAAATCTGGTCAACAGTGATTTTGTGGTCAAAAACTGACCAGTGAGGTCATAAAGTGGACTGGAAGTGCAAGGTAGGGGGTTCTAATAAAGTGGACACTGTACTGGATACCCGTCCAGGACTTGCCTTGCGGATGAAGGTGTACTTTGAGCTGCTGCTGAATGTGGATCTGCTGGGGCGTCACTGGTTGCAGCAAGAGGGAAGGAAGCTGGGGGCTGGGTGGTTCAGCCTGAGTGATAGATGAGGGCCCAGATTCAGGCTGGGCCCCCGTGACCAGTGGCAGGGGGGCGGAGCCAGCAGAGACAGTGGAGGGGCCAGGGGTTGGGGCAGCAGGAAAAGATACAGCTAAAGAAGAAAGGAATATACAGAACTGAGGCAATCAGGGGTGTAAAAATGCATCACAATGCACCATTCTGAAGACTTTGTAACACAGAATTAAATCTAATGGTTTTAAGTAAGGTAAGCGTTATGCATTATCCACACACACACACACACACACACATACACACACACATTTTCCACACCCAAAGGAGACTGTATGCTTTTATTGTGTCTTTCACTTTTGTGTAATGGTTCTCCAGGTCACGTTTATGCATTCAGTGTAGAAATCGATTTGTGCCTATATTTGAGCTTTCAAAATCATGGTCATATTTACACCCCTGTGTAAAAATGATTAATGAGCGTGAGCTAGGGCATGCAGTCAGAGAGGTAAACACAAAGCACCACTACAAAGCAGGAACATAAAAGATCAGCAAAATGAGCCTGCATGGGGGGCAGACAAAAACATCCAACAAAGGGGCCCTTCTGGCCAGGATACAATCCTAGCATTTGCTCATATGTTCACACTGTAAAATTCCAGAATGAGTGAAGAAGTGTATTTTTCATTTACCTTCTGGTTCGACCCCTCTTCCAACATAACTGCCTGTTCCTTCAAGAAAATGAATAAAGTTGGGCAATGTTACTACATCAGGAATAAATGAATTCAATCTGGATACTATGATGTTTAGCATTAAGGGCTTCCATCAGCTGCCAGCGTTAATGCGCCATGGCATGCTGATAACCTACAGCAAGATATTCATCTGTTTAGTCCCAAAACACAGGTTCTGCACACAGAGATGTAAGATTTAATGCAAAATATTTTTGGCCCAGCAAATAAAATATGATCGTCCACTAAACTGCCCTCTCCTGAACTGATTTGCTGTGTATTTCCTGTTTGTTTTTTTTCAGGAGTATGTGCCTCCAGGGTGCCAGATTAAAACAGTTTTAAGGTTGTGAAAGTAGGGAGAAATATTAAAGTAAGATGAAAACGAGAGCAGAAAAAAAATGGGAAACGTGCTCTAAGTACCTGAACCCAACCCGAGCCAGACACACATTTGGAAAATTATGAATGATGTTTCAACAAATTGACACACATGCTTAAGAGGTATGTAAACCATGTGTACCTAGCACAGCACCATCAGGCTGAGGTGGGATCTCTCCTTCTCCTGAATAAAACACACAAATACACACAATTAATAACCCCGCCAGTATATAGATTAAAATGTGGCCTGGCACACATTTAAAAGCTTAATTCTAAAAGAAATACTAACCATACTGGTCGACAGACTTTGACCCATCAATCTCAGGACCAGGAGGTAGAGCCTCATAAGGCAGTGCTGCATGGACAGGACAAAATGAAAGTGAGGGATTAGGGGACACAGTATATCCAAATAAAGATGTGAATGAGGCTTATAGTGAGAATCACATTTACGCAATTTACCATTCTTACACTTTCCTAAAATGGGCAAAAGTACAGACAAAATTTAGGCTTTTGGTGGTTGCTATTACTGGATTTAGCTATGCGACATATTTTTGTCCATTTGATACGAGACAGTAAGTTATACAGTGTCAAAAACCACGTAAGCAAGTACATCTGAGATTACCTAGTAACTTATAATAGTATGGATAGTGATTTAAACATGGTGTTTCACCGTTGGTTGGGTATAACCTTAGATTTCTTGCTACATTAGCGTTGAGGGCAAAATTACAAAAGCAAACTGCGGACACCAGACAGTCTCGGTTCTTCAACTATACAAAATTGAGCAATTTTCAATGGACGCTTCAACTCAGAACGTAAATTAATAATAAGGAATAAAGACACATACCCGGCTGCTCGACAGATTGACCATCCGTCACTGGGCCAACCATTTGTGCTGGCTTGCCTGAAAAGATGTTGGGGGACATGTTTATTTCAACTGTATTTATATAGTTTCGCAACACATTGTCCAAAAGAAGACTGTCCAGAAATGCGAGTTTATGCCCTGGCTGGCTCACCAAAAATTCCCCCAAAAATCCAGAGCTGCTCTGTGATCATTTACATTACATTAATGGCATTTAGCAGACACTTTTATCCAAAGCGACTTCCATTCCCTAACTGCAGGGGACAGTCTCCCTGGAGCAACTTGGGGTTAAGGGTCTTGCTCAGGAACCCAGTGGTGGTATGCTGAAGGTAGAATTCAAACCCATGACCTCTTGGTCCAGAGGCAAGTATCCTACCCACTAGGCCTCCACCACCATTGATCAGAAACTGACCACTGACCATTGATTAATGTCTCACCATATTTCCCAGCTGACTTAGCATTGCCACCATAGTTAACAGACTCTGGAGCATAAGGCAAGGCAGGCTGGCCTAGAGAGCGAGAAAGAGAGAGCAATATTAACGTACTTCCATACCAGTGCAATTCTCTTTAATGTTTATGACTGCATGTTTCTGAGCCTCACCATATTTCCCAGCCTTCCCAGCATCAGGGCCCAGACTAAGTGGCTGTCCACCATAAGGTAGTCCTCCCATTCCTCGTTCAGATCCTTTAAGAGGGGTGAAGAATTAGAAAGAATGATAAACCCCCATTATGATTAAAAGTGTAGGTCACTATATTTACCAGAGAACTTAGCCTTGCTCCCAGGTCCTAGTTGGGGTCCACCATACTGTAATCCTCCGATCCCTGTAAGAAAAAAAAACAACTGTCATATTTGCATCTATTACACAGTAATATCATTAACGCTTCACTTAAAGGTCCCTACTTGAATGACAGCCTGATCTACAATTTCATTTCGACATGCAATTTGCACAATGCTTACTGGTGGCCAAAAGCTTTCCAGTGTAGCTCCAGTGCAAGACTACATTTCTCAAGTGCCCTCGATCAAAAGCAAGCTTTGAACAGCAAACAAAAATGTCTGTAAATCAGTAAGATGTGAATAGTTATTGAGAACGATCTATTCTGCACCATTCTAGAAAAACTTGGAGAGTCAGAATCACCACTATTATAATCTCAGTCTGTTTCTTGACAACGTGCCACTTCACATCTTTCTCAACTGCTGTGTTTACATTCCAACAATTCTGCATAAATATTCAAGAATTGCTGGAATTACCCTTTAATGGAAAAGTATAGCTTAGATTTTTTCAAATCTAAACCTTCCAGAAGCCTAGAGTGATATTTTTGGCAAAAAAATAGATCCCACACACTGTAAATAAAAATATGGCTGGTTGATTCCAATGTCACTTCCTAATTCTCTTGGTGGTTAATCAAGCCAGTAAAGGCCGCTGCACACTGAAAGCGCAGCACATATAAATTTAAAACCATGTTTTTTATTTCACAAAATAATTTGTTCCTTTCTGAAGACCCACAAGGCCTTAAGGGGTTCCCCTCTATGTTTAAGGGACCTTAAACCAGGGTGTCAAACTGCGGTCCTGGGGGATAGTGTCAAGCAAAGTTTGGTGATTTTTCTGCTCTTAACCTACTTAACCTTGTTATTAACTGCTGTGTGGGTGGGTTTGAGTTGGTAAATCACTGAAGTGTGCTAGACTCCAGCTCTCTAGGACACACTCCTGGCTTGAAGTAAATGTTCATTCAGTAATAAAACAACACTTGTGGTAAAGGAAACCTGTACATCTGACCAACTGACCATATCTGGGATCGGAGCTCAATCCTAGAGGCTTAGGGTTGTATGGGGCACTGTAAGGCTGCTGAGGTCCGTAAGGCTGTTTAGGTCCATAAGACTGAGCTGCATATTGATTACCTGAACAAGGAGAAGATACAGGTGGGGGAATAATTACAAATCCATATCCATCCCAAAATACACTAACAATATAATATACCAATAAATGAGACGATGTACTTGCATGAATGTCATATTAAATATTATATTTTTTAAAAAGCATCTCTATGAGTATGACAAGCAGTGTCTGTTAAATTCCTACACAAGAACCTCAGTCTGCTTTATGAGGTACAGATTAGTGATCACCTGAATCAAATCATATTTAATAAGGAAAAGTATGAAAAAAAAAAAACACTGCTGTAATCAACACTCTCCTCTCGCAATGTGACCCGTTGAATGGCAAAACACAACTGGAAGTACATCAAAGGTAATTATTGCCATTTTGTTTCTGAGTGAACAAATTTGTTTTCTTTTAATTATTCAAGTTCTGTAAACACTGCATCATTTCTCTTATTTTGATGTATTATCAAAATTTCCTTTAAAATTATGCTTTAAAGAACAATATTTCTATTTGGGAAATTAGGAGAAATATTGTCAGCAGTTCTTAAGAACCAAGGCAAAGCTGTTCAGTTCAATGCTTGCACCTATAAAAGATAAAACCTGAGAAACTGAACGTTTTTGCAGTGGTCTCTTCTTCTTATTATTTTTTATAAATATGCAAATACAATTCATGCAATTCATATCAAATACATGGAGTAGAAACTTAAGAGACAGACCATATTTTCCATAGGGGTCCGAGCCATATCCCATGGGCGAACCAGCAAAAGGCAGGCCACCGATACCTATTCAGAAGAAGAGAAAAGATTATCACAGGCAAAATGTGGCACAAATGAACGTTTTACACTAAGTTCTTTCAAAGTCTGCTGCTCACCATATTTTGTTTGAGACTTTCCTTCAGAGCCCAGTCCCATCGGCTGAGCCCCGTAAGGCACATCTGTCAGAAGACAGGCGTTCTGAATGAGACTAGTAGTAATTATCCCCATTTTTCTTAGAAACACTAGAATGATTCCTACAGAACAATAAAACAATTTAAACACACATATAAAAATAAAATAAAAGTATGTTACCATAAGCACCAGCGGATTTTGCCTCAGGTCCAAGTTCAGCAGTCTGGGGTTGGATCCGACTTGTTCCTATATCAACACAAGGGTTAGAGTATCATTCCGGGCAAGAACACACTAATACAGTCAAAAACACTTCTGTATTTATTACCATCTAGTGCAGCAGGTATAATAGGTGCACCATTGTACGGTAGTTGTCCTGGTCCTCCTACAGGAACAGAGATGAAAAGGAATGCAGAATCTTAGCATGGCAAACACTAGCAGAAACAATAACATTGCTGCCAATACCAGCTATAAGTAGTACTACCAGGGTCTAAGTGATGGGGACCGTTTCTGCAATCCATCCATGTCTGGGAGTCCAAGAGAGCTTTGCAAGACTTACTGTCCACTCTGGGTGGGTAGGATTACAGATTCTTTCTAAGAAGCTAATGCTCCAAATGTGGACGCAGATAATTACTGCATAATGTTGGTTCAAATAAAAGAAGTTAGCTGGCTAAGCGTCTTTTCTCAACTATCTAGTGTAATTAAAAAGAGGAGTATTGTCTCCCCCACTTCTTGAATTATGTTACATTTTGGCAGAATATTCCCAAATTTGAACAAGTGCGTCTGTGTATGAGGCACATTTTAGTGTTCCACAGCGTCCTTTCTTTTTCCACCCACTTCCTAGAGAAATCTAGGCTGTTCTTACTATGAAACACACGAAAACAGGCTAATTGTGCTCTCTTGGGGTCCCAGCCACAGATGGCTGTGACTCCTGATAATCAGGCCGTTGCTTATGGAGTTGTACCACTTAGGAACCCAGTAGCATCCCCTCTACCCCAAACTTTCACCGACCCTAGTAACAGCAATCAAAGTCATTAGTAACAAGCAATCTAGAAATCCTAAGATCTAATGCAGTTTCATTTTACAGTTTCTTTTACATCATAAATAAACACTTACCCTCAGCAGGCTGATATCCATTACCTACAGATGGAAAACAGATGAAAGTAGAATCAGAAATGACACTTTCCGGAAATGAACATAACATTATACATATGAGTCAACGGCAAATCCACACTGTGTGTGTTGATCTTACCAGTCTTGCCTTTGATGGGCCCACCATAGCCGGCCGGACCTATCCAGACAAGATGTAAATATGAAGCTGTATACAGAACATCTAACACCATTTATGGATCATTTATAGTTGATCAATGTCTCACCATTCCCATATCCATAGCCAGCTCCGGGGAGAAGCCCTTGGCCATTAGCATAGCCTACATGTAGAACATTTAATTGAAATAGATAAGAATGGTGTGAACTCGATGTCTACCAATAAACAGAAGAAAATAAGTGTGCAGAAAAGAATAGGTTACCTGGCTGTTTGGGATTACCGCCATATCCTCCAAAACCTGACCATTGGGAATAAAGACAGATTATAGATTGTTTAGCGTCTTCTTGAATTGATAGCACAGTCACATCAAAACCATGTATCTCTATATTTTTCCATGCAATCGTTTTGGCAACAAACATTGCACTTTATTATGTTCAATTATATTCTTATTTTGTGTTATGTAATACATTTGCATTACTTAATTTACATAGCAAGAATATTCTACTGCTTAGCAATGATTTCAGGCCTGGCAAGATTGTTAAAAGCTTTATAAAAAGTTTTTTTTTTTTTTTTTAAATATATTATAAATTCAGCTCAAAATGTAGAAAAAATAGTAGAATTAGTAAAATTAGTATACTAGTCTAATATTTTGTTAAGGTAGTAAGATGATTCAATATCAAGATTCAAGTTTAGTTTCTCTATAAGAAAGATTCTAATAAGAAAATGAAAGCTAATACTAAAGGCTAAAAGTTGGCATCCCCCAGTACAGTACAGTGTACGAGTATTTTTGTCCTTTTCCTTTTTCCTGTGGCTTAGTTGTGTTTTCATCATCTAGTACTGATTTCAGTGCTAGACAACGTGGCCATTGCAGCAGCCCACACAATATCATAAGATATCAGACATCGACAAATCAAACTTCCACCCATAGACTCCAGTTGGGCAGTACACCAAAGTGTACAAGTGCACCAAAGTTTCTATTTCTTAGAAATTTTTTAAATAAAAATATTCTCTCTTTTGCATTGATGTGTGTGTGTCATTTGTGAGTTTTACCTGATTTGGAGGCTTTAGCTCCTCCACTGTTTGGGTACCATGCTCCAGGACCTCCATAACCTGTGGGTCAAATACATGATTATTTATGTGAAGACACACAATGCATTAACTCAGCTCTTGAGATGAGGTTTATTACAAATAGTTCTGTACAGTTGTCACATGGTCTAGATATTAATGTCTCTAAATAAAATATGAAATGCATTCATTTTAATACATGCAAGTCAAACACAGTGTTAACAGGGACAATAGAGGGAAAATGGTCTGTTTTTTTAAAAATGACAAAAAAAACCCAACAGATATTATGGGGAAACAGAAGAAAACATACATACAGTTCAGAGTTAGTGTTACAATCACAGCTGTCAACAAGATTAATGTATTGAAAAAATAAGAAAATGTCTGCATTAGTCTACTAAAAAAACAAACAAACACATACACAGTGACAAGATATCATTTATATCCAGAGTTTCCCAGTGTAATCCTCGGGACCCTGCAGCAGTTGGGACAGAAATATGGCCATCTAGGGTCCTGAAGGACTAGGTTGGAAAACTCTAACCCAAACTATGAAATGTTTTCAGATTTTGAGGAACAAAAAAAAATAAATAAACAAAAAAACACCTTACACAAATGTACACTATTTTTCAATGACCTAATGTGTAGTCAATCAGTCAAAATGTTACTTTTCCAGCTTAGGACAAAGCTAACAAGCACCAAACTAGAGATCAATGGTCAGGCAAACATTTCTGTACAGACATCACCAAAACTTCTCTTAACTTGTTCAACCGGCATCCAGCTCGTCACGTAGGTGGAACAGACTTGTGGATGTGGTTTAGGACACAGCATGACATGTGAGGTGTGAAGATGAACAAAACTTTTCCACTACCAGCAGCCTTTTTGTATAACAGGGTCTGTTTTCACAAACCACCTCAAGAGAAGAACTGCAACGATCATCATAAATACGGTGGAATCTGATCAATGATCAATCATCTTCAGCCCTGTTGTCTGAAATACAAGTGAATACTAGATCCTAAGCCACATCCAGAGGTCTGCACCACCCCTAGACAAGCTGAATGAGGTTTGAGTGGGTTGAGAGATGTTTGGAGGAAAGTATTTAGAGAAAATATTTGGGTGACTTCTGACTTCTGGTGTTTGTTAGCAACAGTAGCTCCTTAAGAAACAAAATTTGAAAAAAAAATAAAATGTCTTGGCTGATTGACTATATCTGGGGTAAGTCAAAAAATGGGTCAATCCAAATCTAAAATCTAAAATAATGTCATCTAAAAAAACTGCACAAAAATAACATTTTATGTTTCTTTCAATAATCTTTGGAAGTTCAGAGGGTAGAATAGTTAATAGAGTTCATTTTTATCCAGTATAATAATGTCTGTATTTAAACAACCTGTCTTATTTCAGTATTATGTTTTCATTAGAATCAATATATATAATTTCTTTTATTATATTATGCCCAACAGGAAATTACTCAGTCAGAAGATGTAGCTAAGCGCGCTCTCCCATTGGTCAGGCCTTCAAGAGCTAAACTGAAGTCCTGCTTTGTCAGATTAACCATCAACATAATTTGGAAAAGGAATCAACCAATCAAATTCTGATTTGCGATGGGTGAAGCCATTTTTTTTTGCCAGAGAACATCACTCTAGGCCTTCTGGAAGTTCTTGATACGTCACTGACTATGAATACGGCCAAGAGTCGGACTGTGTTTTGTTATATGTGATTCAGGCCTTACTCTAATAGTCATGGCTCGCCACTGCTAGTTAGCAAACACATACCCTTCAAAAGACTGTGCAAAGTCTGTTAAACTAAACAACACATACAGCGACATGCTCTTTAAACATTCTGCAACACAAAGACAATTGAAAGGTTAAGGACCATGTTTATCAAATCTGATTACTGAACCAAGTTCTAGACCTGGTTCTAGGTCAATACTCTTACTTCAGATTCATGCAGGCTATGAAAAAGACTAACACAATGTTAGATGGTAAAAAGACACAGACATACAACACAAGAACACAAGCAACAAGCATCGTTTACCAGGACTGGGCAGCTTAGTCCATTGTCCAGAAACTCCGCCAGGTCCACAGTCTACATAACATCCATTTCAAGGAACATTAAAAAAATGGAATAATCTGCATAATTGAATGTAGTTGCTGGTAAATGACTGGTTACAAAATTATAGATAGGTTTAAATTTACCAGGCTTTGCAGGCTTTGCCCCCTGCCCATTAGGTTGCCCCTGGCCTGCCAATTCTAGGGGTCACAGAGTATAAACTCAGGTTAAAACAATGAAATAAATGTTAAAAAATCTGACTGTTCCAATTTACAGTCTAGAACTTTAATATACAGTGGAAAAACATGTAAAAATATGATCTGTGCAAACATGTTACGTTTACGTTTCCGTAACAGTGGTGGAAGGGTTGGTGAAACATGATATTGACTTTTGTCCTCGCAGGTATGTAGGCCTATCATTTAAAATGATCAGTCTCTTGTTTTGAAACTATCCAGTTTTTTCTATGTCAGTGCTACAGTAAGAGCAATACACTTAATCTGTCCTCACAAACTCAAAAATCCTGTCGGACATTAGGAAATGCAGGACTCGATTGGTAAATCAGTGTCTAGTTTGGTTAGATAATAGGAGAAAGGGGCTAGTAATTGTGCAAACTGCTGCTTGGTCAAATGCAATTGTCACAGAATTGTCACATGGTACCAAAAACAATACTAGTTCACCAGAATCACTGTAAAAGTTAAATCACCACTAAAGGCTTCACCATCATTGCTTCTGATGTTCTGTGACATGATTGCTACCTAGCTCCCTTCAGGACCAGAGTTTCACTCCCATGGTATAAGGAATAATGGGTTAGCATGTAATTATTCAGCAATAAGACTGCTGTCCATTTTTTTAGTTGAATTTTTAGCTGAGTTTTTGCTATTGGGCGCTGCTTCTCCTCCTGTAGTTTTTGACAGATCGGCACCATTCCGACTGGCTAAAGAGACAGGCTTTAGGAGAGTTGTGTCCAGAGACCCTTGACTGGAATGAGTCAGTATCAGCTCATAAACAGCCTTTATGGCAATAAAGTGCAGATCAGTTATGAAATGAAATACATATGTCCCTGTTTTTCTGGTTTATTAAAAATAATCAACCTTTGCTTGTGTTAGCTCTGAGGCTGCTGTTACTTAGCCAGAAAGCTGTTACCCAGCTCAGTCAAAACAAAACATTGCTTCTGTGGGTAAAAAAATGTGCTATACTAAGGATGCTAATGTGCATTAATTTGGGAGTTTAAGTGAGCCACACATTTTTGCTCAACAGCAACTTTTTTCTGCAACATTTGCACTCTCTGTCTCTCTGTGGCCCGTCCATTTTCAGGCATACACACTGGAAAATGAGCTTGTATTCATGCTACATGTAATTCAATGAACAAACCAAATGTTTGGGTGCCTCTCTTTCTGTGCAAGTCTGAGTACATGCCACTTCTTGGACAATGTCTCATTTGATTGGATATTGAAAATGAATGTAGGGAGAGAGAGTGAGAGACTTAGAGAGTAGTTTGAGATGTCCTCTCTTATCAATGCAGCTTGTGTATTCAAATCAAGCAAAATGTCAAATGTTTGCCCCTTATACAGTGTCTCAGGAGTAGAGCGCATTTTCTTGGTGAAATGCATTCTAGACATTTGATCAAACGTCATCAGAAATGAAAAAGGTTTCAGTAAAGATGGTTAAATTCACCAGAAATACCTATTCATGATACATTTAACATTTATCATATTGGTCATGAAGAATTTATCAATGAACCACAAGACTGCAAGCATTTACCAGAGTTTGCTGCCTTAGGGCCTTTTTGTTGAGTCATGGCACGAGTTGGTTCTGGTGCTGGTGGAGGACCCTCTGTCTGTCGAGCCAATACATCTGATGCCACTGGCTTTGGACCTTTTGTTTGTGGAACGAAAGATTGGGAAGCTTTGGACTGAGGCAATACTGGAAGTAATCCAGGAACTACAGGGTGCTGAGCATTAGCTTGTGAAAAAACTTGCTGTTGGTTCGCTGGTTTTGGAGCTTGTCCCTGGGGAACAAATGGGAATACGTGACCTGGATATTCCGGCTTGGGAGCTTTTCCCTGAGAAGCAAGAGGCTGGGAAGCTACTGGAAATTGCCCTTGTGGGACAACCGAGGCTGGTTTGGGACCTTTACCCTGTGGAAGCACCCGGGCTGGCTGTGGGACTATTTGCTGGGGGACGGCAGAAGCAAGCTGAGTTCCCACTGGTTTTGGACCTTTGCCTTGCAGAATCGAAGGGACTTGACTTTGTACCTCAAGTTTTGGACCCTTCCCAGTTGCTACCAATGATGGAACTCCTAGATTAGATTCGACTGCTGAAGGTACTCCTCTGGTAGGCTCAGGTTCAGCTGGTGGTACAACTCCCTTGGTGTATGCTGGCACGACTGGAACCCTTGGTGCCTCAGGGCTGAGACTTACCCCATTTGGTACAGTGCCATATCCTAGGAATCAAAGTATTATTACTGCAAACTATCAAAGATGCAATTGTTCCTAAGTGCCCTGCAAATGGAAAAGGGCAAAAACATGCGACATGGCGTGCACAAACAAAGAGGTCAATCCACCACTGATATTGTAGCAGGAGAGACAGTCACAGAAGACATGCAACAGTTCAATGAACACAAAAAAAAGACACGTGATCAAAATGTCAATGTTAAAATTTCAAACAACACAGAAAAAATAATCCCAGGACTCACAGACCCAAAAGTTTCCAACAAGTTATAAGAAGTTGTTCATAGTGACGTGGTGTAATGTACCCTTAATTGTTATCAGTTCATTTGAAGTCTTTGTTTGATAAAAAATACAATTCTGCCTGTATTGGAGCAGGTTGATCTGTTAAATTATGCATTGCTTACCCTTAATGATGTGGAATATATGTCAACTGAAATGTGTATGATTTACCAAACTGGAGTATTTTACTGCTTTTAACTGCTATTTTTATTGTGTCAGTTGTAGATGACTCTTTGGTATCAGCTGTGCTGTTTATTAGGTCTCTGAAAATGTGTGAATTGTTTTAACAGCATTTTCACTCCTAACTGCTCTCTAGCAGAGTCACATTTCACACACAGAGTGATGAGAATTGTCTTAGTTATTAGTTATAAGGAAAAATATTTTGTTTGATAATACTAATGAACAATGACCAAGTTGATTTCCATTCAGGGACATTTGGAGCCCTGCAGCAAGAGGCTACCTTTGGGTCAGTGCTGAGATTCACGAAGAACAAAACTCAAAGGTGTGTGACAAACAGCATACACATGAAGCAGAAATTACCAGGTTTAGCAACTTTAGGTACTCCAGCAGGGACACCATAACCTGGGAACCAGATTTTGAAAAGGTAAAAAATTGTAGCCAATATAAGAGTTTCTTCAAAGAAAATCATAGTCAGTACTTCAATGTATATAACCCACGCTGTGAAACATTTTCATGTATGTTGGAACCAAAATGCTGATTTGATCATGAACTTCTAATGACATATTAGACATTTATCAGCATAACTGAGCTATGCAGATAATGACCCTGACTGTAATCATTTATCAAAGAGAGAGAGTTTACCTGGTTTAGGTGCTTTAGCGCCTCCACTGGGATAACTTCCATATTCTACAAGGAAACACCATATGAAATGACCATCTGAGATGCCAAACTGTTCTAAGTATATAATGTCCCAAAAAACATGCCCTGTTCCAATTTCAAAGTTTCTGTTTACCTGGTTTGGGTGCTTTGCTGCCCCCACCGGGATAAGATCCATATCCTGTGAGAGACAGGAACTTAAGCTGTAAAATTTATAGCCACTGATTGTTTCAAAAGTTTT
>JBBIGA010000106.1:27654653-27675909 GCA_037576975.1 Alestes dentex | reverse complement strand
CACCATGTGGTTTTGTATGTATGATAGGGGGGAACAGTTTATGATTGAGGAGTCTGATGGCCTGAAAGAAGAAACTGTTTCCCATTGTGGGGGGGATTCTTGTATGCTACAGAACCTTTTGCCAGACAGGAGGGAGAAGAGTGTGTGAGGGGTGTGTGGGGACAGTGCTTGTGGCTTTGTGGATGCAGCATGTGGTTTAAATATCAGTGAAAGAGGGGAGAGAGACCCTGATGATCTTCCCAGCTGTCCTCATTATCCTCTGAAGGGTCTTGTGATCCAAAACGTAACAATTTCCACACCGATGTGGGAAATGCAGGCCGGCGTTGACACTTTTTAATGTTCGTATCTGTCGATAGAGACAGATATCAGAATGTCGAAATCAGAACTAGATCCAGTGAAACTTTTATCTACAAAAAAGTAACTTTTCAGGAGTAACTTTTAAGATTTTACTTGAAATGATAAAGGATTTGTTTTGGTTGCAGTGGCTCATTTCTACAGGGTCACAAATTTAGTGAAATAATTCAAGTCCAAATGTTTTAACAACAGCGGCCCAGGCTCACCTCAAAATTCTGTCCTTCTAGAGTACAACAAATATCAAATATCCTTCTGAAATATGGACCAAATAATTCAGGTGTGGATTTTTAAAAAATAATATATACCAATACCAGTATGATACTGATGATCATTATCCATCACTAGAAAAAAATCTTCATGAGAAAATTACCAGAATAATGAGCAGACTGACCTTCAAACTTTGACAAATCATGTACAAAATGTCTACTTGACTGCTGATTTACTATAAGTAGTGAAAACACTGGCAGTAGTAGGCAGAGGTGCACAGGCTACATGTATAAAATATGTATTTATCTTATGTAGTGAAGTTTAGTTAACCGTAATAACTGGCATCACTGTCTTCTTTTTATCCACAGGGAGAATGCAAGTTTGGGTCTTCTTGCTGCACTGTAGACCTGTGTATGGTGAAGCTGAATCAAAAAGTTTGTGAACACACTCCCAGGTGTCATTCACTTTTTCAACCCTGGTAACACTGCAGAATGCTATTTTCTAACATCCTAATTTGTCGTAATTTGTATGGGACCAAAATCACAATTTATTTTTACATGATGATTTTCCGATTTCTCTTTATCCTTTAGAGTCTAACAGCTTCAGGACTGAAATATGTAAATTACTTTGAATTGATTGGCTCAGCAGGGATGGTCAGGGTTAAACTGCTGTAGACTGAATGTGCAGTTGTTTACTTTCCATATATGGACATACATAAACCAGGGTTTGAACGTTACATGAAAATTGCAAGAACCCTTTAAAGCCTGCAGTCTTTTTATTAACTTTTTTTAACTTGACAGTGAACTAATTGCAATTTCGGCAATATTTCAGGTTGAGTGCGGAGCTGTCTACTTGTCCAGAAAGCCAAAATGGTTAGCACTCCACTGCCCCTGCCTGTGCACTTTTCCTACGCCCAGCAGTCATTCTCTCTAAAAAAGCGCCGTCTGCCCTTCTCCTCCTCTGCCTCGTCAGACTCTGTGTCTCCTCAGCTGCCACTCTCGCGTTCCCTGCCTCCACGGCCCCCATCCAAAGGCTGCCCCCCTCTGAGCCGTGTGTTTCCTCAGCGCCGTTCACCCTGGACCCCCCTGTCCAGTGCGCTGATCAGCAAACCCCCACCACTCACCCTGTACAACCAAAGCCTGCCACAGTCCTTCTTCAGCCAGTGCTTCATCAACTTAGGCCTGATTGGCAGAGGCTCCTTTGGGGAGGTGTACAAGGTGAGCTTTCTGTATGCTAACCAGAACAGAACAGGTAATAAAAGTCAGTTACAAAAAATTCAGATTTTTTAAAAATTCCATCTCTTTTTCTGTTGTTTGCTGTTGTCATCATTAATTTGTGCATCAGATGTTTTCTTTTATAGTGAAACAAAGCAGATGAACAATGACCGCATGGATTTAAAACATTAGAGTATAATTGACCGCATGGATTTAAAGCATTAGAGCATATTTTTTATACTTGTTTCTTTTATTTTTACCCTCTTGTCCACTTCAGTGGATTGTCAGCCTTTTTTTTGGGTAAGGAAGGTTAAAATGCTGTAATAAGCAGATGTAAATGTAGGGGTGGGGGAAAAGTTTACCCACTTTGAATATTTAAGGAAATGTATACAATACATGACATTACATGACACTATTTTTTCCCCTAACATCTGAATATAAGTCACATTAAGTAGAATTGCTTATGCTCATTTTTTGATGATGCACACAGTTGGCCAGTGGTCTAGACGTATTGACCAAATCGACAATATTCTCAGAAAAGAACTTGTGACGTAATTTGGCAGGATAAGTATCATCATATTTCCCAGACATGTGTAAAGGAATTTGTTCCATCATTAAAGCAATTATTTCAAAACATACCTGTTTTACAATGTAGTGACCATATACATGCAATTGTTACTGAGAAGTAAACAATCAGTTACATGGGCCCTTTAAATAAATAATGCATCTGCAAAAAAAATAATGTTGATTGGATTTTAGTAAAAATAAAATACAGTGTGTGTGTGGTTCCTGCACTACTGTTGTACTATAGCACTACAGCCCTTTAAACTCCTTTGCTCCATCAGGTGAAGAGTCTGTTGGATGGACGTGAGTATGCGGTGAAGCGTTCAGTACAACGTTTCCGTGGCGAGACTGAACGCACCCAGAGTATCAAAGAGGCTCGTAATCACGAGCGTCTCCATCCACACCCGCACATCCTGGGCTTCAGTGCTGCCTGGGAGGAAAGAGGACATCTCTACATTCAAACTGAACTCTGCTGCACTAGCCTGTTGCTCCATGCTGAGGACCAGCCCTCAAACCAAGGTCAGCTGTAGTTGTGTTGGCAATGCTTCAAGAATGATTCCCATAATAATTAATGTTTTATTAGTATTTAACATTTTAAAGTGATGGTTCTTTGAAAAAGGTGTAATTATTCTTCTTATTATTTGGTTATGCTTGGAATTGAGGAGAAAAAATTCCAGCCTGTGTATTGACTTGTTCTTCCAGGTGAGAGGTGTGCGTGGGATTACCTGTGTGATTTGCTCTTGGCTCTCGATCACCTGCACTCTCAGGGCTTTGCTCACCTGGACCTGAAACCAGCCAATGTTTTCCTCACGAGCTCCGGACGCCTGAAACTTGGTGACTTCGGCCTGCTGCTGGAACTGCCCAGGCAGAGTGGGGGTGGAGAAAGAGACACAGAGAAAGAGAAGAGAGAGAGAGATGATGCACAGGAAGGAGACCCACGATACATGGCTCCCGAATTGCTGAGGGGAGAATACGGAACCGCTGCAGATGTCTTTAGGTTAATGAAGTTGCTTTCACTGTCTTTTTAATTAATGCTTTATCAGATATTATTGATAAGCCATAGTTAACATTTTTGGCCAAAATCCCAACATAAGGTTTTTTTTTGGACTGGTGCATGGGGAGCAAAAGAAGCAACTTTAACAGTTACACTTAACATTATTTCTCATATTGTATAAAGTGTTTTATATTCACACAACAGTGTTAACACATCACACTTTACAATAGATGTGTAACGCTCTGTGTTGTCTTTTCTCATTCGAAGCCTGGGTGTTTCCATTCTTGAGTTGTCCTGTAACATTGAAATACCTAAAGGGGGAGAAGGCTGGCAGCACCTCAGGAAGGGTTATCTGCCATCAGAATTCACTAATGGTAAGTACATAAAGTCAATTTCTCTATATATTTCATCATCACATGAGTTACCCATACCACCCTTTGGTTTACATAAAACTGATAATCTGTTTACCAGGGAATTCTGTTGGTTGTGGAGACTGTACAGTCAAATTGCAGTCTTTGACCTGTAGACTTTAGTCACAGTCTGGTCGGTCTGTTCTGTCAAAGCATCAATGCTCTTTAAAGCAGTTTCCCAGACATGGATTAAGCCTAATCTTAGACTAAATTGCAAAATGTCAATGGTGAATCACCATGAGAATGATTTTTTTTTTTCAAGTCTGAAACTGCAAACCAGTTGATAGTTCATGTATTAGTTCAGCAGTTATCCCTGTTTACTCATTATATTGTTTCATTCCAGATTGCTTTTTGAATGAAGCATGCATGATACAGGGCAGACAGAACAGAGATCATTACAGCCTGTTTAATTCTAAGGGACATGGAGAGGCTGGAAAATGATTATGTAAAAATGGGTTATGTTTTTGTTATATGAAATTTACAGCAAAAAAAAGCCTTTTAATACATGTTCAGGGAACCAACCTTATGATATACATCTACTGGTATGGTAGCATGTAGCTGATTATGCTAATTGTGGTTCAGTTCGCTCCCAAATGTCCTTTTACAACATAACAGCTTCTGTTATGTGACACTTGCCAAAAGAGGTGAAGTTTTCATAAAGGCACATGATCTTGAGGTTTGATTTAAGCAGGAAAAGCCCAGCTTTAAGCCCCAGACATGTTTCACGCATTTGTATATATGTGTGTGTCTGTGTGCCTGTATGCCTGTGTGTGTCTGTTTTAGATCTGTCGTCAGAGCTGCAAGGTGTTCTGAGGCTGATGTTGGCCCCGGAGCCCTCAGACAGAGCTACAGTTCAGCAACTTCTGGCCCTGCCCTCAGTGCGCAAACACAAGTGGAGACGGCAGATTTCACTGCGACTCCACGAGAGCTGGCTGTCCATAATTACTCTTACACAGGTAAATACTAAACAAACACCTGTGGTTCTGTGAATTGGCCTGTCCCATGTGACATCACTTGCCATTTTTTAACAGGGAAATTAGCAAAGAACACCAGATTTTCATTAATGATTAACATCATGTATTCTCCCATATTTTCTCACGTTCTCCTCTTCATCTACATCTTATTTTTTCCTCCTTTAATCACAGTGCCTAGTGCCTACATATATAAATGATCATTTCTTAGGGTAGGCATATAAACAGTAACAGCGTTAAAATTAATTTCTGTTTAGAAGACAACTTTTGAATATCATTACAAACATCCCATTACATTACAAAAATTCCAGGACCGCTAGTGGCACCTCTGTGGTACACTTGAGTGAGGTGCCATCCCCACACACTGCTCCCAGGGCGCTGTGTTCCTGGCAGCCCGCTGCTTCACTTGGTGGATGGGTTAAATACAGAGAAAGAATTTCGTGCTGTTCACAATGTGTGCTGTGGAGTGTTCACGTATGACAAATGGTTACTTTACACTTTACACACTTCGAACACTAAATTATAGGCAAACCGAAGTATGCTGAACTATTCTTAGACTGAATATAAGATAATTAAAGGATAGACCCTCGCATCGACAAATTGTAATTGTGTTTGTTACTTGGATCCACTATGTCATTATCTTTGCTCTGCAGGTCTGTCCTACTGTCAGTAGCAACACATTAAAGCTAAGCATTTGTTTGTTTGTGATGCATCCAAATTTACACTGAGGTTTCAGGTTGGTTCTGCGCTTAGTTGTAGCATACCAGTATTGCTGTAATTGCAAAAATCGTACCTGTCACATTTTCTATGGTATAACAGATTAACTAGTACCTACTACCTAAAAGTTTCTAAAAACCATTCCTAGGATGGAAGCACTCCATGTGCTTAATATTCACTTTTTCCTCTCCGTGTTTTCTCAGTTCATCTTATCTGCAGGCTGGAGCTTTTTGTCCTCCCTCAATCTGCTTTTCGTTCCCCGCTGTCCTCCGCAAGCGCCCTCTACACCGCCCCGCGAGAGCTGGGAGAAGGAGGGTGACAGTTTTCTGCACCACAGCGCAATGCTGTCAGAGCCAGACACACCAACAGATGTGTTTCCACCAGATGCACTGGGCCTACAACACTCTCCTACGTTCTCACACAGGTACAACACACACCTTTTTTTTCCCTCTAAATCCATAGAAGGTACTGATGCAGAATTTTGTTGCATCATTTATGAATGGGTGTTTGTTTTTAGTAGGTAGGAACCTTTCAAATGTGTTTTAAAAATAAATTATACAATCTTCATTCATCCCAGATATAGTCAGTCTTCTGAGACATGTGGTGAGTAAAGTCTGCTTCTTCAGTTTTGCACTGGAGGTATGAGGCTAATGGAAGTGATGGAAGATGACACCTCATCAAATAATCTTAAGTAAACTGAAAGCCTAAGAGGGTATTCAGGTGTCGTCTCTTCAAGTGTGAGGCTTGCCATGGTGTAAAAAGTACCCTTTTAA
The DNA here is from genome assembly GCA_037576975.1 of Alestes dentex. Lineage (NCBI taxonomy): Eukaryota > Metazoa > Chordata > Actinopteri > Characiformes > Alestidae > Alestes > Alestes dentex. The sequence continues at coordinate 27,669,705 of JBBIGA010000106.1, read as the reverse complement.
GAGACTGAGTTTGTGTCACTTCAATGTGCCAATCTGCTATGTCAGCGACGCCAGGTTGGAGAGACTGTTGCATTTGATTGAAACATGAATACTTCGGAATACTGGCATAATTTCCTTAATTAATAAATGACCAATATAACATTTTTGGGCATTTGTTTAATTAGGTTATGTACTTTTTAGACTAATGTTTTAGGTCATATACATGCGGAAATATTAATACAGTGGGCCATTTTAGTTGCTATACCTACTTTGTATCTATACTCAAGTCATCACCATTGACCATAAAGCTGCATTTTAACTGTACAATTGTAATGTTGTAATTGTGCTAAACAGACTGTAGTCCACCGATTTGCTGAACAGTGAGTTAGCTCATAGGAAAACTAAAGAAGCAAATTTTGTCTACTGTCTCTGTATTTTACACAGTTTTGTTTAGCATTTTTTTACCTAGCGACGTGATGCTGTTCTCATCTAATGCAAATGTCTATTTTGTCTGATCAGAGCCCGGGCGAGGTTATCTGTTGGAAGCACATCTACCCCACTGCCGGACTCGAGCATGCTTGCTCATGACAGTCTCACAAACACTCCCACCTGCACCCTCACCCACACTCCTTCCAGCATCCGATTGAGCGGCTGCAGACGCGCACTCATGGGCTCGCCCAGGCTCAGCCCGATCCGGTTAGGAACTCCCTCTGGATCTAATCGATCTCTGGATTCCCAGCTTCTCCCAGACTCTCCGGCTTCTAGCCACTCGCGCCGCAGTTGGGCCGAAAACGATCAGAAAAGCAGCTTTGAGCCCAAAAACCTGCTCAACCTTTTCGATGAAACAACTCTAGAGAGCGAACCCTGAGGGGGAAAAAAAGCATGCTCATCACTTTGTAAAGGAAATATTTGTGACCTCCGAATGCAGCATGACTGAAGGGGGAAAAAAGTGTTGTGAATTTTGTTTAGTGATATTTTTTTGTACATCTTTGGCTTGTTTTGTGTGGATTTTCCTTGAGTTTGTACATTTTTCCACTCTAATGTTGCTCTTTTGCCATGTATTATACAGTGTATTACAAAATCTTTTGTCTGTACACACATGAGATTCTTGATTGTCAAGTCAGAATTCACCTGTATCCTTTCTGAATGTACCATTCATCTGTAAAGAACTAAAAATCAAATGCGTTTTGTGCTATATTATTTATAGTTAAATTCACAATCAGGAAATTAGTTGTACGGGTGGAATTAAGTTATGCAGACTATCTGCATTTCTGTAATCTACTTTCCCAGAAGAGCTATATATATATTTTTTTTTTCTGGAAAATACTTTAAAAGGGAACTGAACAAACACCCCTGAAATTCTGCCATTTCAGCAATTCCAGGATGGAGACATTTGCTTTCATGTGTTTGGTTTTTTTTTTTTTTTGCACTACCCATTTCCCAGTTTGCTGTTTTTTGTGGGAAAATAAAGTGAGTAGTGGGAGTGTGTTTTATTTATATATATATATATATATATATGCCTACTAGATTAAACCCCTTCACCTAATGGTTCCATTTTATTTTATTTTTGCTGGAGTGTCCCTCTAAGGCCACTTCTCTGCTTTTGTCTGGGAAACAAAAGTGGGGGGACCAAACGAATGATAATAGTTCCCTGCGATCCAGAGTTATTAGCCGAAAACCGTTCACCTCGCCCCGGGTGTCCCATTACTTTTGTCCGAGGTGAACGGTTTTCGGCTAATAACTCCGGATCGCTGGGGGGCTATTATGGCAAACGAGGGGTCGTTGGAAAGGTGTCACCGAGCCCTATCTAACCATGAAGTTTCACATTTAGAGTGCGAGATATAATTTTCATATTTAACATTGAGATTTAAGGTCAATCTTCCATGTTGGTGAGGGGATATCACAGCACGCAGTCCAGCCCCCTGCAAAGTAACTGTATTCACGGGACGTGGCCAATTAGTATATCTTCTGAACATTTAGGGTCGGTTTCCCGAACAGGGATTAAGTTTAGTCTTGGACTACCCTTTCCTTTTCAATGGAAAATCTATTCACAGCACTACATAATCCAGGACTAGTAACATTTAACAATTACACAGCAAGAAGTACCAAATGAACCAAAACGTAACAAATTGTACGTTTTTTTTTTCACACATTTAGCTCTAAATGTGTGAAAATTGTGTGAACATTGCACTTAATGCTGATAAAATGACACCTCTATATTTGTGTAGCTGTTTTTACAAACGGCACCCCATAGGACAGAAAAGTTTCTTCCCCAAATTGTGTCCACAAAGTTGGAACTATGGCGTTGTTCAAAATGTCTTGGTGTGCTGTAGCATTAAGATTGTCCTTTACTAGAAGTTTAACAATTACACAGCAAGAAAATGTACCAAAATGTTTTTTTTTTTTCCACACATTTAGCTCTAAATGTGTGAAAATTGTGTGAACGTTGCGCCTAATGCTGAAAAATTTTAGATTAAGCATTAAGATTGTCCTTTACTGGAAGTAAGGGACCACCTGAATTCAATAATTAAGAGGCGTGCCAATATTTTTGTCGATATAGTGTAGGCAGCATCTCAGTCTTGAAGATGCCAGCTCACAGCACTGTTTCAACAAACCTGACACAGCGTTATATTTTTGTACTCCAGTAGGGGGACGGCAGGGGAGGGATTTACGTACGATAATCTGGCGAGCCGTCCACCAGCTTTGTTGACGGTAGCCTGGAGGATTAGCGTGCTAAATGTGTTAGCCTGTGTCGACTGGACTGCTGGAAAACAGAATTTTAAAAATAACGAATAAGGAACAGAGCGTAATATGTGTGCAGTGCTGTTGTTCTCAAGAGTAAGACTCTGAATGAACTCTCCGCTGTGTCTAAACTCCGTAGAAAATTATGAATTTAGTCTAGACACGTTAGCCTGGACTCGCTAGCTGAGCAGCTATTTGTGCTCCGAGCTTCTAAACAGCAGAGAGACCCAAATCACACATTCAGGAAAGGTAAGTGGACACTGAGCCAGTTATTATCGCTCTTAAAATCGTGTAAATGTGTCGATTTTTTGTAGTAAACACGGTCAAGTGTGGTTCCTAGTGTCCTAGTGCTTAGCTAACACCCTCACCTATTCATGTTCAAATCACCCTTAATGTGTATACTGACCCTTACCAATAACAAATCGTAGAAAGGTCTATATCCCTTAGGGTTTACACCCATTAAAGATGGAAGTGCTTCTTTCTAACTCAAAAAGGACGTCTTTATGTGTTGTACACTAATTGTATATGATTTTCTCATGAAAAGTGCCCCAAAACACACTTTTTTTACAATTTACATGCTTAATTACTGAATGGAGTTATAGTGGTTCTAGTTTACTGCGGTAGTATTTAGTTTGGGACACAGTCCTAGAACTGTTTCCAGTGTATTTGAGGAAGGTACTCATAGCAAAAAAACACATGCATCTACAAAATAAATACATTTGGATTAGTAGAAATGACAAATTTAACCTATTTTGCCTGGTATTTTATACTATGGCAAAATGTTTTTTCCCATTAGAAAACCATCTGTCATGACTCTAATCCTGTCTTTTATTTACACACACATATGTATGTATAGATAGATAGACACACTTCTAAACGCCCTATTTGGAATGCCAGTACATGTACAGGAACATTGTGGCATATTGTTCAATGTTGCCATTAAATGCCATTTCACATTGTTCATGAGAACCCTTGGCTCAGCCTTGAGTTGTCATAAATTAATGTATTTAAATTTGATTTTATTACAATTTGTAACATGTTTGGATCACATTAATAAAAATATCTGAAAAGTCAGTTTCAGTTCAATTTGTACTGTTTGGGTTGCCTTTTAGTACCACTAGTCATGTCGAAAGTGGAGAGGCTGAACACCCGAGTGGCCAAGCTACTCACAGCTGCCGTGCAAGAAGTCTTGGAGGCGGTGAGGGAGACAGTCTTGGAATACCAGGAAAAAACAGCCCGGACGCAGCGAGAGAATGAGAGGCTGCGGAGGAGGCTCCAAGAGCTCCAGGACAAATCCAGCAAAACCAGTGGTGAGGCATTCTAAATGTGCTCCTTCCGGCCTGAAATTATTAACAGACTAATGTTGATTGGACTGTCTTTAGTATCCTTGTCCACTTTGAAGCAATGCCATACACCCTGTAATTGTTTCATTGTGTCCTGCAGGAGGGGACCATTCAGTTCAGCTCAGAGTAGAGAGCAACAGTCAAATCAATGGAGAAGTGGTGGACCTCAGTGGTGAGGATCAGAACAGTGCAGACAGACCCAGTGAACCAGACACAAGTCCTCTTGACTTTGAGCCTTCTCCCCAAAGCCCACCTGATTTAAAGCCAAAGGTACAGCCCTCAACATCAGGATTTAAAACAGAAATGGAGCATCAAGTCTCAGTACCTGAGCACTACAAAGCATCAGACTACATTTGCCATAATGCCAGATCCTCAGAAAGGCGAGCAAACCCTGTAAGTGAAAACTTCAGTATAGATACACACACGGTTAATGTCTTAACCACCAACCAACCCACATTGTCTGTTCATGAAATTAAAACAGAAGCACAAACAGATGGATATGCTCATGAAGGATTATCTTATAACTCTGTAGCATTTAGCCCAAGTGGTGAGCCGGTTGAGCAACCTGGTGGCTCTGGATTCATCCAGTTTGATTTGAACGGACCTTTAGAAAGACTGACAGCCGAGGACATGAATGACCTCAACGCTGTTTTAGACGTGAGGAACCAGAGACACAACCAGCTGCTGAATGGCTTATCATTCCGAAACTTCCACGAAAAGCGCTTTTGCTGTCCATACTGTAGCCGGAGCTTCAGCCACGCAGGAGACTTCAAGAAGCACAAGAGGGTTCACACAGGAGAAAAACCTTATTTATGTACTCTTTGCGGCAAACGCTTCAGTCAGTCCGGCTACCTGAAGATCCACCAGAGATACCACACAGGGGAAAGGCCATACGGCTGCAGCCTTTGCGGGAAACGCTTTAGCCACTCTAGCAACTTCAGAAAGCACCAGCAGATACACATTGGCCAGAGTTTGTAGGACTGGTGACTTGATTTTGATCTTTGGTGATGTTTAGATGTGAAGTTCTTCATGGACCTGGCTTATAGCTTAAAGGTTCAAACCACTCCATATGACATGAATACATTGCAAGGCCTGTAATGTGCTAAATATTGCAATGTGACATATTGCAATAAATAGCAATTTATTATGTGAAGACTGAATTCTGCCTCTAAAGAAAAGCATTCTGATTTATTCAATAAAGCTTATACTTTATCTCAAGTGTGTCCTTTTTTTTCCAAACATGAAAAAGCACAGAGCGCAAGACTCCACTAAATGGCCTAAATTCACCCTTTTAATTAGTGCCATCTCATGTATTTTGGCCTCCTAATAGCCTAGTAGGCCATATACACATGATGTTAATTATTGCCCTCTGTGTATTGGTACTATTTTTTTTTTTCACCCAAAATATCTATTTAGCAGTGGGGCTCATTATAATAATGGCCGTCTTTTTGGAATGGGATGTTGAACAAGCTTATAGTTGTGATGGTCAGGTGTTCACATACTTTTGGCCATGTACATACACTATATAAACAAATGTATTGAGAGACACCTGTTTTTCAGGCTTTGGACTAGGTCCCTTACTTCTAGTGAAGGACAATCTTAATACCTCATCATACCAAGACATTTTGAACAACGCCATGCTTCCAACTTGTGGACACAGTTTGGGGAAGAACCTTTTCTATTCCAGCATGACTGTGCCACAGTGTACAAAGCAAGCTCCATAAAGACATGGCTGGATGAGTTTAGAGTGGAAACATTTGATTGGGCCGCACAGAGCCCTGACCTCAACCCCATCCAACACCTTTGGGATGAACTGGAATAGAGATTGCGAGCCAGGCCTTCTCGTCCATTATTAGTGCCTGACCTCATAAATGCACTACAGAATAAATGGGCTCAAATTCTCAGAAACACTCCAAAATCTTGTGAAAAGCCTTCAAAAAAGAGTGGAAGCTGTTACAGCTGCGAAGGGGGACCAACTCCAGATTAAAATCTATGTATTTGAATGCAATGTCATTTAAGGCCCTGTGGGTGTAATGGTCAGGTGTCCCAATAATTTTGTCCACATGTGCAATCACAAATTGCTAGTGGTAGAAATGAAAGGCTGGAAACATCCTTCCTGAAGCCAGTCACATTGGACTATATCTTTGTCAGATGAATAGTCATCTTTGTATTTAATTATTATTATTTTAATATTTATATTAAAATAATCACTTTTAAGCATTTTTGCTGGATAATTGTCTTATAAAGGACTGAGTGCTTTTAAAATGTGCAGTTCTTATTAATACTGACCAGAAAACTCATCACAGCAGTACTACAGATGTTAACCACTAACAGAAACAAGCACGAAGAGTCCAGCTGGTGGTTAGGGAGTTGTGTCGTCGTCCACCCCCCCCACCCCCACCCCACCCCCGTGAGCCGAAGGTCATGGGTTTGAATCCCAGGACTGCTAGTTGCACCACTGAGGTACCCTTGAGCAAAGTACCGTGCCCACACACTGCTCCCCAAGTGCTGCGTTGCTGGCTGCCCGCTGCTGAATGGGTTAAATGCAGAGAAAGAATTTCACACTGTTCACACTCTGCTGTTCTGTGGTGTGTTCACACGTGACTGAAGGGGCCTTTTTTATTTTACAATAGTTTATGAAGGCCCATTGTGTCTAATATAATATTGCACCATCTAGTGGCCTTTACTACGAGTACCACAATGCATTTCTGGAACTTTTTGGACCGTACCATCCGAGTAACAGAAGGGCTGTGTTGCTCTTTACGGGCTCAAATTTGTGCCTTGACAGACGTAATGCGATATAACGAAATGTCTTATAACAATCTAAATTGCATATATTGTGAAAAAATATATCTCTACTTTAAGTACGTAAGTTTGTTTCCAGTCTGGCGGTCCATTTTCTGCCGTGCACAGCGCGCATGTCCTTATATTGGTATGCTCCGCCCCGCTCCTTCCTTTCTCTCTAAGACCCGCAGCCATGAGGTAAGAGCTGGAGTAATGGACGGGCACAAATTCCTTGAAAACAGGATAAAAATGCACAAATTCTACAACCATTTTTCTCTTAACTGTTGTGGAATATCCCCTCTGCTCCAAACACGCCCGGTTGTGGTCGGAAAATGTTTGATAAATGTCCGAAATGTGAAAATGTGCTGGAGGCCTGAGGCTGACACGCCGTGTTTTTAACGGCCCGAAAAAACGGATTAAACTGGTTTAACATGAAATACAACTGCCCTAACCCAATTTGTCGTGCCATTGGGTTAAAGTGAACCTTATTTTTGTATTTTTGCATGTAGTGCCCTTTTGAAATGTTTCTAATCTTGTCTCGTCACATCACGATGTTTCTACTAGCACGTTAGCTAACACTGGCTGTCCATGTCACAGAACTGACCATTGCGTATTTACAAAATGTCAGTAAAATTACAGCACTGAAAGTATTTAAAGTCATTTTTGGCTACTGTTGTGGTTTATACTTTCGTTGGAGATGTGAACATGTTTTGGTACTTTTGTCAGGCATACTTTTAGCTAGACTTGTGCTTGGAAGGAACTATATTGGATAAAATATCAGAACATTTGGTAAATTTGTAGTCTTAATTAAGTTCTGAGATAATGTGATCACACTTGAAGATGAACTGATCAGTTTTTAACGTAATTTGTCTAAATTTCTAAATCTGTAATTTGTCTAAATGTTGGTCAGACACTAATATAATCTAGTCCTCACTGAAATAACACTGCTTTGCATTAATCATTGTATTGGATCAAGTGCTATTTACTGTATATCCCTTTTAGTGCTTATTTATGTATGTAAATGTTTTTGGGTTTGTTTCATTCTTTCAGCATGCTCAGGCTTCAGAAGCGCTTGGCGTCCAGCGTCTTGCGCTGTGGCAAGAAGAAGGTCTGGCTGGACCCCAATGAAACCAATGAGATTGCCAATGCCAACTCCCGTAAGTAGTTATTACTTACTTGAATCTTATTCTGCTCCCCTACCTGTGTGCTTCTCAAATGGTTTGTAAAACTGTACTGCATATAACTCTAGCTTGTGCCTGTTAACCAGAACGCTGCTTTGTGAGTGAAGTACAATTTTGAACTTGTGTTCCAGGCCAGCAGATCCGCAAACTGGTGAAAGATGGTTTGATTATCAAGAAGCCCGTTACGGTGCACTCCCGCGCCCGCTGCCGCAAAAACACAATGGCGCGCCGCAAGGGTCGCCATATGGGCATCGGTGGGTATCTGAGAAATTGTAGTTTGTTTTTTTGAAAAGATTACATTTGAGCAAAATAGTATGTTAAGACCTTGCTCATTAATTTAAATATTCTTGGAGCAAACTGCTTTAACATCTCTCTAATATGTTGTCCATCTTGGCATTTAAGAGTCATACCATGCAAATTGTCCCAGCGTAAATGCAATGGGCATAAATACAGCATCTCTATTTGGGAGCGTTTCCTTGGAATAACTTAAGCCTTTTTCCTGTGCAGGTAAGAGGAAGGGTACGGCGAATGCCCGTATGCCAGAGAAGCTTTGCTGGATGCGCCGCATGCGAATTCTGCGCCGTCTGCTCCGGCGTTACAGGGAGTCCAAGAAGATCGACAGGCACATGTAAGAGCAGAGTTTAATTTGAGGGTTAGGGGCAGTTTCTGTCTTTCAGAAACGTAAATTAGGAGGTACTGAAACAACTGTTTTTATTAGAGATGGATTTGCAAAGTGAACTGTATGCACTTCAAGAGCCATGTGCAACTTAACATTTACACCTGTTTGGGAGCCTATAAATCAGTGTGTAACTGCAAACGGCAGGTCACTTTACCAATTTCTCAAATTCTCCACCTGTTCCTATTTTTGGAAATGTTTAACTTTTAATCATTTTGTTAGTTTTTTTCTAGTAAAACACTATTCTGGTGCATTTTGGCCATTCCAACTTGTTCTCAAAACCTCAAACCTGTCTTCAAGAATTTTGCACAACCTTTTGATGTAACTTTAGTACTAGCAGTGCTGTACCTGAATCTGACTCCATTCACCCTCCAGGTACCACAGCCTGTACCTCAGGGCCAAGGGTAACGTCTTCAAGAACAAGCGCATCCTCATGGAGCACATCCACAAGCTGAAGGCTGACAGGGCTCGCAAGAAGCTCCTTTCGTAAGTCAAACTGTCAATTTTACAGTAAGATACTTTGTCTGAATAGATGGTTTTCTACATAAATGTTTTTCTACTTAAAAATGTAGCTTGTGTAGGTACACTGGAGTAGTACATGAATCAGTTCCCTGGTTTGACAGTGTGTTCATATGACCGTTCTCTACAAAATCAAGAAGCTGTAGTATTTGTGTGGACTTTCTAAGCAGCTCTGAAGGATCTGGCAGTGCTTAACTGCAGTTTTTGAAAGATCCGCAATTATAGCTGATTAACTAAGCAGCCTTTAAAGTATGCATTTACTTCAGCATGTGGTGATAGAGGTACCGCCTTTTTTTGACAACTTGTAGGATTAGTTGTTTAGCAAGAGCATGACCCCAAGCTCTTGAATATATGAATGACCAACAAGCCCCTGTATTACATTAACTAGTCTGACAGTAGCTACACTATGGGGATGATAGTTTGTGGATTGTAAATTGTAATTCATTCAGTGTTCTAAGTAATTTCTTTCTTCTCTCTGCAGTGACCAGGCTGAGGCTCGCCGCTCTAAGACTCGTGAGGCCCGTAAGCGCCGTGAAGAGCGTCTGCAGGCCAAGAAAGAAGAAATCATCAAAACCCTGTCAAAGGAGGAGGAGACCAAGAAATGAGCTTTTAACCTGCCTCTCTTTCAGTTACAATAAAACACACAAAAAACAATTCTCTTTTTGTTTCATCCTTAAGGAATTTCTACTTGGGCAAGGTTTAGTCTATTGGCACTGGAGCTACAAGGCTAGTATTAACTAAGTCAGTAGTCCCCCAAATTCTGTCAGTGAATGTATCCCAGAAACTTCTCTCAGCCCACTTAAACCCTGTCTAGTAGGATTTAGGGTATGACTTACTGTGAGCCATAATTAATCAAACACAATACATGCAGCCATTTCTGACCCAGGACTGGTATTCATACAGCAGTAGGATGACTGATCTATGACTGGTTTAGTAAATGGTGCCTTACAGTTCTCTGGTGGTGTTGTGAACCAGGTTTTAGTGTCTACATGTGTACCCTAATCTAAAGTTTAATGTTAATGATAAAATGGCACCTTTTGTAAATTTTAGGTGTTTTTTTTTCTTGCTGCACACTCAATCTGCCTCTGCCATGATTGAGGATAAAGTGTTTGAGGCCAAAACTATCACAAAAATACTTGGTGTCTCAGGTTGCATTTAATGTAACAACCACCACTGAACAATTCTCCCTGGTTTTGGGTATATTTAACTTGTTCTAAAGTTTCAAATAAATGTGGAATTTCCCTTTAATGCATACTTTGTGTGATGTGATCATAAGAGAACGTGTTCCTGTAAATGTACTTGTCTACCTAGTGGAAACAGACCAAGCTAATCCCTATACTGGAAACCATTGCCCTAAGGTAGCAGAACGTTTTCTGAAGCCCTATGTCCCGAACATGTTTTTTAAAATGACTGCACCCAATAAGAATATTCAAAGATGTGTCAAAGAACAGTCCAGTGAGGTGTGGGGAGTCACTACCAAGCATCATTCAAGGTGAGACTGTGCAAGTTACAATAGACACAATGTAACGGTAGTGTATGCAAACCTTCCAGAATGACCAGTATTGCACTGTTGACTATTGTAGAGGCAGCAGTGAGCAAAATGCAAGGGATGACAGAAACGATACAATAAATAGACAGTGTAGCAGTAATGTGAATGCGATGTGAATCCGAGACAATACAGCAGTGTAGCAGTAATGTGAATGCGATGTGAATCCGAGACAACACAGCCGTGTAACCCCCAGGGACTAGCGTTAGAATGAAAAGAAATAATTTTATTGGCAGTGTTTTAAAACCGCCTAACTAACGTTGCGGTTTGACACCACTAAAAAGTTTTATTAATAAAAACTTCCCCAAATGAAGCAGGAAATGATGCAGAATAATTTATATTATGTACCACCAGACTTGTTTCTCTTACTTGTTTGGGACGCTAGATGGCGCCACATCCCAAAAATGCTGATTCCCAGACTCACACAGTGTAGACAAAAGTACGAAGACAAACCTGTTTTACAGGGTTTGGAGGCTAGGCCCCTTACTTCCAGTGAAGGACAATCTTAATACCTCATCATACCAAGACATTTTGGACAACACCGTGCTTCCAACTTTGTGGACACAGGTTGGGGAAGAACCTTTTCTATTCCAGCATGTCATAAAGACAGTTGGATGAGTTTGTGGAAGAACTTGACTGGCCCACACAAAACCCTGACCTCAACCCCATCCAGCACCTTTGGAATGAAGTAGAACGAGCCAGGCCTTCTCGTCCAACGTCAGTGTCTGACCTCATAAATGTCTACAGAATGAATGTGCACAAATTCCCACAGAAACTCCAAAGTCTTCTGGAAAGCCTTCCAAGAAGAGTGGGAGCTGTTATAGCTGCAAAGGGGGACAAACTCCACATTAAAGACTATGCATCTTAATGCAAGTGCCTGTGGCTGTAATGATCAGGCGTCCCAGTACATTTATCCATATAGTGTATGATTCTCATGTGGCATGACGTCAAAAAAATGTTTGATATTACCCAGTTTGGAAGAAAATGTTGTGTCTTGCCATGTATTTTGTGCTGCAGCAAGATTCTTAATCGGGGCAGTGCAGACAGTAGCATTAAGTTTGGAGATTGAATCCCAGCTTCGCAACGTGCATCAAACTGCTGTGTGAAGGCCGTTTTAAAGGACAAAGCAGTGCAACCACCAGGGACTAGCTTAGGAACGAAAAGAAAGAAAAATGACTTTGTTCTCTGTTTTATTAGAAGTGTTTTAAAACCGTCTTACAAATGTTGCGGTTCGACATCAGTTGGTCAGCTGTAAAATTTGCCGAAGGAGGCTGTAAGTGAGATGTGATAAATAAATAAATAAATCAGTGCCGGTTGGTAGGAAATGTATGTGTGTGTGTGTCTGTGTGTGCACTACGGTCCATTCTTCTGTAAAGCAGGGTCTGTGGGTTGGAGATAAGGCTGTACTCGTTCCCGAAGCCACCATCTCATCACTTCTCCAATAAAAGGCCCTGACCTTAAACCTTGCACTCCTACGATCTTCACACCAATTGTGCTCCAGCTTTCATTTAAGCCTCGCTGGTCTCGATCCACAGCAGCAGCCCCTCATTTCTGCTGCCGTTGCAAAAAACAAAGCTCAGCTTTCCTTTCCGTATGTCTTTCCATCCAACTGGGCTTTATATTCATAGCTCAAATTTAAGTTGCTGATTTGTTTATGATCAAATGAGGAACGGCTATAGGATAGCAGTGCTAACTAGTGTGAGTGGGGTATTAGTTCTGGGGTCTGTGCAATGAAACATTCTGGAGTGATAAAAGGGTGATTAAAGGGTGAACTCATGAGTCATCAGCTTGAATATTTCTGATTCCTCTAGACGCGTTAAAGTTATAATACACTGTTATCACTGTATCAATGACTGTAATTACCCAACACTAGCATCCACACTCTTTACAGTTATTACACAACACCCATTTCTGTTTGTTACATTACCAAATGTGTACGGTTACACCACCAGTTTCAACACAAATTTCTTTTGTTACACTACATCCATTCCTATTGTTACACTACAGCTATTTCTATTGTCACGCTACATTAATTTCTATTTTTACATTACACAAATTTGGTTTGTTACATTACACTGCTTTCTTTTGTTATGCTACACCAATTTCAATTGTTATACTACCCCATTTCTTTTGTTTCACTACAACCATTTCTAATGTGACACTACACTCATTTCTAATGTAACACCACTCTCATTACTATTGTTACACTACAACCACTTCTATTCTTATACTACCTCCATTTCTTTTGATACACTACAAGCATTTTTATTGTGACAGTGCACTCATTTTTAATGTAACACCAAACTAATCTTGTTTGTTACACTACACTCATTTAGAAAGTTACACAATACTAATTTATTTTGTTACACTGCACCCATTTCTTTTACTATACAACCTACATTTCATTGTTTTACTCTACACTTACTGTATTTCTGTTGATTCACTACATTCATTTCTATTGTTACACTACACCCATTTCTATTGTTACATTATAGTATTTTCTATTGTTACATTACACTCATTTCTTTTGTTACACTGATTTCTTTTTTTTTTTTTTATCAGGATGGCTCAAGATGCATTTGTGTGAAACATTAAAATCTACTGAGTAGAAGCATTTGCCATAAATGTATGAAATAGCTTATAAAACAGTCTTGTATGTGTATGGGTTATGTATATGTGTGTGGAGAAGGACTATCTAACTTTGAATGCATAAAAAATACAAAGTAAAACGACCATGGAAAACTCCTGTATGACTTTGACTTTTTCAAAATGAACAGAAACAGGTGTTTGAAAGAAACCGTTCTCCTGTGAAGTCATCAGCATGAGTCAGCCCCCTTATGTAATAACACACAGAGAAAATCTAGTGCCTCTAGTACATTGAGTGGCTAAGTCCAAAAGTTTGATTCCAGGCTGTTCAGATGAAATTTACACTGGCTGATCTCAACAAAAAAAGCAGCCTGCAGGTGGGATTTGTGAGGGATGGCTGCGGATTACGCTTTGCGATGTAGTGTGTTTTATAAGCCCTGTAAGGGATTGTCATGTCACAGTATACAGGCCAACGCTGTTTTTTCATGAACCAAGTGAATCAAATCAGTGTTACGTGTCTTTCATATTACATGCAGATTTCTTGAAAGCGGCCATGTGACTATCTGGTCAAATACTATCTTATGAGGTTTAAAAAACAGCCACTTATTGGGAGTATAGCAGGGCTGCTGCAATCCAAGAGACAAACTCAAGCTTTAGTGAATGAAAAATTGTAACAGTCTGTCTGTTTTCAGTCCTATCCTAGATAAGAAGCTTCAGACTGGTTTGTTGAGAATATTTCAATCTTTCAATGTTTGATGGGAAATATATATATATGAGCAAAAGCACTGGGATGCCTGACCATTATACCAACAAGGACTTTAATGACATTGCATTCTTTAATATGGAGCTGGTCCTCCCTTTTCAGATGCAACAGCTTCCACTCTTCTTGGAAGGCTTTCCACAAGATTTTGGAGATTCTGTGGGAATTAGTGCTTGTTCATATTGCAGAGCATATATGAGGCACTGATGTTGGATGAGAAGGCCTGACTCACAATCTCTGTTCCAGTTCATCCCAAAGGTGTTGGATGGGGTTGAGGTCAGGGCTCTGTGTGGTCCAGTCAAGATCTTCTCCTCTGAACTCATCCAACAATGCCTTTATAGAGCTTGCTTTGTGCACTGAGGCACTGTCATGCTGGAATAGAAAAGGTTCTTCCCTACACTTCATCCATAAAGTTGGAAGCATGGCGTTATCCAAAGTGTCTGTGTGAAGTGACTGTTCTGTCATGCATGAACACACCACACGGTGTGAACATCACAAAGTTCTTCCTCTGTATTTAACCCATTCACCAAGTGAAGCAGCGGGCAGCCAAGAACACAGCACCCGGGGAGCAACCGTCCCCACACGGACGGTACCTTGCTCAAGGGTACCTCAGACGTATTTAGTAGTCTTGGGTTTTGAACCCACGACTGCCTGATCACAGGGCGAATGCCCTAACCTCTAGGCTACAATTAAGATTGCCTGAGTTCAATAGTTAAGAGGTGTGTTCCAATACTTCTGTCCATATAGTGTGTATATACACAGGCTGTTTGTAGGCTGATTTCCATACCACCAAATATAAAAAGGCAGCTGGTCAAAAACCAGGAGGAATACCACTGAGTACAGTGTGGGGTGCCTGTACTGCAGAGATGTTCACAAGTCATTTTTCCCAAGTCCAAGTCAAGTCTCAAGTCTTTAGCTGTGTCCGAAATGTGCACT
>JBBIGA010000106.1:27644395-27654553 GCA_037576975.1 Alestes dentex | reverse complement strand
TGTCATCCGCGTTTGGGCTCTTCCGTCATGCCACATTTGGGCAACTCTCTATCAGTGTTCTGACTCTCCGTGTGACAAAAGTGTTTCAACAATAGGCACTAACTGTGTGAAACATTACATTCGTGTGGAAATGTGACAACATCGGTATTGTTTGGTGATTGTTCAAACCTCTTGTTTTAATTATTTCAATCTGAGAATGCCCAAAAATATAGAACAGAGCCTTTTTAGGCTTCTAGTTAAGTACTCTTACTTCTGTTTTTTTTGAAAAAGTACCTTTATTTCTGCATGAGTATGTGGATAGTCTTAAGACAGCAACAGGAGTTGAGCTATGCTGCAAAGCTGCACTCCTTGAGTGCTCTACATAATTCAGTGTTTCCACTGCCTAAACAAAAATGCTTTTAACCAACAAAAGACTTTCTGAGAAGTTTCGATGAGGCATCTTGAGGTGAACACTGGAGTTTGGATGCAGCGCAACCCCTTTTAACTCCATCTTGGGATCTAACTCAAGAACCTTCTCGCTGTGAGGAAACAGTGCTAATAATCCCTATGATGTATTTGTTTGTTTGAAGGTGGAGAAACTGTTGTGACAAAATACATCTGGAAGTCTGAAATTCAGCTTGGCAAGCACAATTTTAAATGACTTTTCATCACTTTTTTACTGTAGGCATAAAAGCCATTGAATGGACACTCAAGTGTGTAATCCTATAATCACTGAGCAATAAGAAACCTATATTCAATGCTCCTTGGAATGGTTGATTATCCAGAGGTCTTGGTCACCTGTTTAGTACCATTAAATAGATCAAATTGGTATCAGAGATCAACTACCCTTCAGTTTTCACTATGTAAATTGACTCCAGGCAGGCAAATGTATGAAAAAATGATAAAATCCATAATTTGCCCTGTACTTCCAGGCTTAATTCCAACTATTGCTCTTTTCATATCTCTAACATTTCAGGTTTTAATAGGATCCTTTTCTGTATCATGTTATCCACCTTTTTAGGCTGTGTCTCCAGTAATAACAACTGACCAGGTTTTCTTTTACGGTACATGTTTGATATTTTTAGTTGCTCCATTTCCCTCTCTTTGTTCTATTTGATTTCCAGTTGAAGATGTTTTGTGTCTTTCCTGGTATGCCTGCATTTTTGTAGAAGTCGGAGAAGCTTTATTTATGAAGGAGACATCTCGGGGGCAGAAACTATTTTTACATCCGGTGGTCAGTGTTTTCATGGTTACATTGCCTCTTGCCAGGCCCAGGGGGCTAGAACAGTTTGAGACTGTGGCGGGTAGTGTGTTGTTTTTCTGGTCTTGGGCAGGAGTGCTGGAGGAAGCACTAGTCACTAAAATAGACTGTATTCTCTTTATTACTAGTGACACATGGATATTGTTATGTCAGCAGAAACAAGGCTTAGGCTCAACATTGCACAGCACAACGCCCTTGGAGTACCTTTCTCAAGGACACAGTGTCAGTTCCCATTGCGTTCCCAGTGAACAGAGTTCCCAGTGAGTTCTCTGTGCCTCTGTGTGTCTGTGCAGTCATAACAAAAGGAATGTCCTCCGGAATAAAGTTTTCTGATTCTGAGTTTTATTCTGTTTGTTCCAGGTAGATTTCAGTTCACCAAATCAATAACTGAGCTGATGTCCTTTTTGGAAATAGAGGTCTCCATCAGTGGTCACCGACCCTCTTCCTGGGGATCAACTTTCTATCCAACATGCTGTCCTCTCCCCTTTACTTACTGCTCCAGCCAGTTAGGGTTCTCTAAAGAAGTTCATTAGCCAGGGCAGGTGTTGTGAATTGTGAGCTACTAGATCTCTAAGAAGGTAGATCCTCAGGATCAGGGCTGGGTCTACATGCTTGGTACTTGGTATCTAAACCACACTGAATTCGAAATGAAAAACATCTTTTTGTGGAATGATGTGGTTTGATTTCATCTATTTCACGAAAGGAGTATGAGAAACGTATTAATATTCATAGGTTCCGCACACAACACAGAGTGAGACTGGCCAGGCTTCACCAGATGCTGTCAACAGGCCCTCTGTAACTAGAGAACGTTCTGTTTCTCACAAAAGGCTGACCAGCTCAATAGTCAGCTACAGTGGGGTTTACTCTCACAATGAATGGATGCATTTACACAAAATATCTATTGTTTTTATTGTTATAGTGGCTTATTATGGTGTCTAATTTACTGTCAGTACATTCTGTAGACTTTTTGCCTGGGTTTCTACAAATTATTACATTTGATGCACGGTGATGTTCATGGTGTCCACACTGGACTTGGGAGACTTTATTACACCTCTGAGTAACATTAAAATGAAGAGTAAAAACTGCAAAGAAGAGTAAAAACTGCAAATAAACAACCAAACCAATTATTTAAAAATGACAGAATATCAAGACTGGTCAACATTTAAAAGACAATTTTCTTGTTAAAAACTGGCAGTTTTGTTTATTTTTAAAGTCACGCTGCATCCTAAACTACTTCCACCTTACTGTCCATGGTGTGAGCAAGCTGGGGATGTATTTATGGAAAAGTTTTGAGTGACCATTGACTTACATAGTATTTTTTGGCAATATTAGCCTTGAATTAGGCCAATTGATAACAACTGTGTAAACTTGTTTTGCCAGATTATTTCTTTAAGGATTTGTTAAGGAGCTTCAAGTGGCCAAATAGTGAGATAAATCATCCACAGAATGTTCGGTACAGCACTGAAATGTACACTGGTTAAAACTGTGAACACTCCTTGTGGACTGTGAGACAGAAAAAAGCAAAAAGGAAGATTTCTCTTATTGATAATTGATCAACTGCAAAGACAGCGAAGACGCAACATCCAGCTTCTTTCCAGTATATTTATTGTATTGTTTTGGGTGGATTCACAAGTTGACATATGTACAGGGGAGTTTGAGGGCTGTACCTGGATTTTCTGATGTTTTATTGGTCAGTGGTGCCCAAGCCTGTGTTTTATTGTGAGGTATCAGTAGCTTCTGGCCTGGGTCTTTAGCCACAGACATGAGAATCAGAAAACAATATTTCATTTCTGGTATGCTTGCAATGATTGGCTTGTCAGAATTTTGACTTTTTCCCTGTGTAGTACCAGATCTTAACCAGATCTGTGCAGTGATTATCTCACTCCAAGCTTCAGAGTGCTTCCCACATGAGAATGTGTCATTTGAATATGTATTCAGTAAAAATGCTATGAGTCTGTGGGGCAAGTCATGATTTCTCACTGTCTAACTCCTGGTGTCTGAAATTTGAAACAGATTTTTACAAGAGACTTCTTTCAGAGTGAAGAGAAAAGGGTTATTGCTACATTTTGGGAGGAGAATCGAGTGCCATTAGGTACAGGTACGCACAAATGAATATGCATATAATGCATACATATAATGTAAGATGCAAACTATGGTAAATTAACAATAAGTCATAACAGACAGGAATAACAAAGTGCAAGTGTGTATGAGGGATGTGCTTCCATTTATGCTGTGTGGCCCAAAAGTGTTTTAGCATTTTCACCCAAAGAGGAAAGCATTCAGTGCATGCATGATTCAGCTGTTAAAAACCTCTTAATGACAATCATTCATTCATGACATTTGGCAACTGCTTTAAGAAAATTTGAAAACAATATGAGTTATGGATTTTTCATGCTGTGGAGGCCAGTGCCATGCAAGAGGACTTTGAGATGCCCTTTAATGTAGATGTAGAACTTGTTTTTCTTTCGGCTGCGATTGCGAGCTCTCTGCAAAGCTCACAGTTCTGTCAATCTGTGGTCAGCGGGTACGTTTCTCATGTTGTGCAAGATTTTTGCCATGCATATTCAGGCTTTGAGGAATTAACAAGGCGTTGTTTTGTTCCTTGCTCCAGATGCTCAGTTAACACAATGATTCATACCGACTACAGCTGAATTGTCCAAGCTGGCCTGCAATGTGATGATCCATTATAACAGCATTTACAGGTTCTTTGACTTAAACTGGCAAACAGAAGCCCTTAACTCTTGATCGATTTTTAGGAACCACGTTATTTTCGGTGTGCTTAAGTTTAAAATGAATCTGGGACACTGATTCATGTATTTAGCCCAAATCTTTGATAACCACTGGGGCACATATTAGTCTTTTTGATATACTAGTCTCAATTGGTAATAATTTCAGTATTATAAATTGCTCCATTGATATGTCTGCCTTGGTTTTTCGCGTTTTCTGATTTGTGCCTTGTCTCTGTGCCCTATTTAGGTCAGCTTGACCTGGACCTTTTTGTTTGGTCATTGTTGTGTTTCGGAGTGTGTGTTTGTGTGTGTGTGTGTGTGTGTGTGTGTGTTCGTGTGCATGCGAGTGAGCAAGCAATTGATTAATCTTCTGGATTTTCTGTGGTGGACTTCACAAGTTGGACTTCAACCGAAGTGTGTGTGACCACCTGCCGTTCCGAAACAAACTGTCATGAATGACTCAATTATATTTTAGATATATGGTTAGTAGCGGGTGTGTACCATCAAGCAAACAGCAAGCAATCTCCATATACGGACGCTGGCTTTAAATTGTAGAGTGCAGTGACTTTCTTGTACTGTCAGAAGTTGCTACCTCACCATCAAGTGAGTTTGTCAAATTTCTATCTGCTAGAGCTGCCCTGGTCACTTGTAAGTGCTGTTATTGTGAAGCTGTTAACATCTACATTAACAAAGGTTCCTAAATGGGTCTTGGCTTTGACAGATGCTTCTGAACCTTTCTCAGAAAAGTGGAGTTTGTGACTGCTACAAAGATTGGACTACATCCATGTTAATGCCCATAGTTTTGGTATGAGGTGTTCAACTAGCAAATATGCATGTGAAGTTTCAGTATCCACATACGTTGTTCTTCAATTTTGATTTGGATAATGATAGGCATTTGTAGACTGCATGTTGTTTTACACTTTTATAGTGCCCTGAGGTGCATGAATTATATCATTAAAGAATTTTGGGGTGAATAACAATTATGTAGCTAGGTATATGTGCTACAATGCCTGCACTGAGAGGTGAACTGGAGAGTATCACTGAAAAGAGAAATGTGTACATTTGAAATGAACACATTATGTCAGTTGAAACTGTGCCAGGTTCTTTTAGCTTTGGTTTTAGCTTTGGTTTTGGAGGTCAACTTGAACTATCCTCATATTCTAATTGAAAGAACTGGTGTTTGGGCATGATTGATTTAGAGAGCAGGAGAGCTGGGAGAAATAAAGAAAATTGAGAGAGTCTAATGCAGTGGTAAAAAGAGATTTCAACTACAGTGATATGTGAAAGCCCCTTCAGGCAGTGCTACATGCAGACAAAAACACATAAGAAAAGTTGGATTGGATCATGCGAGTTAACTACAGGCTAAATAAATCATGTTTTCTGCTGGCCAGCCTATTGAAATTTTAACTCATTTTATCATATGTGTTGAGGGGTAACATGTAGTTTGATGTACTCACATTACCCGTTCGTTAACTTAGTGGATCTTTAGCATCTTCCAAAAAAGCTGCTAATAATAAACAAAATCTTTAAGGAAATGACATCATGCTAGCCATTCCCCTCTGAGTTTCATTCCTTGACAGCAGTTACTTTTTTGGGTTAAGCATCCCTTTAATACAGAAGACAGCATAACTAAACTCACATTTGCATGATGGAGAGTATGATATAAATACAGGAAATACAGACAGGTCATCTACAGTTTGATGTTCTGCTACAATAACGGTTGCCCCAACACAAATACAGCAGATTGGTAGATACAGTGCAATTGGTCCAACAGAGGTCATTCTGTTGGTGAAAGAGGTCAGAGCAGCCACTTAAACACCAATACCTAGACCTTCTGAAAGCCTCCTTTGTCTACTTCATCTCTTGACTGGTCTACTTCTTCTCTTTGATGCTTCTACAAATCACATAATTTACACACCCATTCGTTAGGCTGAGGTGCATCCTCTACTAAGCAACATCCAGGTGCTCCCTCTCCAAATGTGAGTGTGTATGTGTGTGTGAGTGTGCGCACAGGTAAGTGTATGCATGTGTGGTGTGTCCCTGCCGTTGGGGTGTGAGAAGTGAGGAAGTGTGGTATTTCCTGATGTTCCCCAGTCTTGGTAAAGGAACAAAAATATTGTTCATATCTCCACCAAACACTTCAAGGGCACCAGGCCACGTTTCTTTCCACTGGTCAGCTTCAGAAAACCGTCTGTCTCTTCTCCTTTACCAACGCAAATCTGAGACAAAGAGAGAGAAGAAGAAGAAAAAAGTTTGGACTAGTTGCTTTTATGCAACATTATTACAAATGTAAAAGACTGTTTCTTCCAACAACTTTTCACTGAATTCAAAGCATAAAGAGAAAGATAAGTAATGAAACAAAATGTAAGATGTGTTTCATAAGTAAATGCCATGGGGGGTCTAAGAGGGTTAATGGAAGAATGGAAATGCTGAGAAACAACTTCAGAAAATGGAAAATTAAATACATCTACAGCTCAACCCTGTTGTGTCTGCATGAGTCAGATTTCCCTGTGTGTTTGTGTGTCTATGCGTCAACTTACCTGCAACTCTTTCACGGCCATTTGACCTTTTTCACGGTTGCCTTGGTAGCCCTGAGTGACTCTCCACACTCTCTCTCCGGGACGCACCCTCTGAACGAAGTTTGCTGGGAAAAAGCCAACTTTATCGCGGCTCTTCCCCTAATACACACACACACACACAAACGCACACACACACACACACCACGTTTGTCACCATAGCAACCACAATGGAAAATCTCAGAGCTTTTTCTCTTGGGGGACTTTCATTTGAAGGACTCACAAAATGCACTCTATCAAATTAAATATGCATCCAAGGGTCATTAAGAGATTGCAGGTTATCACATCTTACACTATGATTACATTGTCATTACTTTTTCTGTGTGGGTTACGCATGTTGTTGGCTGAAGTCATTCTCAGTTTTTTTCAGAGAGTTTTGTGGTTATTTTGTGACACGATATCTGACAGTCAGTTTTCATTTCCACAAAAATTTTATTAGTCTGCTCTTGACAGTCATCTTGGAAAACTTTACAAGATGTTAAGTATGAGATTATGCCAAAGAAGATGTTGAGAAAGTGAAGAACATGGAGAAAGCAAAGCGTTATTTTATGTGTGTGAGTCCACGTGTGTCCACAAGGCCTTGTGTGGGTGTTGGCCTATGTGCGTACTTGTTTATTCCACTGTGAGTTGACATTTCTCTTTGTGCTCATTCAGGGCCTCTCTTCCATTACGGAAAGGAAAGCTTATTAATTTTTCATTAAGCGTTGTTTCCTCCTTGTCAAGGCCCTCCACCAAAGCCATTACACTCTGTTATTGTGGATGAGGACTCTATGAATAGCAGCAGCGAGCATTTCATTTGGACGAATGAAAAATAGAGCTTCATCCTAGCATGAGCCTGTGTTCGATCAGGCCTGTGCACAATGGACTTGGAAAGGAAGGGTGTATATAAAGTGAAAGGAAAGAAGGGAAAGACAACAAGAGACTGACCAAGTGAAACAGAGAATATAGCTACACTTCCTGAAGTTCATTCAGTTCATTTCCTCCCATAACCTACAGCAGCAGATGTATTGACCTTCATGGGTAACACTTAAGGAACACAGTGAAGCACAACGAAGCAAATGGCTCTGAAACCTTATAGATTCAATTTACTGTAGATGCTCACTGAACATCCTGAGTAGCCCCCAACAGAGCCTACAACATCTACATGATGCTGGAAAAAGTCGAACATAGCAGTTGTGTAATAATGTACTTAATATAATAATGAATATAAATCCATTAACTAAATTAAAATATTTTTTACAGTGTATATTGTTCTATATATTGTTCTAAACATACGATGTTTCGAGTTTATAACACTCACTCCCATAAAAACTTTTAAAAATTTAGACGTGAGTGTTATGGCTTACTTAGCATCGTACTTACAGACTACGCGGGCGAACTAGTTTGGTTGCGCACAGCGGAAGAATGCGCAGTATACGCAGAATAAGCAGTAACGCGGTGTATGAGTGAGGGAGTTTGTGTCCCCCAGTACTCTTACCTATGCCATTTTGGACTGTTAAAAGCGCAAGTGTTTTTACACTCTTTTTTTTCTTCCATTTTTTCAGTTACTACCGTACAGTGTACAAGTATTTTACAACTGTGTTAGGATCGGTAAGTGACTTAGGCTGGGGTGTGTTTCGACGTACAACAAAATTCGGGTTACATCACTGTTGTAAGAACGGATCTGTGTCGTAATTCGACCCGTAATTTTTTTTTTTTACTATACTGAGAAGCTTGTGTTTGAACTTTAGTGCCCTTAAACTGACTTAAGTTTATGACTTAAGCTTATGCATCAATTTACTTACCTTCTCAGTTAGCCAGTTTTATTTAGCACTATCAGTTAAGGATATTATTATCAGGTAACTAGGCTAAGTGCCTTCTTAAGCAATTAAGTATTGTGTTTCATAAAAAATGATTTACATCTGAATATTTATTACTTGTTTTCCCCAAATATGTGATTTAAATGAAAACATAACTTTTTAGCATTGTTGGCTTATGTTCAATATTATGGTTAATGAAGTGGGACTTTGTGTATGTTTTATTGGCATGCCATATGAGTTTATATAATAATACACTAATAATACTAATTTTTGTACTTACCTTCCACCAGTCCTCATTTGAGTCATCCATCACTTGCACGCGATCACCAGGCCTGCCAAAGGAAAACAGAAAAAAAAAAGAGATAAGAGAAGAGCAGTAATGACCTTATAGCATCTAGTCATTAGGACATGCAACCTTTATCTACAAACAAACACATTAGGGAAGCTGCATGCGTACTTGCCATTTAAACAAATAACTTGGATGGATGAAGATGTTGAATTACAGTATGAATGTGTGAATGAAGTGAGAATTTTGAGAACGCTGTAAGGCTTTTTATCTATCCATACGTTCTAAGCTGTATTTGAGTAACTATAATATAGCTGTTTGTGTTATCCATTGTCTTTCACTTTTACTTTTAAAAAACATAATTTCACAACTAAAATACTCACAATAAAACTTTTTTAAACTAAATTATCATTCTAAACATATGTATTGAGACAAAAACATTTTAGTTTTACGTTTTAAAACGTAGGCTAAACAGGATTTTGTATTTTCTGTAGCCACAAATTAAGGCATTTGTGGTTGGAGCACTGGTTAAGTGTTATTAATATCATTGTTTCTTTTTGTACATTTTTCAAATTTTCAGGTAAATATTTCAAACTAACTGAACAGCCTAGTTATGCCTTGCTGAATATGTCTAGAGCAATGGTCTGCTGCAATGTGTTTTATTATCCTGCGTCGTCTCACACTGTGTCGAGGACCCCTCTGCATCTGAGCAGCATGACACCACTGTCCACCCCCTGCAGCCACAGCAGATGGTAAAAGGGAGGTTTTCACCACAATGCCTCTCCACCTCATTTCCTTTTATCCCTCTTTCTCTGGTATGGGTCTAGCACCTGCACAACCCTCCTCCACAACCTCTGCGCAAACCACAAATCCATTCTTCTTTTTTCTGCTTTCCACTCTTATCTTGCAGTGTTTTACACCCTGTTTTGCTTTTCTGTCCAGTGTGTCCAGCGCAAGGCTGCCTTTGCCATAATTATTAATGGTCTTTATACAGACCGTCAGTTTAGTTCAATTCACTTGAGGATGTGGAATCCCCTCTTCTGCCTAAACCATTTGAAAACTGGAGGAGATAAAGCCTGTACAAGCTAAAAATAACCATCCACGGTGAATTGTAAAAAGTGGCCAACTACTTGCATGAAAGAAATACTCCAGCATCCTTGAACACGATCTCACAATCTGCTGCATGTGTGTAGTATGGTCAGCTGGTAATAGTACAGTAATTAAGAAATGTTCAGCTGTACTTAGAAAAGAACCTGTGACTTGAAACACACCTACAAATGGACAGTTGAAGAATCAGTAAATAATTATTCAAAACACATTTATAGGTAGAACAGTCAAAGGTTCTTATAAAATACATGCATAACTCATCCTTTCATCCTTTCCAGACTGGAGAATTTGTGGCAGTATGTTTTCATATTGTTAATAACAATTACGGTTGTTGTTACGGTTTAAAGCCCATAACAACAAGGCAGTGAGGAAGACCACCCCACCTCCCAATGACCAAGTGCTCTGTCTGACTGTGGCTGAT
>JBBIGA010000106.1:27607575-27629103 GCA_037576975.1 Alestes dentex | reverse complement strand
CATCCTACCTGTGGGGCATAACCACTAACAACATTGATCATTATTCCTTCAGCTTCCAGCTTCAGACTCATCAGCCTTTCTGACACCCTTTTCACTTCCAGCACATTCCTAGCAAACTTCCAGCACATTCCTAGCAAATGTGTCTTTAGCTTTTGCAGAGCTGATTTTTTTTTTTTAGCTTTTGCAGGGCTGATTTTTTTCTCAGTGTTTGTCCCTTTGTGCCTGCAATAACCCGCAAATTGAGCTGAGGTAACAATGCTCGTTCAGAGACTCTCTCTCTCCTGTGCATTATTAAGGTGATTTGCCTCTCCCCCTCTTCCCATACATTATGAAGGTGACTAAACTACAAAAATGTAATCTTTAAATAATCTGATAAGGCACATGTCAGTGGTGGAATTTTGCTAATAACTCAAATGGCCTAGGAGGACAAGTGGTGCCAAATAACAGATGGAATAATAATAATATAAACTTGAGAAGAACAATACTTTAGGAAATAGAACAATAATTGAACAACATAACAATAAAGCGAACAATAATTATTTCTCTCATTCCAAGGACCCAGGAAAAAAAGGAATCAGGTCTGTAAAAATGTCTCAGGCATCAGGCAGCATATTCATAACCATTTAAAAGATTTCTGTGAGGAAGCTTTTAGAAGCATTACACTCTTCAGATGTCTGGTTCCATTCACCACCACTGTGAATATGAATGTTTCACACCAAACCTGAATGACTTTGTTTATACCTCAACCATTTGTTCATGCAGAAATGTAGAAGAAAACTGTTGATTTTCCCATTTAATCTGAGTTAAGTACTGTCTTCAGCACAAATTGTGAAGCCTTATGGAGAAGAACCAAATAGGAAACAAAATAACAGTCAAAGGTATTAAATGGCTTCTGCGGCATCTGACTAAATCTGTGTGTCTTAATTAATTTGGTTGTCCCCAGTCGATTCAGTACATTCATTCACATAAAAGGAAAGTGAAAAAGCACTGAAGCCTAATTTATAAAACAACACACTTTACAAATCAGCAGAGCATGCAGATTTTTTCATTTGCAGCTTTGAAAATCTTCTGGGGCCTTTCACATGGGACTGTGTGGCCCATTTCTGCTGCCTTGCAAATAATGCAAACACAGCATGCTGAAGTTACACCACACATATGTATGATATCACTAAAGCAGTACTGGTGTCACAAGATACAACTGAATAGCATTATTGATAAATCACATAGTTAACTGTAATGTAAATATATATATGTATAGTACTATAGACAGTTATATATATATAAATGAACTGTGGAGCAGTGGAAATACACAGCTTAGCAAAGAAGCAGCATCATTGTTTTTTTCTGTTGTGGTTACATTTAAGGTCAAATTTGTCATGGAAGCCTCAGAGTCACAGCTTTATTTAAGCTCGCTTCAACTACTCTGGTTCTATTTTAAACACAATTTCACATGCTTTTAGCAGAAGGTGTGAGCTGTGGGAGTGAAATTCTTCACTGCACCCAGTAAAAGGTCCTCATGTCTGAAAGGGTCCATCATCACCAGCTTCTAAATGCCATAGATTGTGTCAAGCCCTTTACATGTTCAATTGTACTGTTGTTGGTGTGTTTTTCCAATCAAGCGAGGAATGAAAGGAATTTGTAGCTGTCATAGAGGCATCAAAGCAAGACTTTCTGGAGAACTATAGCCCTGTTGTATACAACCTGGAAGAATATTTCTTTGAAATGAGAACTGCATGAGAACGCTCTGGATACGCCAATATAAAGACACTGAAATACTAAATAAGAGATAAATAGGCTGAAGCTATAGAAAGAAATAGATTTTGGAACCCTAGAACAAATTAAAGGAAATCATTTTGTGTGTTATTAAAGCATTTGGCCTCCATGAGCCATCAGGACATCTTCAGCATCCATTGGGATATATTCTGCAAGTCTCTGGAACTGGCTAATTAGTTTTGTGAATGGGGAGGTGATGGCAGGGCATTATTGATTGGGGTGGGGGTGGGGGGTTGTTTTGGTGAGTGTGTGCTCTTCTCTACTTGAGACCAGAAGGACCTCATCCTGTCATCACACTGACAAGAGGAGAAGATGCAATTTGTGGCATATAGGGCTGTCAGGCTTGGATCGGGCACCTATTAAAACTTTGACAAGCTGAGCAGTCTTTGTGAGTGAACCTCCGTGCTCCTTTCTCTAACCCTCTTTCAGAGTCACTTCTATCTTTTACGAGGCCTGCTCAGCAATTTGATCAGAGAACAGCAGGATTTATTACTCAATACACCAATCTACACTCACATCTCAACAGCATTATGAATATGTCTTAGTCCTGAGTCAAATAAACTGGTGCAGCATCCTATATGCCAACTCAAAAGAATTGCTCTGCAATACACAGACAGAAATACCATCGTCTTCCTTCTCTCCAAAGACAATTCTTCTCTGTAGCCTAAAGCTTACCTGGCAGTCAGCATCCTTATTTCTGCTCTAAGCCAACAGTGTGTGAACGAAAGTTATTTTTGTACCACACAGCTCATTAGTGCGAGGCCGTAGAGCCAAAGGCGTCTGTTCAGCACACACACAGGTTAATCTGGCGACGAAGCAGTCCTCCGCTGTCGAGTTGATCATTGCTGCCAGCACAAATTTCTCGCTGTAAACAATATGCTGTTTTAGGACACTTCAGCAGTTTATTTGACAAGCAAATCTGCTTCTTCAGTGCGTTTGTCAGCCAGGTTCCTTTTATACCCGCATTGCTGACATTATTCATCTGACTAAACACAAAATGACCAATCCATACCGAA
Source organism: Alestes dentex (assembly GCA_037576975.1). Lineage (NCBI taxonomy): Eukaryota > Metazoa > Chordata > Actinopteri > Characiformes > Alestidae > Alestes > Alestes dentex. The sequence continues at coordinate 27,626,314 of JBBIGA010000106.1, read as the reverse complement.
GCTACTGCTGTGAGGTTGGATGAGGTTGGATGAAAGAAAAGCACACGTCTTAATTTAGTCAAAATATGTCAGTTTATGGATTATAAATTTAAGTGATGTTTGTTCTGCATTTGGATGAAAGGTCATGCCATTCGACAAGATCAGGTGTCTTTGTTTTACAGTTCATGGTAGTCAAATGTAACCCAAACTGTTTTTGTAAATATGTCTGCAAAACCTCTTTCAGGCAGCATCCAGCTGTTCATTAAGGAGCAGACTAGTGGATGTGGTTTAGCACAGAGCATGACTTACTGAAAGCTATAGTAGCCAAACACCCAGGACAGCCTTTTTGACAACAGGGCCTGTTTTTCACAAACCACCTCTGGAACAGGAATGCTGCTCTATAATAAGAAAAGTCAAAAATAAGAAAGAAGCTAATCACTTCTCTCCAGGTAAGTGGAAAACCAAGTAAATCTGATTCTTGATTTCGGTCTAAATTTTGTTTCTGACTGGCGCAGCTGTCCAAACATTGGTCCTATCATCAAGTGATGGTAAGTTCAATTCTTGGTGATGCCACAGCCATCTTGTAGCTGGGAGTTGACCAGTGCACAACTGGCCTCACTTTCACTGGGTTTCACTTAGCATGATGCTAGCTAACACAGGCATCTGTTAGGTGATGTAACAGAATTGGCAGCAAGTACTCTTCTCCAAGCAGTCTGATGACGTTGTGTTAGTGTAAGTTTAGAAAGATGCAGTGGCATGTCATGTGACAGGGAAGAAGCTGAGCTGGCAGTACCATGTGACTAGCGGAATTTTAGTGTTTGATGGAATAGAATATGAAGAGTGAAAAGAACGCAGACAAGATTTAAAGGTCATGTAAGGATGGCCATAGGCTCTGCCAAGCCTTTGCTGGGATTGAGGACAGAGCGGCTTATCAAAGCCCCAGCAGATGAGCAGCTAGCCAGACGAAATCCCACTCAAACAGCCCCAGGCACTGCAAGATGTATGGGGAGGGAGAAAGCAGCCACCCAGAGAAGAATGGACTGCAAGGAGAGAAGGAAACACATAGAAGGGCTGGGTAGGGGTCTGATTAATTTAAATAGTGGACAAAAACCAAAAGATGGCCAAAAGTGAGAAGCGTGGACAGAGAGAGTTTAAAGTGGAGGGGAGGAACCACATGGGTCAAGCATCTGCCATTTCTCAGTAGATAAGAGTACATCAGTAGTCTAATATAATATAAGAAAACTCATCAAAAATATTTTTTAACCACATTTGTCACTGTCATTGGCACCTATGATCTCTCTACATAACAGCAGTGAGTCTTCTTCTGTAATGCTTAATGATATTGGAAAATACAGAGATATTCTTTTTAGCTTTCCAGATTGTAAGAGTGAAATTGAATGAAAGAAACATTTTGTATGACCCTTTTACCCACCTTACTTACTGCAGATAGATCTCTAGATTGATGGATCTACATTGAACTGATTGATCAGATTGATTATTCTGGAATGAATGTTCACTAGAGAAGCATGATTCACTAGAGAAGCATGATGTCATCACATAGCTAAGAAAGGTATTCAGATTTAGCAGCTGTACAGACATTTTACAAGAGTAAAACTGCAATAAGAACAAAGAACATCTTACTTGTGTGGCTGTTATGAGCTTCACATGTCTGTGTTTAAGATAGACCTGGAGGCAAATTTTATTCATGCTTAATGGTTTTAACAAATATATTTGGTTGTCAGTCTCAAAAGTTCTCTCCTGCTATCCCTAAGATTAGAAACTTCACTTTCTCTTTCGTCCAAACTCATCCAACTCCCTGGCTGTCATTTGGCAAGAAATGGAGTAGGACAGCAGCATGTAAGATATGGCTTTAGAGAGAAAAAGAAAAGGAGGCATGGGAAGATGGATAAGAAAAAAGAGACGAGAGGCAAGGCTTGCTGTCTGAGGAATTTTCTTTGATCGTATTGCAATCTGACAGCTGGTGAAAATGACTGTCACAAATAAGACTGAAGACTGTAAGGCTGGTACAGAAGCACTGACATGCTTTGGTGAATGGGTGTGAGTTGGTATTTATATGCAAATAATTATGTTACACAGATAAAACAATATGAACAAAGCTCAGTTAGGTAAGCCACATCACTCAAGGCAGCTGCCATTCTTATGGTTGAATCTTAGATTGTGGTTGAGGCTTGGTACATCACTCTAGCTATTGTTTCAATGGTTGGTAATCCAATGGATGGATTACCAACTAGTCCTACTTGGCACATGGAGGTGGGGGTCTTGGTTGACTGGGGACCCTGATCTCCTTATGATGTTAAAAGATGCCACCTTTGTAAGCAATGGAAGAGGAGGGTTATCCTGCTTGTCCAGAAGAGAAGATAATTGCTTGGACTCTTGGCAGACGTTAACAGCAGATTCTTTAACTCCTGTAAGATGTGAAGTGGGCAGGTGTGATAGGCTGCACTCCTGCTGGAAGAGGACGTTGCATTTAGGTAACACTGTTGCCATGAAAGGGTGTACCTGGTCTGCAACAATATTTTGGTTGGTGGGACATGACACGTGAGGTTTTCCCAGCAGAGTATTGTCCAGAACATCATATGGCCTCACCTTCTTCCAACGGTAAAAAACCTTCTTCCATTGCTTCATGTTCCAATTCTGGTACTCATGTGCCCATTGTGGATGCATCTGGCAGTGGGCAGGGGTCAGCATGGGCTCTCTGACCAGTCTGCAGCTGCGTAGTTCCATTCACAGCAAGCTGTGATACACTGTGTGTTCTAACACCTTTCTATCATAGCCAGCGTTAACTTTTTCAGCAGTTTGTGCAACTGGAGGTCTTCTGTGGGATCAAACCAGACAGGCTAGCCTTCGCTCCCCACATGCATCAGTGAGCCTTGGGTGCTCATGACCCTGCCACATGTTCATTGGTTGTCTTTCTTTAGATCACTTTAGGTAGATACTGCATACCGGGAATGCCCTGCAAGACCTGCCATTTTTCAGATGCTCTGAGCCAGTTGTCTAGCTGTAACTATCTAGACAGAAAATTGAATCACTGTCTTCTATAGGTAGATTACAGTTTTATCCACTACACCATCCAGTGAGTTAAAGGTAGTAGCTGAGAAAAGTGAGTGTAGTAACTATATTTGTGCAGTTACATGCACTAATGTAAAAATCTGATGGGTTTGTGTTCTTACGTGGTATTCCACTAAAGAACTTTTGTGACGAAAAGAATCTACATTGTAGCTATTCACAATGTTACAGAGTTACTAGTCCTTTTTTTTGGGTTTCATTATATTATTTCTGAAATAATAAATCTTTGTATAGATTTTTTATATTTTATCTTACTTAATCACATTTATATTAAACTTCACATACCATTTATTTACTAGATAAAACACAGAAGCCTAAATCAAATAATAGCACAATTCCAGCAACAGATTCCAATGCTGTAGGTATATGGTGGCCTGACCTAATATGATTTTAATCAGGATTTAAACACATTAAACACATCTTTCAAATTTGCATTCCTCGTATTCTGTGGAATTCTATTCCAGAGAGCTTCATAATGAAGTGACCTTCCACCACCTGAGCTGTGAGTGATTTAAGGGGCTTGCAGTAAAGGTGGTCTGGACAGGCTATGGTGCTTAACAGACTAGTAAGATATGCAGGAGCAAGGCTATTAAGTCCTTGTAGTCAGTGCAAGTGTACTGGATTTTTCCTGGTAAGCACACATGGTTTCGTAGCCTGAACTAGCTGCAGTCTGTGGAAAAATACTGTTCGAGATCATATATGGGACTCAAATAATATTGGAGTATGCTGGGTTACTGTAGCTTGTGTGTCTTTACATTAAGATCTGTACTGCTTTGCAACTGGTAATACCTCTGACTCTGGAGGTTTGTGATGTTATTTAAACAACGTGTACATCAAAAAATTAAAAGCCAAACAATTTCTATTCTTATATATGTTGAACATTCTACGAAGTTTCAGTGTCGCTCTATAGGGAACTCAGCACTTCAGTAGCATTTTGAGCTGTTAATTTTATACTTCTCTCTGAGTCATTTTTTCACTAAGCAGCTTCTACTTCTCACAGAAGTAACAATACTTTTATTTGAAAGACTACACACCCCTGAAAATGCATTTTGGAATCCCATGGGCTAAATACATGTTACTACTAAACACATGTTAGATGTTAGCTTCTTGTCAATTTTCCTATCAGACCTGCAAGTTATTTTTATCCACAAAATAACTACTTTTGCTTCTCAAAGAACCATTTCTGATTAAAGGTTTTCTTTTCTTTTTTTTCAGGATGCTTCCGGGACCAATTACAAGAATGTTCTCATTTAGAAAACGGTTCAATTAAGAAACATCCATGAGTTTTTGAGGGACCCAAAAACACATTACACAGGATTCATCTAATAATCTTTAATGGTCAAGGGCCAGCAATGTTTTACTACTTCCGTATTTAGCTTTTTACGCAGGCCAAGAACTTCTGTGAAGAGCCATCAACATAGTTATTTCCTATCCAAAGAGTAGCATTTTCATCTGCTGTGTGTTCCACACTATGTAGAACACACATTAACATGCCATGCACCTGCTTATTAAATAGTCAGAGGTGTAAACAGAGAAACAGAAGGATTATTGTCTGTAATAACAAGGTGCATCTATGAAGAGATATATATATCATATAAAAACAACTTATTATAAACCATGTCTATAAGAGCACCAGAAATGTTGATACATATTAAAATAGCTTATTATAAACCTCGCACAAAGGAGACAAATAAGGAAGCTAAAATAATCTAAAAGTCATATAAACAGACCTTCTTTGATCACCTTTAGAAAAATAAGAACTTAAGTGTGAAGTCAGCTTCTAAGAAATCAGAGCTGCCTCTGATACACTGTAGAAACACAAATAGAACAAATGTGGTCCAGAAATTATTCACCTTTTTTATATTTGTCATCAACATCAAAACAGGAACACTATGCACCTGAACTAAAAGGATTGTTGATCTAGGTCTTTCAGCTTGTCTAATTGCAAATCAGTTGAAAAAAAATAATTTTAGAGAGCTTGACAAATACAACATTTAAAACACACAATCATAATAACTAATCTGTATATCCAGGGATTACACACCTTTTTTAAGATTTAAGACTTCATCAAAAGCCATATGCAAATGTTTGAACATCCCAGGTCACATTACTTTTAAAAAATGTACATATCATGTACATGAGGCACAAAAATTGCATTCCTATGCAATTTCTACTTATTTGCTGAGTTCATCATTTGCATAGTCATTAACAAAATGTGAGAACTTCATGTTTTTATTAATTCCCCTCAATGTATCAATGTTAAACAAATGAACATTATTTGTGGATTAAAATGATAAGTTAGTTCCCAGTAGAGGATGTACATTTACGTGTAGTAAATCAACAAGACATAATTTGACCATGAGTGTCTAAACTCTTTGGCAAACAATCTCATACAACAGCATCACTGTAACACTGCCTCAACTGAGCTTTCTTTTTTCAGTGATACCACAGTGCCACTTGCTGGTAGCTGGCATACAGCACAGCACTTCACAAAAAGAAAATTCACATTTTCATGTTGAAATGTTTATTTCAAACTTGTAAAATTAGCTGTATATTTACAGAAGGAAAACAATAATATAATGTATTTTACTCTTCTACACATCTAAAGCTACATGTAAAAGTAAGTACACAGTTAAACATTGTGAAATGGATAAAAGTATTAAAGTATTTTAACAAAATTAAGGCAATAAGGCCTAATTTTCTCAACAGAAATAGGTTGAATTTTTGAGGAACATTTTAAGACAGAAGGCAGCTTCTTTACAGTTTATCTTTTAAAAATACAGTGGACTTCGGCTAAAAAGTGAACATATTACAACAAAAAATGCAACAAGAGAACTAGCCATTAAAAATAATTTAGCTCATTTTACACAGACAGCCTAATTCAACTGGGTTTCACAGTGTATGTTTTGATGAACATAGCTCATTAACATGTTCGAGTTGCAACAACCACTGGCAGAGACTTGAAAAAGTCGATGATGAGAAATGCATAATGTAACCTAAAATCTTGCGCAATGTTTCCCCAGTGGTTTTAAAGTTTTTTCTGCTTCAGAACCTCAAAACTTTCCCCTCTTAAAAAAATATCCAGTCAGTCTAAAACTTATAGCCTGTCTTCATAAAAAGTGGTGTATGTAAAAACATTAAAATATTCTTTGAGTTGCAGTAATACCCTGAAATAAAATAACACAAAGATTTCAAACATGTATACCGTAAATTACTGTTTTGTCTACTTGAACGGTTGCAAATTGCCAGTCAGAGCTGAATCCATGAGATCATCATCCTCTGTGTGCATATACATAGGACTAGGTCGTGAGGAGCGCTCGGAGCGCTCGGAGCTAAGCATAGACATGGAAGGTTCTGAGGAAGACATGGGGGATCTGGACCAACTGTCTGCCTTCATTGGGTGAGAAGAGGGACCACCGGACATTGCTGATTTCTTCTTCTCCTTCTCTCGATCCCTCTCTCTGTCTCGGTCCCTGTCTCTTTCCCGCTCCCTGTCTTTCTGCTTTTTCTTCTCTTTTTTGTGTTTCTTGTGTTTCTCACCCAAGCTGACATTCATAGAGCTCATGTAGTCTTGTGGAGGCTGGAGTGGTCTCATGGTCTGATCGTCGTCTGAGCTGGGGCTATTCTGATGGGATTTCTCTGCAACTGAACTGCTACCAGACTCACTTTCACTGTCTTGGTTCAGAGGAGTGTACCCTGGGGAGCGACTATGGCTCGGCGAACTGCGATCATGTTTTGGGGTGGAACCACTGAAAAGAGGCGATGCTTTTAAGCCTGAATGCTGGGGGCGCATGGAACCTTCTCCTGTTCCTTCACCAGGCTTCTGGAGGGTTACTTTGGACTTTATGCTTGGGGAACCTCCATCCGGCTTGCTGATGATAATCTTAGCCACACCAGTGGTACCTACCCCACCACCCTTTGGGTCCATTAGCTTTTTGTCACCTGAGTTGCCCCCGGAAACAGACACCTTAGATTTGCTTTCTTTGTTTTCCTTGTCTCGTTTGCTAATGTAGTCTCCCGTCTTGGATGACACAGGGCCAACATTTGGAGGTACCCCCCCACCTCCATTCCCAGCATTACCACCACTGCCGCCACCACCTCCTCCTCCCTCACATTCTTCCCCTCCAGTACCACTACTACCGACACTTTTCAGCTTGTCTATGACGGCTGTCAAGGAAGGCTTTTTGTTTCGACTTGGGGACTTACCCTTGGCATTAGGATTGTTCCCGCCCCCTCCTCCTCCACCACTACCTCCACCGCCTGAACTGCCCCCATACTGGGACTGACCACTGGAGGAAAAAGACATGGAGCCTGAGGAGGAGGAAGAGCTACCAGAAGAAGAGGAGGAGGAAGAAGAGCCAGATGAAGAACCACTTCCTAATTGCTTTTGGGAACTCATCCCTCCACCTGAAGAGGACTTGGACCCCCCTGAACTCCCACTTCCGGAACCAATCGGGGACTTAGCTTTTGAGGATGGTGGTGTTCCTGGAACCTGACTCTGCTGTAGTTTCATTGGGGAGGAAAGTTTGTCAGAACTACCAGAGCGAGAGTGTGAAGGAGAAATATTGGGCTTAATACTCGGGTTCATCATTGATCCAGGAGGCTTCCCTCCTTGGGGCTTCATTTTATTCCCAGGTACTGCTCCACTACTACCACTACTACCTGAACCTGACATACCATGTTTGGTGATTGGAGAAGACCCAGGTTTGCCTGAGCCCATGCCTAGGGAAGAGCTTTTTGACTGGGTAGGCATGCCACTCCCACCTCCTCCAGTACTGGGTGGTTTCGAACTGTTTCCTTGTCCCATGGAGCCTTCCATTTTGCTGCTCTTGATTTTTCCTGAGGACGAGGAAGAATGAGAATGGTGGCTTTTACTGCTACTTGTGCCACTGGCACCACTAGCACTTCCACTTGTTGAGCTGCTTGATGTATAACCCCCATGAGATGATGTTTTCCCCCCACTTAAGTTCCTGGGAATCTGTATTGTAATTTTAGGTATAGGTGGTGTGGCACCTCCTGGTGGAGTCTGAGACCGACCTGAACTTCCTGGTGATTTGGAACCCCCTCCGCTCATCGATCCTCCTGAACTGGCACTTCCACTAGGAGGCGTATAGGGTCTACCTGAGCTGTGTGAGGGAGACTTGCCATCAGGATCCATTTTTTTACGCTTAGGTGCTTTCTCTTTTGATTTTCCTTCACTAGAAGGTGTACGACTGCGCTTCATCTGTTTCCCATCAGAAGAGCCTGTTCCTCCCATCACCATCCCAGAGCTTCCACCTCCATTATCTTCCTTTGGCCTCATCTGCTGCTGTTTAACTTTAACCTCACTACTCTTAAAGTCACTGCACACTACTCCCAAGCCCATCGTGAGCGGACTTTGCCCACCACCTCCATGAGAAGGATGTGAATCCCCTATATCCGGTGCTGGACCCAGCAGTGGCTTTCCCCCTCCACTGTTCCCACTAAAAACTATGCCCATGTCAAAAGGGTCCTTCAATGAGGCATCAGGTGTGCTACGGCCATGGGAGGTAGGATTTTGTGGGGTGCCTGAAGGAGTGTTCTGTTGACTTCCCCCACTGAAGCCCTTAACAAGGTCAAGATCTGCCTCTGGGCTGGGGGAGCTGTCTTCAAAATAGCTCTGGGAAAAAGTCCCCTGTCCAGGAAGCAGCTCTGGATTAAAGTCTGTGTCTGGAAAGAAGTTGCTTGAGGAGGCATCACTATTTGGTGTTGCTGCCGTAGTGGCCTCTGCAATTAAATCGGCGGGATCAGTGAAGGGATTCTCATTGCTGTTCGCATTAAACAGGTCAGCTTCAAATACTGTGCTACCCTGACCTGAACTGGATGAGTCCCTTAATGGAGTGCCCAAGGAACATCCCTCTTCCCCACTCATGTGGTGCTGCACATGGCTACTGCTGCTTCCTTTAGCAGCCTGATCAGGAATATCAGACAGAATGTCATTAATGTCAGGTCCGATACTGTCAGAGCTAGAGAGGCGTACCATGCGAGGTAAAGACCCAGGTGCCTGGGACTGAGCTTGTGTCTGCGCTTGGACATGTGACTGTGGGTGGTATGGCATTCCAGGACCTGACGGTGGGGTCCCACATTGACTTGGGGCTGGTGTGATACTGTGAGGAGTATCTAGTCCATCACCAGGAAGATTCACATCAAAGATGGGATTTTGAGAAGCATCAACATCCATGGAAAACAGTTCACGGTGGAAGTCATCTTCAGTAGGATGGTGCATGTGATGGTGCTGCTGAGTCATACTTCCCACTTGCTGCTGCTGAGATTGCGGTTTGATTCCTATCCCTCCTCCTACTCCCATCATCCCTTTGTCTGAGGCCCTTGGACGCTTCTTTTTGCCCTTAGTGCCCCCAACTGGACAAGGCTGACCTTGGCTATCTGTGCGTGGAGACCCAGAGGAGTTCTGCCTCTCCATAGTACCACTTCCATACAGTGTAGCAAAGTCTTGTGAAGGGTTGTCTTTCAACAAATTCATCAGCATGGGATGGTTTTTGGTGTTGCTAGCTGGCGAAGTGGTTGGTGGAGGGGTCTGATGAGGCTGCGAGCCTGCAGGGGCCTGGGGAGTGGGACTAGACCCCACACTTCCTGTTATCTGCAACAGGCTGGTCAATATTGGGTTCTGAGTCACTTTGCTGAAATCATCAGAACTATGGCTATGCTGTGACGCTGGCTGCTGGATCTGTTGTCCTACTTGTCCCATATTATCCACAACTGAACCAGTCTGACGGTTCAGGTTAAACAACGAGGTGATTGGGCCCTGAAATGTCCCACCTGCACCCATACCTCCCGCAGTCCCAACTCCTGTAGGTGTTGCACCTCCTCCAACTCCAGGAAGACCCATGGGGTTATTCCCATCAGGCCCTGGGCCCATTCCCATGTAACCTGGGCTGCCTGTGGGGGGCAAGTTCTTCTTTACCATTATCTCCACAGTTTCAGCAATCAGGGACAAAGCAGGGGTGTCTGCCTGAATGGTTTCAGCCTTGCGTCGGATAGCTCGCATTGTCACGGGGATGGACATGCACCTAAGACAAACATAAAAACAGAAGGAAAACAAAAAATGATCTACTACCTCTTTACTACTATCTAGTACATCTCTGTAAAACCAAGTATAAGCTTTGTAAATATCCAACCAAAACATGCTATTTTATCTAATCAATTACCATCATTCTATGGTTAAAGCAAATTAAAAGCCTTTAGCAGAGGCAGACTGCTGTACTTACCTATGAACCACTTTTGTAATGAATTCATCTGTGCAGATCAAAGCATCCGATAAACCCTTGTACAGCTTACAGGCCACCTGTCTAGAGTCAATCACGTCCATCACCACTGTGAGTGGGAGAAAGAAGGGAGGCCAGAAGGGAAAAAAGAGAAATGTCATAAGCCCAACCAAACAGAGGTACCACACCAAATGTTAATTTAGTTTATTAAAACAAAATGGAATAAAATTGTACATATGTATTCTCACCACAAACGAGTGACTCATTCACAGGATGCTGGAAGGACACACTGAAACTGGAGTCTGTCAGAGGGCACACCTCAAACTGCAAAAGCCCTGGGGTATCTGCAGAAAGAAAAGTGTGTACAAGTTGTATATAAACAGACACAAACACATATGTATATACACACACAAACAACAAATAAGGCAAATGCCATATCCATATATATGTTTTACATGCCTGACACTGATGTGCTGTGATATACGATCAAGCATCTGCTTAAAGGTGTTTCACTTTAGACTGGATGCTCCATTCTGTTCCTGTATCCATTGTCTATTACGGCAAGTACGGAAGCAATCACAGTACTGTTATTCTTAAGTTTTATTCTACCCATTTTTTTGTGAAGCCATTTCCGTTTTTGTAATACGGGCATGATTCTAACATCTAACATCATGATTCTTTCCGGGGGAAAGAAAAAAAAAAAAAAAAAAAGGTTCTAACATCAAAACGTTAAAAGTGTACATTGTACACAGCTAATCATTCAGATGATCAGGGGCCGAGCACTGCTTAAGCACTGTCTAAAAAAAATTCTATTTTTGTGGTCATATACCATCTGGAATACATGTGGAGAGAGAGACGACAGTGGAGTCGCCTTTAAAATGTGAGTCGGAGAGAGTGTGTGGCATCATGGGTATGGAAGCCAGAAAAGGACAAAAAGAGGGGAAACAAAAACGCAGTTTTTAATAAGAGACGTGTCACTGTTTGTTGAGGTTTAAAAACAATCAGCCTGTGAACACAGCTACGTGCGCAGCATTAAATCAGAAGATTGCGGTTCGAAAACCAGACCTGAAAAGATTTTATTTAACCACAAACTTTTTTTTTTGCCCATAAAACCATGGAAATCACAGAAATGTATCTGCTTTTATTTGGTTTGTCCACTGGGGGGATGATGTGTTTGTCTACAAGTTGATTGTTTGTCAATGGTGGATTATACATTCTTTCACAAATATGGCTGGCACCAAGCAAGATGATGTCTTTAAGTATGCATACAGTATGCAAAAAGTCCTGGTAAAACATTTTTAAAAAGAGCATGTCCCTTATAGTGTCCACTTATAGTGCAGCTGCTCTCCTTACAGTAATTTTTTTGTATTAGCATGTTTAACTTTTATAGCTCTCCAAGTAGTCTGAAAGAATTTAAGTTGTGTAAGGCAAACCCAGAGCCAAGAAAATGACTGCAAAAAAAACCCAAAAAAACAAAAGGAACACCCACCTTCCTTGATATAGGTCTTTTTGACACAGCTGCCGATTAATGTGTTGTAAGCGGCCTGGTGTCGTATGATGTCCAGCAGAGGGGGCACATGAGCGGGGTGTCTGAAGGGAATTTTGGATACTAGTGCTCCCTGCAGAGATCTCCCATCCTGAACAGGGGCATCTCCATTCAGGAAGTAGCAATGCTGCTGTCCTGGCAATGACTTTTGAAGCATAGAAAGACTAGATTAATTTTATAAACACAGATGGGTCAAAGTACAAAAAGGAGAAATATCACATTATACCTCAACAACTCAAAAGACAATCTCCCTGATGTGTTCAAATTAGAGCTTGATGATGTAACCTAGTACCAATCTTTAAAGACTACTAAAATAATGGATTCTTACAGGGCATTAAAAAGCTTTTATTTGGTTGTTTGTGTTGGTACTACTAGGGAGATATGGTGGTCAAACATATACACAAACACGTTAGGTTTCAGAACAGCAACTTTCCTACTGACTCTGTAGTGAGTTTTCAAAATGTAAACATTTGAATTTTAATCTTTTTGTTTCGAACTAATGAAGGGAAATTTTAGTCACTGCCACTTGTTAGTGAAAATCACAGCACTTCAGCCTTGGTGCTACAGATTTATTAACCTTCCTTAATTTGGAGGCGGGTGTGGTGTTAACCGTATGTTAACTGTGCACTACTACAAGGCGCTTACAGCAATGCTTTTATACTGCAGGCTGATAAAGATCAGTACTCACTGCATAAAAACGCATAGATCGAGCAGAAGGTGGAGGACTGACCCCCTCTTCTTCACTGAGTTGGCTTTTAACGATGAGATCATAGAGTGGGGACAAAGTAGGTGCAGACTCAAATACGGGGATACCTTAAAAAAAAAAAAAATACATAATTACATACACACAGATTTACACATTTTTAATGTAATACCTATTTGTTTTCTGAAGTCGTGCTTTCCTACCTGTAACGTTTCCCATTTTCTGAATGAAAAACAGAGAGAAAGGCATAGGGCTGTTCATCTTCAGGAAGAAACATGCTGGCAGGTCTACACAGTTTGAGTTTGTGACGAGAGAAAATGTTGGAGTCCTGTGAAGAAGAACTTTACTCTCCATGATGAGTCCCAACAAAACATTATTTTCAAGAAGAAATACCATCATGCCAACCAACATTTTATTTTTGGTAAAAAACAAATGACTGTTAAAAACTGTTCAAGCAAGTAGTATAATTTCAATTGTCTGAGAACAACACTACTGTTACACTCACATTGACTTAAGTTAACCTGAAACTGTTTTATCTACAGTTGTAGGCAGATATTTGGGCAATTTTAAGTAGATTTGGTTCTGTGTTTAATACACAATTATTTATTTGCAGAATTTAACATCAAATGTGTGACAAAGTTCCCAGTGCTTCTTAGAGCTACTAAACATATTTTTGAAAATAGAATAAATGTATGTAGGTCAGAGATTAATGGTTAGTGTTTAAGAAAACTCAACGCACAAGAGCCAGTGAGTTAAGTTTGACAGTGTTGCTGTTAAAGGGTTAACTGTAAAACTCACCCCTTGTTATCCACTGGGTGCGAACCAGTGATGAGAGGAGCGATAGGAAGCTTGTAGACAGATGAAGTTCCCTCCACGGTTACGGACACACTCACTCCCAGTGAGCAAGGGACTGCACAGAAGAAATCATCTTAAACAAGACGTATGACTTAAACTTGTCAGGCATTATAATGATATGCTGGATTGCAGCCAGCCATGATTTAAACGTGTATTCTGAAAAAATTTACATATTTTTCAGAACATCAGCGGTGATTCATTTCGCATGAAATGTTCACACAAGGGCAGTTGACATTTTCAGTAATGATATACTATAGACAGCTAGCTACTCTGATACTATGTAACTTTTTGTTGATTTTAAAAGTTGGATACAGATAATTCTGCTACTGGCTTGCTTACTGGTGGAATCGGTGAAACTGAGCTGGGTTCCAGTCCCTTCCTCAAAGATGTCGTATGGAGAGACATAACACTGCAGGGACAGGAGATGGCCACCGCTCCTTGCAGTCAGAAGACCAACACCGCCATGCAGTATAGTATCTACAGTGTTAGCATTCGTGGCCAACCTGGAAAAAAGATTTTTTATGTATATGGTAGGAAACATAATGTAAGAAATAATCACACACAAAAGTAATTCTACATACCTGAACATGTGCATCATTTTAGTAAGATCCAACTCAAGAGACTGGAGGGCCAAATACATCTTTGTCTTCAATTTACTTGAAGGGAAAGGCAAAAATGGTTGAAAGTTACATCACAACTGACCAATGGTGAAATGAATAGTGGGTGACTGAAGAAAAACTGTTTGGTTAAAAAACAACAACCAAAAAAAAACAACTCACTTGTCTCCGGGAAGCTTGTACAGGTTGACCAAACCCTTAAGGTGTTTAGAGAACTCCTCAAAATTTTTCTCTCTGTTAAAGATTTAACATCATCATCACACAGCAAGGTTGGGGGTAAGAGCAAAATACATATATAACATAACATAGCAATAAAGTCATGGCACTAATGGCTGGCATACACTCAGACATGCAAACAGAACAACAAGGACAGTTAACATAAATTACCAAAAAAACAATGATTTCATCTATTTCATATAACGCTGTTTATTTGCCATCATGTCATTTGACAAACTCACAAATTTGCTTACTTTAGGTGCTGTATCAGCTCTGGACAACTCTGCAGAAAAGAAAACAATGTTGTGCTAAGAAAAAACAAACATGTTTTAAAACAAAAATTTCATATCTGATCTATACAGTCATTAATTCTGCCATATCCATTCAGTACTTCTGAATGTTTGTGTCAGCTTCTCTCACCGCAGGGTTTTCACCATGGTGGGCCACTTTGACATCCACCAGCTGTCCCGTTGTGTCCAGCTGCACCTCAACGTAGAACATGTCAGAGGTGATGTAGCACTCTGTTTCTGATGGACTGAGATGAGAGCCTAACCTGAGGGGGGAAAGGAACATAAAAGGGATAAATATGACCTCTACAGGCCTATATCAAATCAAATGCTTCAAAAAAAAGAACAGCAGAAAGTAAAACTTACATGTTCTGACGAGCAATGGACTCTAGACGATCAGTCATCGAGGCCAATGAGGATACTGTCCATCCATAAAGTATTAAAACACATGAGATAAGAAAACATGAGCATCATCTGTCTTTTTAATCTATGGTGGAATCATACATAAAGATATCCAATGTACAGCCTGATTTTGATCCATCATCACAAGAAATAACATGTGATGTGGAATGTAACAACCATTAGACACATTCCTGCCCTTACCTTTCAGTGCCCTCTGTAGAGTCTCTAAACAATTAAGCAGGAGCTGGTGTCCAGCTGAATTCATCACGCCGCGTTTTTCCTGAGTGAAGGGACGAACAGTGACAGTTAGAAACAGAGAAGCAAAGAGACCATACTGACCACTGAGCATTTTCCTCCCATTTCCAACCACGTCAGCCACCTTTAGCCTTTCCTCTCTGCTCTCACCATAGCCTGCCTGACGATCTTGCTGGTCTCCTGCCAGGGCCGTGAAGCATTGTGCTTGGCATGCAATCTCTCCAGCAAAGCAGCCACACGACTCTGCCTCTCAGCCTCTGTAGAAAAAAAAAGTCTGATAAAGAACTCTAGTACATGAGATCCCTTTGGTAGACTGGACATAGATATCCAGAAGAAAGGTGCCAGACTGACAATATTTTGGTGTTCCAATCCAATGAAAGTGGGGAGCCACTGGATGTCAACAGCAGAACATGGATAAAAGCTCACAGGACAAAAAGTCACATGCATTAGTTCTTTTCTAATACTTAGCTATGTGTCCCTTTGCCTTAAACAGCATCAGTACTGTCATGTAGTAAAGTAAATGTGAAATTCTTTCTCTGCATTTAACCCATTAGCCCAGTGAAGTAGTGGGCAGCCAGGAATGCAGCACCCTGGGAACAGTGTTTGGGGACAATACCTTGCTTGAGGTGCTACTAGCAGTCCTGGGATTCAAACCCACACCCTTCAGATCACAGGGGCAACTCAGTAAGAACTAAGCCCATGGCTGCCCCAGCTGTAGTTGCCTTGAAACAGTTTGTGTACACTTCAGTCAGTGATTGGAAAATTCCAAATGAAACTTGGGACTGGGATCTGGTGACTTCACTGATAAGCCTAAGTATAGTCAGTCATGACACACAGATATTGACCAAAGTGCACTACAGTTGTCATTCTAGAAAGCAAGAGTGTCAATGCTGTGTTCTGCTCATAGGCGGCGTGCAAAGTCAGTGGAAGTGTGGACAAAAATGGACAAACTCATCAAGAGAACAGGTCTAACCCTTCTCAGACAGTTTTGGTGCTGACATTGAGGAGAAGAAAAGCATAATCAAATTATTAGAGAAGAAATGCTGCATGTGAAATTAAACTGTCAAGGAATATCAGAACCTAAAAAGCAGATGCACAGAAAGATGCACAGAAACAGAAGATAATGAGTTGGTTTGACAATTCGGTACGATATTTGTATAATACTGTTACAGTGTAATTACTTTAACATAAAAGTCACACAAACAGAAATTAATAATAGAATAGCAATACTAATATTAAGAACACTATACTACTACTAATAATAATAATACCAATAGCAATAATACTACTACTGCTAAAAAAAGAAATGAATCAGAAATGAATGTTTAATTAATAAAGCAATTAATAATAATACATTTTCTAAATGATGTCTCTCGATTCAACCGTATATGTGTTTTGTCTTAGGTTTGACTGTACTTTTTCCTCCCAGGATAATTCTAATTCTGGTAGTTAGAAACAGTTTAACGTTAGTCAGCCAATTCTTACATAAAGACCCTAAAGTCATGTAAACATTAATTTGGTTAAATTAAAGAAGACTTGACTAACAAAAACAAAAACAAGCGACGTAGTTGCTCTGCTGGTCTATCTGTAATAAAAACAAACCGTGCTAATGCTAACGGTGCTACAGGGACAGGCGGCTTTATCTCAGAAGAGCTGTGATTAAACGGCCCAGTTTTCTCCATCCAGGTGAAAGTGAGCCGTGCGGACGTACCGGTTCCCTCCTCCGGCCGGGCCCGCTCCGTGGGCCCCGGGGTCGCGGAGGGGTTAGCGGGCTCCGCGGCGGGGCTGCACCCGGCCATCGGCACCGCCGCCATCTTCGCACCTTTCAGCTGAAGTGACGCAAGACTGCGTCTGCGCAGTGAGACCAGACCCCCCCCAGTCTGGAGAACCAGGGATATTAACCCTTATACTGTCCTGGTTTAGGTGATAGTGTTTCTAACACTTATTCTAACCCTGTGAGAGGAATGCCAGGCCACAGGCCAAAACCACCCATGCGCTAACCATGTTGCTTACACGAATAGCACGTACGAAAAAACAGATAAGTTCTAAGAATGTTATTTCTTATTTAAAGTACTAGGATTTATTTAAGCAGCAGAACACCAGAATATGTGTGTGTGTGTATTACCACAAATACACTACATGGACAAAAGTATTGGGGCACCAACAGAGACTTTAACCTTTAGAGCTAGCCCTTAGAGCTCGCTTTGTTTTGCGTGACTATGTTAAAACAAAAATATAAACATTTTGGAAGTGTGCAATATAGTGTCTTATATAGGCATTTATTATATTTCAGTACAACCCAGGCAACATGATTGCATTCAAAGCCATAGATTTTATTAAGGTTATTTAAGCAGCAGAACATCAGTGTGTGTGTGTGTTAGCACAAATGTACTATATGGACAAAAGTATTGGGACGGCTGACCATTCCACCAAAGGGACTTTAATGGCATTGCATTCAAATACATCGACTATAACATGGAGTTCGTTTCCGCTTTGCAGCTATAACAGCTTCCACTTCTCTTGGAAGGCTTTCCAATATTTTGGAGTTTCTGTGGGAATTAGTGCTCGTTCATTCTGTAGAGCATTTATGAGGTCAGGCACAGATGTTGGACGAGAAGGCCTGGCTCGCAATCTCTGTTCCATTTCATCCAGTTCAAAGGTGTTGGATGGGGTTGAGGTCAGGACTCTGTGCAGTCCAGTCAAGTTCTTCCACACTGAACTCATCCAGTCATGTCTTTATGGAGCTTGCTTTGTGCACTGGGGCACAGTTCTGGTGGAATAGAAAAGGTTCTTCCTCAAACTGTATCCACAAAGTTTGAAGAATGGCGTTGTCCAAAATGTCTCGGTATGCTGAAGCATTAATATTGCCATTCACTGGACTAAGGGGTCATATAAATTTAAGTTTGTCAGGCGGTGGTTGGGGAGCCGGGGGGGCGTGGCGAGGCTCCAGTGGGCTGTAGCTGATCTGAGTACAGCGCTGGATGGGCTCTCCGGCAGTGAGTGAGACACTACAAGTGTTGACCAGCAGGTCTGAGTTAAGTGTGTCAGGCGGTGGGTGGGTAGCCGGGGGGAGTGATGAGGCTCCAGTGGGCTGTAGCTGATCTGAGTACAGCGCTGGGTGGGCTCTCCGGCAGTGAGTGAGACAGGAAACAGCGGTGAGGGGGAGAGTTCGAGTGTGTCGCAAAAAAACAAATAAATATGACTGACACCCGTAAACGAAACAGCATCTGGCTGTAGTTTAAAGATATTGGTAATAGCAGAGCAGAGTGCCTTCACTGTAAAATGAAACTTACAGTAAGAGCAGGTTCCACCACAAACCTGCACAGACACGTCAGGACTGTCCGTCCCACAGTGCAGTTGGAGGAGAGAAGGCAAGCTGGCTCAACGTCTACTGACCCAGGGGTGCAAAATGGTTTATATCAACAAACAAAGCATTCAAATTTGCCAAGTTAGGCTAAAATATGAGGCTACAGTTGATAATAAACTAAGAGCCGTTTGGGAGCCGAAAGAGCCGGCTCTTCTTTGGGAGCCGAGCCACAAGAGCCGGCTCT
>JBBIGA010000106.1:27563294-27591218 GCA_037576975.1 Alestes dentex | reverse complement strand
CCCCCCCCCCCCCCCCCCCCCCCCCCCCCCCCCCCCCCCCCCCCCCCCCCCCCCCCCCCCTCCCCCTCCCTTCTTCTGATTGTGCCAGGAGGCATTGGGGTGTGTGTGTGTGTGTGTGTGTGTGTGTATGTGTGTTTGTGTGTGTGTGCGCGTGTATGTGTGTGTGGGGGGGGGACCTTAGTTTTTCTCTGAAAGGTGAAGCTCCACTAACCCCAGCAGTGTGCCATAATAATGTATGTGTGTCTCCAACCCGGAGACAAATTTTTTAGTATAAGTTTGGAGTATTTATCTCTCTATCTATCTGTGTATATATATATATTTATCTATATCTATTTCCACATTGATGTATATATATATATATATATATATAATATCACATTTTATTAATAATATTCACATTCAAAATTAAATAACATAGACTTTTCATAAAATGTATGAATTAATGTCTCAAATGACTAAAATACAGACAATATCTAAAACTGAATTATAATAAAATTACTATTAAAATTCCACCCCATGCTCTTCGGGAGCTTTTCCTGACACTGCTCCCCTGTGGTACACTCATTCAGGGCCATTTAAATGGTGCCTGATGCACCACACACACTACCATGTTAGTGTCACTACTGCTTAGAGTGGTCCACCACCTCATTAATATCTGGCCCACAGTGGTCCTTTAGTTAGAAATTGATCGATGATGAATGAAACAGAAAGGGCTGATTAATAGTTTCGCAAAAGATGGGCTATAGTCTATAAATGTACATCCATACAGTGGACCTGAAAAGTAGGTGGAGCATGTAAAGTAGACAGTGAATGGACACAAAGTAAAAGGTTGTGGACACAAAGACGAGACTGTGCATTTATCCCAATAGCTTAAAAGCTCTGAAGTATTTCATAATGTGAAACTGAATGCTGCTGATAAAGTTATCAATAAATCCAGAAAGGGAGCTGGAGGTAACGTCCCTTTCGTTAATGTACAGCATTCAGACGACTGCATGCTGTTTAAGGCTAGCAGATATTTTCAAGCTTTCAAGCTTAGCACTAATTACTTGCAAGTAAGCTAATCAAAAACAATCAGAAGCCTACAGAGAGGTATTGACGGTGTTTCTGCCATAAAGATCACATCCCCATGCTTTTTCAGCTTTATTACATTTAAATGTAAAAAAATCTTGGAGTTTCTGCACAAGTTCAAATGAACATTTCACACCAGGGATTTTGATATAGCTTAATGTAATTCAAACATTGGCCTATTGTTAATGAGGGGTATTTAGTGTCAATGCTAGCTGTTAGATATATGCTAGCACATGTTAATTCTGACAGACAAGTTTAATTTTCTAAATGGAAATGAGAAAACATTCTCCACAAGCGAATGTTTTCCAAATTTTAGTGCATATTTCATGTATTCCCTGCAATTAACATTTTGAAGCAAAAAATTCAAATTAAACATTCAAATTTCTGTAACTATTATAACTGTGGATGAAGACATGGGGAAGTCATTTTCAAACAAACCCCACAAAACATGAAATTTGATTAGTGGTGGACAAACAAACAAAATATTCTGAATCATATCGAAGTAACTAGACATTTCATATTTAATTTCCTTATTAATCAGAATTAAAGAGAAGACATGAATCAATAAATAAATCCAGAAGTGGATTAATATAATAGATTGACTGAGTTATTGACTGGTGGACAGCCTGACTCATGAGAGATGGATGGAAAGACCTCATCTTTTAGGCCTCAATGCAGGTATAAACGTTCCACAAATGCAGCATGCCAAATGCTAGCAATCCTAAATTCAGTGCTAGACATAAATGATTTTCCATTGATTACATAAATCTCATTTTCCATTTTTATTTTCCCCTTCCAAAACCCTCTTCACCGACCACCACATCCCCATCCACCCACCCACATATCACCACCACCCGACGGTTCACCAATTAGACAGTTTCACCACAACAACCAGCGTTAGCGGTGAGTGTGCCACTGAACAGATGCTGTGGAATTTAAGATGCAGTCACTCCTCACCCTCCTCCATCACCCATCACACCCCCCCACCACAAAAAAAACCCCAGCTGGCCTGGGCACGGGTGTGCCATGTGGCGGCTCGTTCCCCCCTGGCACTGCCATGCCGCCCGTGCCAACCTCTTCTGCCAGCCGACTGGAAACTATGGAAACGCGCCGTGCGCTAAATCATTGTTATCAAAGAAGATTAAAAAAAATATAAAACTGAGAAAACTGTGCTTTACAAATGGAGTCTACTGATGTACAAGGCAGGCTATTTTGCTGATAAAATCTGAATGCAGCATGACGACTACAAGCCATCCTGACTAAAATTAGGAATGCCTTGAGCGCTCGCAGGCGAGATGAAGGCATCGCTGAGGCATTTGTGGTGGGCTCTAGCTCTTTGGTGCCAAGAAACGAATGCGAAATTTGAAACCAGTGCACACCGTTTATTAGCATGGAATTGAAACAGTAAGCTAGCGATTAGCAGGCATTTCCAGCATGTCTGGAATGAATGCTAGCTTCAAACCTACCATAGTTCAATACAAATTCCTGGTTGGGGCTTTACTTTTAGATCTCCACCATAAAGAACTAATTAGCCAGGGTTTAATTATCACTGTGACACATAATTGTGACATTGTCTTTCCAACTTTTCAAGCCATAATGATGTAATTATGAAATCATTACTATATCATGAGAAGCTAATGACTTCAGCTCAAGTTGGTAGATGTAATGGAACAAGACAGGAGCTGTGTTATGACAACCTTCATAAAGACAAAATTTGTTTATTAAAAAAGCTGTATATTATTATAAAGATAAAGATAGGACATTCATTTATAGGGACATTAAAATTTTTACCATTCCACATCCCTATAATTATGACAAGTACTTTTCTATCTTGCTACCATTTCTAATTGCCAAAAGTTTGGTGTGCAAATGTTTGGGCACCCCAGCAAAATTGTAAATATATGCACAAAAGTTTCAACTTAAAAACAGTAATAATTCAAGGCTGACTTGATTTAATCCTAAATTAACTTAAACTGTTTTTCACATTTGTCAATGTATTATTTGAAGTTTAATGAATGTTTAGTTGAAATTAGTTAAATTGTTGTGTTTTTTTACAGCATTGCACTGAAGTGAAAATAAGTATACATGTTCTATGGAGAGCACACATCAGCATATTTTAATGGGGGAGTTACTGTTTATTTTGTTTAATGAATTTGTTTAAAAAAATAAAACATGGCCTGTGCAAAAAAAAAAATTCCAATTTGTCTAATGTCCAAACATGCCAGTGGTCTCTAAAAATCCTTCTCTTGTCTGTGTTCTACCTTCTGTTATAGACTACTTTTAAAGAATAGCAATATTTCCTTATTTCACATATTTGGGGTGTATTTGTAAATCCTTTGGCTTGTGGTTGGGGGTCAAAGGTGAGGACCCTCAGGGCATGGGACCATTCTGGCAGCATTGGAGGAGGCCCGGCAAGTGAGGGATGGCATGGTGGTGGTCAGTGGCAAAAGTGAGGGAACAGTGGTCCAGACACATGGCATGGCATGGCATGGCATACCTGCAGCGGGTCGGATACCGATGGGTACCCGATGGGTACCCGTTGAAAAGTTGCTGTAGTGGGTGGCTTGAAATGTCCTTAAAAAGTCACGAGTCGGGTGCGGGCAGAAAATGAAATAAATGTGGGTGGGTAGCAGATGAGATCCAAAACAGTATTATTTTCATGTCTAAATTACCATTACCACACCACAATTTATTTTTGCCAACAATATGTAGGGAGCATGCAAAAACATTGCCCAACCTGGCAGTGATTGTGCAGAATGTACTCTTTATCCCAGCATCGAGCCAGTGAGAGAGATCTTTCATCAGCTGGGTTTGTGATGCAAGAATGAAGGACTCAACTTAAACCTGGGACTGTGAACAATATCCTTTTTCTGCACAGTAACAGAAGGTAAATGTCTGCATGCATACACAAATATTGATCAGGCTCAGGTTGTTTTTTATTTTCATTACTAGCCCATTATTTGTGTAGTGCTCTGATAAAGAAAAAAACCTTCTTTCTGCATAGTAACCAAATGGCATAGTAGGCTGTGGCATACACAAATAATGTTTGTGATCAACAGACTCAGATTGTTTTTTTTTTTCATTATTAGACTATTATTTGTACAAGAAAAATTCACAAGTTGTCAAGTGCAGGTCAATAGAATCATTAGGTTTAGGTGCGCAATTTAGTGCACTTTTCAATTTGCTAATGTTATGTTCAGAGCAGGTGCAAGTTTGAGTGATTTTAGGTAGTGTCTGATTTATCATGGGTATGGGTTAGGTCATGGGCCAAATATTAACAGGTCTAGGCGGATTTGGGTTTGATTTTGATGTAATCACGGATGATGGTTGGGTCTGGTGCCAAACTTTGTGGGCACAGGCAGGGACGCGGTTCTCCGAAAGTGAACCTGTGCAGGACTCTGCACCCAAGCCCCAAAAAGGGAATTCAGTTCTCTGTCTGTGTACAGTGGAAGTACTTTTGGGTCAAGTTGGGTGCAGCGTCTGAGTGCTTTCTAGTTGTTTCCTTTTCCCAGTGCTCCATCAATGAGGGCTGAATTCAGGAACTGCTGGGACACAGGGATGGGATCCATGGTACCAAGATCCAGTTGACAAGTGGCGGTAGTTGGCCAAGCCCGGGATTATTTTTCTGTCAATGGTATGGGTTTATTAGGGTTAACACCCCCACTTCCCCTTTATTTTCCAGCTCATGGCTCCTGTCTCTGTTATGGGTGGGGTATAGATGTACTGTGGGAGAGACTCGTGTATTTTGCTTACCTGTGGTGTTGTATCCAGAATGATGTGACTTGCAGGCTTTGTGAGAATTACTTACCTGTGGGAATGTGCTAAGAGTGCTGTGACTGGGACTTACCTGAATGGTTGCTGGGCAGGGAAATAGCTGGGGGGGGGTACACCATTAGGAAGAATGATATACTGTAACACAATGTATCTGAATAAACCTGTGTGCATTGAAAGCACTTACCTGTGTGTGTTTGCTCATCTGTGCTGCTCCCAGGGGATCCAGAACCTAGAAAAAGGGAAAGGGTAAGTGAACAAAAAGTAAAACTAGCATCTACAGCTGGCTCTGGATTTACTTCACAATCCCGACTAAACGTTTATTACACAGTAACTACTTGGCAAGCAGTGCAAACTACCAGAGTTATTCTTATGTTACAGCAGTGTGTAACAGACATCTAGACACACTGATGTGTCCTGAACATTTCCATCTTCATTTATTGCCTTTTAAATATTATTAATAGGCAGAAATCCATAAAATAGCTTTGGAGAGTATTTTTCCCAGTAATTTATATTATTTTATAGTGTTAGCCTTAAAAAGGGATATTCCTGGAGATATGTGTCAACCCAACCCCATCAGTAAGACAAATCTACAATTAACAAGCCTCTTTCACAAGCTTGAAAAATGACAAAACCCATAAAGTATGTTGAAATGTCCTTGATTTATCGCGTCTAAAACTTTCAAAATGAGTTCAGAGGAGAGTAATCGCATAAACAAACATAATTATGTCATGCCTGTCTTCATATAGCAATATTATACAGTTTTCATTTCAAGTTTACCACACAGTCAGTTACAAAGTCAGTTGTTATAACACTGTCATTTCAACATAGAAAGCATCAACATTTGATTCTACATCAAGCAAATTATTTTGACGCAGGGGTTAAATTGGGGTGAGTCCATCTCAGTCACTAAAGGTCTACACTGTTCTAAGGTTCCAATATATTTTCATATTTTTAGTATGAATATACACCAGTTCCCGACTCATAAAGGGCTATAAAATTTGACTGATGACTTTCATGTAAAGTTGTTTTTTACCAAACCCCCCCCCAAAAAAAACAAACAAACGATAAAATAACCCACCACATCTTCACATCTGACACTTTTGAATTAGAGAAATGAAAATGTTTATTTTGTGAGGCTCTTTTAGGTAATTAATCTTCATTCAGTTAAAAGATTTAGAAGTAATAAATTGAAGATACTTTAGACTATGACACATTTTGCAAGTTTTTTTCTTTCAAAAGCACATTGATTATGGCGTGGTAAGCTGATAAGTAGAATTTTGCATATTAAGGCACAACACTGCAAAGAAATGGATCTTAGGCCTTACTATATTAGGTAAAGGATAGAGTCACTGGCAGATGAAATACAAATAATTTAATTATTTTTGAATATTTTGTTTTACATCCAAAAGAAAATTCCAAAAAGATTAACAATAAAATTGTAACATATGTTCAATAAATTTTTACAATAAATTCACATTTTCTCATTTTAACCACATGCTATTCATTTTTGTTTTAACCTTGTATCTGCAGAAATGTAAATTTATAGGAGAAATATTAAAGGTAATTTCCTTAAGGTAAATTAATGTAACAAGATTTCATTTCAATGCAATTTTGATACAGTGTGTAGAGGGCAGTTTGCATTTTCAAGACAAGACAAAAACAACATTTTGGTATGTTATGGCACATTACATGGAGGATTAAAATTGGGGTGGGTTGGCGTGGGAGAACCCCTCATATTTTCCTGTGTTGTCTCAGGACTCAAGACTTGTCTGTTGTAGACTAAGCACTCAAGACTTGCCTTGTTGACTTGACATTTGCCTCAAGATTTGCCTGTGCTGGCACGGGGTTAATCCTCAAACCTGCCTGTGCTGACACCTGTTTCCACTTGGCTTACCTGTGCTGATTTGGGTCTCAACTTGAGACCTGCCTGTGCTGACTCAGGACTTGACTTGAGACTGCCTGTGTTGATTCAGCTTTCAACTTGAGACTTGTAAAATCTAGCTAATTTGACTAGCTAGAAAACTGTGTTAACTACCCATACACCGGTTTGCTTATTAGCTTACTAATGTTAATGTTTTACAAAAATCTAGCTTTTTAAAAATCAAGGTTAATCCTAAGTGAAATGAGAAATGTACGTTTTAGCCAGGTGAAGTGATTTCTTGATGTTTTTTCACTGCTGTTTGGGAGTGGTGTAGTTGACAGGATGTGTTTGGGTCGGATCTAACGTTGAACATGAGAAAAACAAGAACATTTCTCACCTCCAAAAACTTACTCAGTTTTTTTCTTTCATATAAGGGGTGCCTTTACTCTTGTGGGGTGTCTGTGAACCCTCAGCCCCTCTTCTCCAATTTGATCCCTAAGGCAGCTCACAATGCGATACCATAAAGCAGAAGTATGAATTTATATTATGTGTGGTTACTAGGAGGAAAATGATTTGTTTCCTTTGTATAACAGCTGCTTGCACATCTACATCGCCAGCATGAGGTTTATGACTTTTATTGTGTTACTTCAGTGTATAGAATCTACAGATGCATCATAATTTCAGCATCTGTCATTGATGTAGGCTGGGGTGTGTGTGTTTCTGTGTGTGTGTATGTGTGTGTGTGTGTGTGAAACGCCAGGGAACAGCAGTGCGATTCCTGTTGCCATGGCAATGTCCAGAACACATCGGTGATGAAATCAGCACATAAGAGAGATTTATTTACTGTGTCCTGTCTGCTTATTTTTGGAATTCAGCTCCTTTGACTGCTGATCACTTTGCCTTTTTTCTCTTTCAGACGTGTACCAACAGTGGGTCAGCAGGAAAGGCAAGGGGCAGGAAAAAACAACAAGAAACAAACAGCAAAAAGTGTTCAGACAATCTGTGGGTCAATATATGGCCTTTGTCCAATTCTAGCTGCTGTAAATGTATTCTTGGATTACATGCTTATTAAGCCTATAATCAAGATTTCATTATGGAGTATCTTTCCCCCCCATGGCTTATTCAATTTTTCACACTCATGCACACACACACACACACACACACACACACGCACACACACACACATACATGCTCAGAGATGAGATTTCACAGGCTTAAAAGCTGCGACACGGTTTTTTCCTAGCCTGGGAGGTGAGATGCATGTACAGCCAGTCTGAACATTTCACAGTCCACATGGTGCAAAACAAGTTTGCAAGTTCAACTCTGAATGAGCAAACTTTCTCGATCACAAATGAACACAGAAAAACTGTAAAATGCATTAAAAGAAATAAAGAAAAAACACACATGTTAATTCTGAGCACACACTTTAACAGGTAAAGATAGGTAACATTTTAAAGGCACATTAAGGAGTATTTTAAAGGTGCAATAAGTAACATTTTAATGGTGTAAAAAGACATTTTTCAAGGTAGGAAGAGGTAATGTTATAAATTATAAAATATTTTGAAGGGTGTAGTTAGAGGCATTTTTAGAGGTGCAGTAATTGATGTTTTTAAAGATGCAGTTAGAGGCATTATTAACGGTCCAGTAAAGGACATTTTTAAAAGCTGTGACAAATAACATTTGTAGTTGCATTTTCCAAAGGTGTGGTAAGTAACAGCAAAGATGCAAACAATATAATAATAATAATAATAATAATAATAATAATAATAATAATAATAATAATAATAAGGCACATTAACTTTCCCTTTGTCTCTGTCTTATTCCTCTCCACCTGCTACTGTTTTGCCTAATAATGCGGATTTTACTGTGCCTTGTTTCTTTATGTTTAACTATTTTTGTTTCTCTTTGACATTTAATCTTTAGCTGTGTATTCTTTTGATACTCTTTCTCCTTTCATGTTCAGTAATTGATTTTGTAACTGACTCTGGGTTTGAGGAAGGCTGCCATAAAAATGAAACAGTCTGGTTTTCCTATGTATTTTGTAAGGTGTGGCAGAGAACAGACACAGTTGCAGATAAAACTCTACATGCAATTACTTATGAAGTTAACAGTTCAGGATCACAATTCAGTGAACTGGTATTACAAAGATATTCCACAATCTGATTCCAGTCACAGATTCAAGTGGAACAGGAGCTGACAGATCCATGAAGGTTAGACCAGGAACACAATCCACAAGAAACAGAGCAAAAGTCAAAAAACGAAAACAGGAATATAAAAAGCAAGACTTAGAGGCATGAGTCAAAAATGAAGCCGGTCAAAATAGTGGCAATGAATACATACACTCAGTAAAGCAAGGCAATACTTCACGAAGTCTCTTAGAAACCTCGGCCCTTAAATTGTGCCAAAACAGGAAGTCCTCCATCAACTCAGTTCATAACTCCAGAGCTCCCCTAGTAGTGAGGAGGGTGAACAGCTACACAGAACGTCACAGAGCCCCCCTCTTACGTGGGACTTCCAGAGCGTGGATGGTACTGGGAAGTCAACCACGTGGTTAAGGTGCAGGCTTGTCCAGATGGTTACGGTGGAAGTCCATGATCAAAGATGGGTCCATGCACTGGGATCCAGTATAGCTCTTCTGGTTCATAGCCTTTCCAGTCAGCAAGATTACCCTACCTCCAAGACCCTACCTCCAAGAGCTTAGGATGCTACTGACTTTGTCTTTGCATATGAAACACAGGGTGTATGCAATAGTGGGGAGGGAGCTGTAGTGGATTTAAATGGTCCAGTGTATTTTGGGCTTAACTTCCTTATAGTTAACCTTAGATTAAGGTTTCTGGTGGGTAACCGAACTCTTTATCCAGATGGATATGTTGGTCCTAATCATCGATGGCGGTCTGCTTGTCGTTTTTGATTTGCCACTGCTTTCAAGATTCTCTCTCTTTTTCTGCACCACACTCTCTTGCTTTGCCTGGCCCATTGATCTACTGCTAGGATGTCGATTGTAGTGTCTTCTTCTGGGAGGAAGGATGGCTGATACCTTAGTCCACCCTAATAGGTTTGACGGAGAACAGACTCAATTGCAGATAAAACCCCACTTGCAATTACTCGAGACGTCAGCAGTTCCACAATCTGATTCCAATCACAGATCTAATTTGCAAGACTTGAGGCATAAGTGAAATGCTGTGTGTCTCATCACACTATGTATGTGTACACAGCTGCTGATGACAATTAATTAATCTTGAACTTTGAAAAACGAAGCAGGTCAAATTACAAAGATCAATTTACCAAAATTTTGCAAAGTCTCTTACAAATCTCAGTCCTAATGCAAATAGTGCCAAAATAGGAAGTCCTCCATTAACATGCTCCAGCGATCCCCTAGCGATGAGGAGGGTGAAAAGCAGCGCTGAACATCACACTATTTCTTCTTCTTCTTCTTGACATCTTTTTAAAGGTGTAACTGGAAAAATGCAGTATGTAAAAGATGCAGTAAAATATTCACTACATGGGCCACTTAGCATTCTGTATAACTGAAATAAAATGTAAAAATACTTTTTTTCTATTTTTCCAAAAAATGAAAGCATTCAGCATGTGTCATAATATATTCTACCATATTGTTATTTTCTACTATATTGGAGCTTTATAGATGAGGTTTTCATGGCACAGAACACATTACATACAAACCTAAACTCACCATGCACAACGCTAAGCACTGGCTAGAGTGGTGTAAAGCATGCCCTGTAGAACTCTGGAGTCGATAAATCACACTTCAGCTGACAGCCTAATTGATGAATCTGTGTTTGGCATATTTGGGAAAATGCTAGTTGGAAGAAAGGTTTTGAGAGTTTGGAGAGACTGGCCTGTACAAGCCCGGAAATCAACCTCAGCGAACAATCTCTCCCAATTATACAACCTCATCCAATTAAATAACCTCATCCAACGACCTTATCTAATTAAAGGATGAACTGGAACATCACCAGACCTTATTGTTCCGGGCTTTGTTGTCCAACATCAGTGCCTGACCTTACCAAGGCTCTTCAAGCTGAATGTAAGCACGCTCCTACAACCATTTTTCAAAGAGAAAAACCCTCCCTGGGGGAGTGGAGCCAGATATCACAGCAAAGAAAGACGTACTCTTGTCACTGCCCATGGTTTTAGAATGGAGATGTTCTGCATAAACATGGGGAGGCTGTGTCTGGGTGTCCACTTGTAGTGTATGTTGCAAAGAATACTATAGTATATAATATATTATAGTATGTTTTGCATATATATATATATATATATGCAAAGGATAAATGTATGTGTATGTGGTATAATATGATTGTGGTGATAAAATCACCAAAGCGCTAATTTTTCCTATCTAGCTGCGTATATTCTATGTTAAGGTGTTTAGCAGTCAGACAGTAAAGAGGCACTGAAGGATTTTCTCTTGTGCTGCTGGACCGTCTGCCAACACTGAATGGATCATAGAGGATTTGGTCAGATCCTCTGACTGAGCAGTCGAGCCGAATGTGATTTTAACCTCCACCTGCTACAGCTCACCTGCACACACACACACTCACACACAAACACACACACACACACACACACGCCTCCGTGCGCACACACAGACATGCATGAGCAAATGAATGGACACACGCCCACACACCTGTGTGTAGTGTCCCTTAAGAGACACATACACGCACACACACACAGTTACACACACACATATTGTTGTGTCTTTAGCATGTATTGGGAACATGGCATAATGTGTGTCTAAAGCTATATGTAAAAGCGAGGGCACCTATGGTTTTTCCGCATAAAAGGCCAATACATCTGTATCTTAAATATGACATTTTACAAATGTTATTGCACGATTACCTTTCATGTGTTGAATTTAATGTATTGGAAAAATAATTAAATCAACACTCTGATCCGCTACTGTTATTTTATGTGAAGTCTCAGTGCTTATTTGACTCATTAGACCTTCATCCAAGTCAGAACATAATGGATTATGTGACCCTTCAAATGTGTCAGAATGGTGTGCATACTTTCGACAGCTCACTGAGGATTTAAGCTACAGACTTTTACAAAGAAAGAGAAAATGCGAAAAGGTATCTAATCACTTCTTGTTTATAATTTTTACTAGATGAAAAGTAATTAAGAAATGGAAGTTAAGGAGAACTATTTAAGTCAAGTAAAGATCTGGAAGAAAAAGCAAAGAAAACTCCCACATCCCTGCTATAGGAAGACACATGGACCCCACTGTGCAGTGTGACAGCACAAGCTTAATGTATATGGAAGGGTCAGCAGAAGATAACCTTAATTGTGATCCCATCGCAAGTTACGCAACACAACACTTAGACAAAGCAGATGCATTTTGGAATCAAGTGATGTGTCTGATGAAACAAATTCTATGCCTGCAATTACCAAAGGTATGAGGAGAAAAAAGGAGGAGCATTTCAGTAAAAAAAAACACCTTGTCAGCTGTTAAGTATGTGGGTGAATCTATTATGCTGTGGAGTTGAATGGCAGCCAGTAGCACAGGAAACATTACAGAGAATCTGTTTTACTACATATAAACAAATCCTGGAAACTAATATCCCACAGTCAGTGAGGAAACCAACAACGAAAAGTGTTTGGATACACAACAATGCCACATTTAAGATTTTCTACAATAAAAAAAAATTAAACGAAAATAGAAAATGAAAATGCTCAGATTTTAAAAGAAGTTAACCTAAATTGCTAAAATTTGAGTCTAAAATTTCAAAAGAAATTTAATTTTGTTGCAGTTAATTTATTTTAATCATTTGTCATGAAAAAGTGACAAGCCTTGTGGAGCTCTCGGGCAGTGCTTGTGAGTGGCAAGGAAGGACAAACGTGCAACATGGTGTTCGGTGCCCAAGGCTCATTGATTCTCAAGGGCAACTAAGGTTACCCCGTCTTTTATAAAACAGTCAGTTGGGCTGCTGTGGAAGACATCTCCTAAAAACAGTAGAAGTTCACTTGGTTGCATGAGTCCTTGTTTCTTTCTGAATGGCCAGGTATGTGTGTGCCACTTACCTGGAAAAGTGATGACTGGAGGACAAGCGGATGGAGGGAATGTGCAGCACTAGACTATGTTCTGCTGGGAAACCTTGAGTCTGGGCAGTCATATCTCAATCTTAGAGAATCTGTGGGATGTGCTGGATAAACTAGTCTAATACATAATGGCTTTATTTTGCACCTTACTGGAGTTAAAGGGTCTGCTGTTAATGTGTTGGAGCCAGGGTCTCAGGATACTCTCAGAGGTCTAGTAGAGTCCATCCCCTGGCAGCTCGAAGCTGGCATTTTAAGCAGATGTGTATTGTCTATATACAGTCACTGGTGACAACACCTTATTCTTATCCATAGGTCTTAGCGTTTTTAATTTATCCATCCACAATACGTACCCAGTATAGTCTGCTGAAAGTTCTGAAAGTATTTATAAAAGGGGTACAGTCCTGTATGATAACAACACACAGTGCATGAGCAGCTGGGCTTCAGCCTGGATTAGCATTGAAAAATTAGGCTTGTTAACAATCCTTATGTTAGTAACATGTTTATTTTAACAGGGCTAAATATATGCATCTTGTAATTTCAGAGCCGAAACGACATCAACACATAATCACATATTAGTCATTTATAAATTTCAGGTGTGCTTAATAATGACTCATAAAGAGAAGATTAGTGTCTCATTAAAG
This sequence comes from Alestes dentex, assembly GCA_037576975.1. Classification (NCBI taxonomy): domain Eukaryota; kingdom Metazoa; phylum Chordata; class Actinopteri; order Characiformes; family Alestidae; genus Alestes; species Alestes dentex. The sequence goes on along the minus strand of JBBIGA010000106.1, from coordinate 27,577,817 downwards.
ATTGTATTAGCACATTTTTTGAGCAAAATTAATTCTGTAAAAACACTAAAAGGTAGCAGGTGAAAGCAAAGGTCATATGTAAGATCATAATCTGGACACATAGTGCTATAAGGCATGAGGATTGACGGATATGCATGTTTGTAAATGCATTGTTGTGAGATTGGGCTTTCTGTTGGACATATTTAGAGCCAGAAGCAAGATTTATTCTCCCTGAGTGAAATTCCAGAGCGATCTCTCAGGGCAGTGTGTGTACTGAACTAAAATGTACAAATTACTAACACACAGATGGTCAGCAGAGTGCTAATGACCGTTCGACACGTTTGTGAATAAGCCGAATGCTGATATATCGGACAAATTGGACGTCATATTCTGTGTAAATGTGTGCAATTTGAAATGACTTTACTGTCCCAAAACAACTAGCTTGGCATCTGTAAATAATTATTACTAGGCTTCAGTATCACTGATGGAACAAAACCTTGCATCTTCATTTTTTTCTTTTTTCTTGCCCAATAATTTATACATTTCCCCTTATGTTACATTATTGGAGGATCACTAGAAATGTGCCAAAATTGAAGACAAGAGGTTGTATCACCTCAACAACAATATGATTCGATCTGTAATATATATTAAATAGTGCAGTTGCAAATTTCAGTATCTTCATAAAAAACAGTTTGCATCATGTTTAAAAAAGTTTGCATCATGTTTTGTAATTAACTGGGATTTTATTTATTTTATTAACGCAAATTAAACTTAAACTAAAGATTTTAGTGTTAGAGAGTCTGCCAAATACACCTGCATAAAACGGTATTTTACCCTGAGGGATAAAATAGAAGACTCAGTCACAGTAACATATTGAATGAGCGGCTAGGCTTCAGCCTGGTGTGAGTAAGTGAAATGTCCAAAATTTAGAAAATGCAAATTTTATCCCCCTGACTAGATGCTTTGACGTATGACAGCAGTGCAAAACATTGAAACAGAAGAAGAACCTATAATTGCATTTTTAACATAAAAAATTAGCCTGATGTTTTGCCTTATGTTTTCATAGCTGTAAGAATCTAAATTTAGGTGTTCACGCTGTTCTGTAAAGTTGTTAGAATTAAAAATTATATATATATATTTATATATTTATATATATGTCTAGTATATTTATATAAAAAGTGCTATATAAATTATGTATCTACAGATAATCTGCATAAAATAATGAATGACCAATTATATCATAATTTCTATCTATTTGTATTAATGGCACAAGCCATAATATTTGCATGTATTAATGTATGTGTACATATTTTATATTGTTCAAGCATGAACAATACATTTTTGAAAGACTTGACTTGAAATGTTTTAAAATTGTTTTCAGACTGTATTGGATGTGACGTCAGAGAAGGGTGTCATGCTATGTAGGTTTTTGGATTAATATAACTGCTATAAAGGTCATTTGATCTAAAATCTTGGAACTGTCAAAATCAAACTATTTATAAATGATAAAGAAATATCATCAGATATAAGAAAGCACTTGTGAAGGCAAGTTAGCTGAACCTATTTGTTTATAAATGTGACCCATCATGATGTATTTCCAAATCTTACATAATCACAACATTACCAGATTAATTATTGTTATCAGATATTTATTGATTATTGATTTTTTTAATGACATTAACTAAATGCTGTAGGATTCAACCACATCTTTACACAAAGATGTTGGCACACTTTGAGGAAAGAAACTGTTAAGAATGCTGGATGATATTCCGACATTCTGAGTGTTTTCCCTAAGTGAATGCTGCACTGTGTCCAGCAGCAGCACTGTGGCTGTGCAGTAACTGGCGGGATGAATTAAGTTGAATGCCGCTGGTCTCCACTGATGAACATCTGTTCACGAATTAACACACACACTTGCACTCAGCCTGGTTTACAAGCACCACACACACACTCACACGGGTGTTTGGTGTGTGTGGTGTTTTCATGTCCTTCTATATGAGTCCTGCTGGCCTACTGTGTATTTGTGTGTGTGTGTGTGTGTGTGTGTGTGTGTCAGTGTGACTTTGTGAAAATTATGCCATGCAAGTGTGTGTAAATGCTGCTGTGCCTCACCTAACCTAACCTTAACCCCTCTCTCTCTCTCTCTCTCTCTCTCTCTCACACACACACACACAAACACACACACACACACAAACACACACACACACAAACACACATGCACATGCATTGGCATAACAATCATCAGACTTCCCCTTGAGCCTCACACACAAGCACGCACACATATATTTATATCCAAACTCATCTATTCTCTCGCTCTCTCTGTCTCTCTCTCTCTCTTTCTCTCTCTCCCTCTCTCTCTCTCTTTGTATGTCTCTCACCCTCTCTAGTGAGCTCTATAGAGTCTTTAGCTCTCTTGGAGTCCACGCAGTCTGATTTATTTATTCTCTCTCAGGCTGAGCTGTAATGTGAATACAGCGGAGGAGGAGGAGCCCAAGTGTTTTTTCTGCTGTGTTTTTGGCCAGCCAGATGAGTGTTTGGCAGAGATTTCTTGTCTCTGAGAGAGAGAGGGGGGGGGGAAACTTACTGGACACCTTGCAATGATTCGTTATCTATACAGTAACAAGATGTTTAAAGGCCTAAGACACTTGCAAGTTTATGCCATACACAGTTGAATGCATACACTTAGTACAAAATTTCCCAGCGAACACAATTCTAACACTTTTAAGATACAGTTCACATTTAATCGCTGAATTTAGTGTGTTACAATTTCTGGGTTTATTCCAAAATGTTAAACTTAGCACATTTATTTTAAGATTTACATTTGATATCTGTAGAGGAAGTATTAGCATAATTGTACATTTAAAGACTGCATTCCAACTTGGAACCTGGCTGCCTTAAAATGACAATTTTGATGAACCTCAAATAAGAAATTTAAAGAAAGCAACTCACATAATTGTCATATTGGCTTACAATTCGGCCAGTGAGCTTAAAACTTTACAGTTTTTGTTTTTACAGTGTAGACACTTAGTAATGACTAGATATACACCCACTTTATAAAAGAATAGATACATAAATAAGTAAACAAGTAAATACGTAAATAAATGAATTTAAAAAAAAAAAAGGAAATGAATGACCAGTACAATTATGTTACAGATGACCATTAAATTCAATTCAGAAGAGCCATCTAGATTGGGAACACCAGGTCAAGCAGACTGATTAATTGAAAACAACATTTAATTCAACAAAACAAGAGAAATCTGTACATACAGATTTTTTGTTTCTTTTTTTTAGCCCTCTGTACTTTTACTCAATTACTTGTCAGAGTGACATCATATTTATTTTACTCCTTACATTTTATTTTAGTTCTTAATTTTTTTTACCACTCTGCCAAATTGTTTTTTATTTTAATTAAAACATCTAACCAAGTTCATATCAAAATTAAACTGCCCACAACTATGCTTTAGTCTTTATGCAAAGATTACTACTGTCATTTACTCCTCAAACCACACACTACCACATCACACCACCAAATAAAGAAAACTTTTAATTTATTTGTTTAGTAAACTGAATTTTATAAACATGAGTATGCTCAAATGTCGATAGTGTATTTTGGCCCCATGCTTTAAATTTTAATTTAGTAAAATTATGATGAAATAAGTTATGATAAATTCTCAGTCATGATAAGTTCTCATTGCCGTGGAGTTTTCAAAATATTCACACAATTAAATAGTTAAGATGAACAAAGGACTGATATGTTTTAGATAAGAATTCTAAAAGCAAAGAAAACTGTCCCCAAATAAATCTTTTTCCAGATTTTAAGAATTATTAATAGATATCACTGTCAGAATTTCAAAATGAGTAGGAAATGTAAGGTACCTTTCAATGTAAGGTAAAGGAATAGTTTGGTCAGTAGGGCTAGTGTTGCTGACTATGAAGGAGAGTCAATTGTCATTGTTTATCATTATTTAAATTCCTTGTTTGGATATTTGTATTGGTCGTAGACATGACCTATGATACTATGCACCACCACTGTAAAATAAATCAGAATGTTTCTAGGCTGGGCAAGTATCGATGAGGTTTAGTCACAACATATTTAGTTCAGACTAGACTGCATCACTATGTTTCGCCATCCCAGGCCCAGGAGAGAGAGCAAGCAACACGGAGAGAGTGACTGTTTACACTTTGTCGTGTAGGACTTTTCTACATCAGCTTCAGCAGTAATGAGATGTGTCTGCACCACAGCTGGCAGAGTGAAGAAACAAGGGATGAAAGAGAGGGAGAGGGAGAGAGAGTAAGGGAAAGAAAAGAGAGGGAGGGAGAGTGAAAAGGAGAGAGAGAAAGAGAGAGAGAGAGAGAGAAAGAGAGAGAGAGGGAGAGAGAGAAAGATGCAGGGTAGAGGGCAGTGATCTGGACGCAATGCCGTCTGACAGGTCCAGCTGGGATTCCGGCCGCCCCAAAAGCCCCAAAAAACAGGCAATATGGCGCCCAATTACTGATGCCCATGTGACCAGCGCATGGCATCGCCTCCCCCTCCACCCACCCCACCCCAAACACACACCATCTGTGCCGACCAGCAACAACCTCGCTGCACTCACATGCACTCGCTGCATAAACACACTTCAGTGTTGTTGAGAAAACACACGCACACACACACACACACACACACACACACACACACACACACACACACACACACTTGTTTAACCCCCTAAACTCTATGTCTTGTTGAAACCTCTCAGCTTCATTGTTTTGGTTCGAAATACTTAACACCAGCTGCCCTTTTTATTGTGGGAACATTCTGAGATGAATGGACCAATAGAAACAATCCTTGGAATAAAACTGCATCCCAGTAATATTCCCTTACAAAAGACTTTTACTGTAGTTACTGAATAAAAGGCCCTTGGATAAGCATCTGGATTTTGTGCCTGCATTTTAAAGCTTTTTGGGATGTAGCTCGCTCAGCTTCATGGGTCACCGCAACATTGAAATAGCCACCGGTCAGCATGTCCGGCCTGAGCACTGGGTGACCGTGAGCCATCTGCATGTGATATAAAACTGGTGCACATTCACACTGGCACACACATTTAAAAGGGCTCTAATCCATGCTGTGCATGGCACCCAGATGCATGGTTGGTCAGTGCATTTGGCTCGACTGCTGGTCGCTGTGGGAATACAGCCTCATACCTCCAAATAGATTTACAGAAGAAAAAAAACCTCTCAGTGTAATTAAATCATTTTACATCACTTATATCATTTCAGTTGATCCAATGGTCATGAATTTTTGACCCGGTGATGTTTTCAAATTATGTAAAAATGAACGGGACGGTGTGGTTTGGGGAGTTAAGCATGTTTGCTCGAATGAGTGGAAGCGGTGCTTTTTCTTTTGGCTGCAGCAAACAGATGCTGTGGAATTTTGATGGGTTCAACCAGCCCCGTGCCAGCCTTTATGACTGGCACTGCCAGGGTGGGGTTGGCATACAGGCTGGAAGACTGTGGCGGATGAATAAAAGTGCAAAGAGAAAAGGAGGGACTGCCGCAGTGCATGTGTGGTGTTTGCAGCAGTAATATATGGCTGAGATTTCTTTAATCACTGTAATTGTCATGAAATACTCTTGTCAGAGTGACAGCATATAAATACTGCAATCATTAATTACTCTGGAAAATGCTGTAATTGTTTATTGCTTAGGATATATTGTAATTATTAATAACTCTGGAAAATTCTATAAATTATTTAGTAACTACTGTGAAACTAAGATATAATCTATGTTGAGTCCTAGTGAAGAGAATAAACTGAGCTCAAGTGCAGGCCGACATATGGACCATCAAAGTTGAAAAGGTCAAGGATCAAATGTAGAGGTTTGAATATTTAAACAAGGTGTTTGAATATTTAACATGCCTTTCTAGGGCTGGTGATTCATGCCTCGCATGAAACGTCTGAGTGCTAGGACGGGCCACGAAAACAGATCATGCGATTAGCTATCCCTGGGATTATGCCAAAAATTCTTAATCCAAACTCGCCATTTCAGAAATTAATTTGATTACAGATGGAGACACAGCCGGCCTTAATCTAATTTGACCGAACGCTATTGGCAAACTGACCCTTTTTACACCGGCCTACCACTTCTGCTGTCCCAGCGGCATAGCCATTTACCTCAAATACCCATGAATTAAGCATGATAATCTAATCCAAACAAATAATCTGTGATATATATAATCTTTTACATCTTTTAACATTTCAATGACATGATTAACAGTTATTTAATCAAAAAACTCCTTGAATTTTTGCACCACAATTAATAAGAATTATGAAATATGGCAATTAATTACCAAATGAACTGTAATTAAAAATTGGTACACTGATGATTCCCCACATATTCATATTTATGCTTAGGACATAGAATAGTGGAATGGCAATTGGCAATTGGAAACTCTTGGAAGAATTAACAGATTGAATTATATTTCTCATTATTGTTTTTATTTTATGTATTTAAGGTGGGTATAATCAGGTAGTCTTGAGGGGACTGCATGGATGGAAATGAAAATAAATGAAGCTTAACCTGCTCAGAATTGGGTACTAGGAGTTTGATGTGATGCCTTTTGGCCTTCACCCTGTGCCCACCATTTTCACATCCATGGAGCATCCCATGGGCTCCCACCGCAGTGGATGCCCTGGTCTTTCAGCAGTTCAGGCACGCCGGAAACTCACTCCCGCATGGAGCATGAAGTGTAATGAACAGATGCTGCTGAATTAGGAAAGAAACACTGGCTCCACCCAGCAGTGCAGCCTTGGCCAGGCCACGGTGTTCTGCCTGGCATTTGGCACTGCAGGCAGGCGCAGCTGGCACTGCCCTGGTTGGGGCTGCCCCCACTGGCCACAGCTAGGGCATTTAGTGGCTTGGCAGGAGGAGGGCTCCTGAAGATGTGACCTGAAGCAGAGTCCACGGAGGACAGGGGCTTTTGGCATGGAACCCAAAAGAGTGCCACTCCCTAGGGGTCTACCTTCAGAAGCCTTCACCCACCTCGGTCATCACTCCAAAAGGGGGAACATTAAATTTTCTGCATGTCAGTTTTGGACATTTTAGGCTGTATTCCCATCCAAGATATCCTTGCACTTTCCTTATTTTTAGAAAATCAGAACATAAATTGGACTCAACCTGCAACCTAAATACATACATTTTTACAATTTTGTAAAATATAAATATTTTAAGAGCCTGTCAATGATCAATTCATGAACACTAGGTGCTATCATAATCTATTAATGGCTCCTCCTCCTGGTGTTGGTGCCAAAAGCCAAGGCTGGACAATGCGTCTCTTTGGGATTTTAAAGGAGGAAATGCAGAGGCATCGCTCCCTCCTCATTTCCTCACCCATTCGGTCTTTTTACCCTCCGGGTCTTGAACGCTTAATATCCACTATCACCAGAGAAACCATGACCAGTCGTTCCGCCCCTCTGAAAGTGTGCCAGGGCTGGGATGTGCTGAATGAAGTTCTGAACCAAAGGCCTAGTCAGATGATTTAGATGTCACCAGTGGCTCGGCCCGGCAAATTGATTTGCGTGGTCATTCGCTGAGCTGGGAAAAAGGAGTCGGTCCAGCACAAATCTCCACCCAGATGCCCATCATTGCTGCGATTGTTTAGGACAATAAAAACAGGCCATTTGTGACAATCAATTAATATTATATGGCAATGATTACATTCTTAATACCTGACATGAATCTACAATTTGGCATTTTAATAAGCATTCATTAACATTGTTGATTCCTGTGGATATTAAATAAATAAATATATCAAATTCTCACTAAGTGGCAACATGGCTTTCTTTTTGAATGGCTATCAGTTTACAATATTGACAAATATACATTCATTTCATTAAATATTATGAGTGAGAGGTAGCTAGGAAACACATGGCAGTAACACACCAGATGAACCAAATGATAGAAAATGTCCACACAGTATTGTTTGAAGACCCTTAACACACCTTCTAATGCCAAACACCCTTTACCACATGTCCCATACACATCTGCTCTGTTTAGGAGCCTGGGATCAGTCAGTAGTATCAGGGCACTGTCTGAAATAAGTAAGTAAATAAGTAAGTAAGTAAGTAAGTAAATAAATAAATAAATAAATAATCTTTTATAAACAAACCTTTTTATAAAAAAAGGTGTAATGCACAAAAATCAATCAAATAATTTGCATTTTTGCATAAACAAATGCATAGAAATCAATAAAATACACATACAAATAAACAAAAAATAAAAACACCAGAAAGAATAGAAGGAAAAATGACAAAATAGCAAGCAAAAAAATAAAAAAACACAAATAAATAAGTTCCCACATAACAAGTACAATAAACCTAATTAATTAAACCACCAGACAGACAAATACAATGTAGGTACAAACCTACAAATAAAATATAAAATAAAATAAAGGTCTCAAAAGAAAAAAAGACAGAAGTAAAGAGAGAAAGAAGAAAAAAGAAACAAAGAAAGAATAAAGGAATGAAATAATAAATAAAGAAAAAGAAAAGAAAGAAAGAGAAGAAAGGAATGAAGGAATACACAAAGAAAGAAAGAAAGAAAGAAACAAATAAACAAACAAACAAACACATAGATAGAAAGAAAGAAAGAAAGGAAGGAACAGGGTTGTATTTTTTTCTGTAGACTCGTGAAGACGCTGCTGCTTTTGAGCTCCATGAAACTTCACACACTTTACAACCCGCCCGCGTGAGCTCCTGGTTCTGTCCTGTGAAACGGCAGTGTGTGTGTGTGTGTGTGTGTGTGTGTGTGTGTGTGTGTGTGTGTGTGAGACGGTCCGTGAACTACAGTGAACTCCACACTTCATTCACTAACAGGAGCCTGAATAAAGAGGCTGGAGTGTGCGGAGTGTGTAGGTGTATGCTGGGCTCCTCGCTGGGGCAGATGAGGCAGATGGGGCAGACGGGTACCGGGGCAACTCTCCAAACTTCCAGCACCAGCAGGACAGGGGCAGCAAATACACCACTGGATGTGTATGTGTGTGTGTACCTGCCATCCTCTTCCCTTTTCAATTAATGATTATATTATTTATATAGACTGTAGCTTTTCTATTTTATCTCAACCCTCTCTTTATTAATTAATTAATTTATTTTATTATTTGGGGGAAAGGGCGTTTTTAAAAGTGAAAGCGACAAACGAAAGAAATACAGAGCAAATAAATCAATAATGAGTTGTCCTGACTCTGAACGCTCTATTCATTATTTTTTCTCTTCTTTTTCTCTTCTTTTCTTTTTCGTTTCTTTTTCCTCTTTTATGTATTCCCTTTCCTTTTATCTCCTTTCTTTTCATTTCTTTTCGTTCTTAAAACGGCAGAATTTAATTTGAATGCATAAAAGTTGCGGTCTATTATTATTTTTTATCTTCAGAGTAATTTAGTGTTTAAGAGTAAAGTTATTGCTATTATTATTATTATTATTATTATTATTATTATTATTATTATTATTATTATTAGATCAGTAATTAATTAGAGTTCGTTAATAGTCATTGTGTTTAATGGTAAAGATTATTTTTATTGACTTTTCAGTTTTAATCTGCACTTTTATTTTCGTTTTCATTTATTCTTTCGTGGTTTATTAATTTTAGAATTTAATAACTATACACCAGACTAAATCCAGTTCAATCTCTCTCTTTTTTTTGTTTTGTTAATTAATTTAGCTTTTTTTCGTTCCGGTTTGAAGTCACGCAGTCTTCATCATCATCGTCGTCATCATATCAGAGACTACAAGGTAAAGCCATTTTCTGCAGTCCAGATAAAGAAGCCCAAATGTAATGATTTTAAAAGTAAAAGTAACGAATAAAATTTAAACTAAATCTAAATTGACTGTTTTGTGCGGTTTTTTATTCTGAACTAAGATTGATTTAAAAAACAAGAATGTTGCTGCTGTGACGTTACAAGTTATTTATTACTGATTAACTTAATGATGAAATGAATAATTTAGTTATTTCTTGCAAAATAAAAGATAAAAAACATTTTATTGCAATTTTAATTGCAATTTTATTGCAAGTTTAGCAGCATCTCCCTGAAACGTGTAATAAACTAAAGTGTTTAACATTTCACACACACATATACACACACACATACACGCACACTTCTGACTACCCTTGACACAACACAACAAATTAACTAAATAAATAAATAAAAACAAACATACAGACACATAAATAATAAAAATAAATAATAAACTATATTTCACGAACTAATGGATCACAAACTAGTAAGAAATTAATATAGGAAAACGGATAAAAAGACAATAAAAATAGATTAAAAATGACTGAAATTTCACTTTAACTTAATATATAATGTAACATTTTAATTAGGACATTTTAAATGTAACATGTATAAATGCATTACGTTTTAAGTTTCCTGCTTATTTTTATTTCATCGTATTGTGTATATTTCCCCAATACACTTTCCTTTCAAAACCCAAAGAATATTCAGTGTGGTATTTTGAAATGAATTATTAAAATTAAAAGTAAAAATGGTAAACCATTCATTTGTTTGAATCCATTTATTGTTTTTCCACATTTTGGTCCATTATAGTTCCGTGACGACGATTAACAAAAAAAACCAGATAAAAGTCCTTTTTTTTTGTAGAAAAGCAGTTTTTTCTGCCACTGACACACGAGCATTATGGGAAATTAAAGTTGTTTTGGAGGGGTAAAAATAATGTCCACCCAGTCTGATATGCTTCAATTGTGAAAAAAGGAGTTCAGCTCCTCATAAGGTGGCCCATGCACGTCGTGAAAGGGTGGGGCATTTTCTGAAGCCCCACTGCGTGCTCCGGAGGCACCTCCATATGGGACGGGAGTGCGCTGGTAGTGCATAGAGTAGTGATGGTGGTGATGGTGATGGAAGGGCCTATCTGCGTCCGGTGATAGTGCGGAGGCATCTTGTCGAAAGGCAAAGTTGCCATTGACACAAAGCGTTGGACTGTGGGGGGCACCATCATACTCAGGGCTAGCATAGTCCGGCGAGGCAGCATAGTCATACGGCGGGCAGTAGGAGTGGCCCCTAAGGGCGTGGGCGGCTGAGCATGGCGTAGCTGGAAGGGTTGGGCCTTGGGCCCCCAGCCGGGCACACTGGTACGGATATTGGAAGGGTGCCTCTGCATGAAATGCGCGAACAGCATCCTGGCCACCCGGTTCAGTCAAGAAGTTCCGAGCGCTCAGCTGGAGGCATCCAGCCACCAGGTTGGTGGTGGGCTGTGACAGGCCCTTGCACAATGTCTGGACATAAGAAACCACATCGGGCCTCTTGCCATTGCGCAAGATCTCAGACAGTGCCCAGATGTAATTCTTGGCTAAGCGCAGCGTCTCAATCTTGGATAGCTTCTGGGTCTTGGAGTAACACGGGACGACCTTGCGCAGGTTGTCCAGGGCAGAGTTCAGGTCATGCATGCGTGTTCGCTCTCGAGCATTTGCCTTCTGCCGTCGCAGCTTGGAACGTTCCAATCTTGCCGGAGTCATCTTGCGCTTCTTGGGACCACGCTTCTTGGGCCGATCTGCACCACCGTCCTCATCGTCATCGTTGCCGCCCTCATCATCGTCGTCATCGTCATCATCCTCCTCCTCGCCTGCTGCAGATCTCCCAACTCCAACACTAATGCCCTTGCCTTCACTCTCTTCGTCCAGGTCCTCATCCAGGCCCAAGCGGCAGGGGTCCTGCTCGTCTTTGTCGTTAGTCTTGGAATCTTCACTGCCACTGTCATCCACCCAGCCTGGGAACTTTCGTGCATCCGCCAGCAGCGACGGCTCGTTGAACAGTCGCGTCAGCATGGCGCCACCAGCACTGGAATGCAGAATAAGAGCAGGTGTAACAGGCAAGCAAAAATACTTGCCTCCCTTGCTGTAAACCAGTGGTTCCCAACAGTGGTTCTGGAGTAGCCTTGGCCTGTGTAGCAGGAGATATGCAGAATTCCTTTGTCTTCACAGGGAAGTATTTCCTCTGCTTTAACACACACATTTCTAGTTAGGAAGGGGTTGTTAATTAGTTGTTTAGGTGTGTTACAGGAAGGAAAACACCAAAAGATGCCGTAATACTCCAAGACTAGAATTGGGAACCACTGTTGTAAGCAGATCTGAGCCATTTCTCAATATCAGTTACCAAAATTTGAAGGACTCACACAACCAGTACTAAAATTTCTAATGATTTTGCATAAAAAAGGACAAGAAAACCATTCCAAATTAATACAAAATTCATCAAGGCACTTTGGAGAAGAGTGAGCGATGCTGCTGGCATGGACAGACGACTGCCAGACGGCCTCACTCCCCTATTCCCCACACGCATGGCCCTCCACGGCCCCTGCCGGCCCCTCCGTGCATGGGCCCTATTATGGATTCTCGAGGGGCATTTTGAGAACCGGGTGCCCCCCCTTACCCCCCTTCATCTGCTCTCCACCCTCTTTTCCCCCCACCTGCATCCTGGCGGCATTCCAGCACAGCTAATACCACAACGGGTCAGAAAAAAAGAAAACACAAGATAAAAAAAGTCCATCTTCTTTCCAGCCATGCCAGCAGATAGACATTGTGAATGTTAAATTGAAAATCAAAAAATCTTATGTCTAGCCACAACTGTCACTTTTCAAGTCCATGACACGGAGAGACCAAAGAAACAATTACTATAATGAAAAACAGCTCAGAAATGCATATCATATAGCAGCAAAAAGCATTATTCTGATGACAAAAAATGGATCAGGAAAAAGGTGCCTCGTTGCCTAAGATTTTCTCTTATGGCTATAAACGTGCCTTTTTATTACTATTTCTTTGTATGAATACACATGGGTAGAATTTTGTCCATAATCACAGTTTGGTTTCATGCTTGGCATGTGAAGGAACATCCAAATGAGCTGTTTAGTTTGACCTTGCTTGTGAAAAAACCCTGTACGTTAGGCGTGAAGTGAGGCAAAACTGCCTAAAAACATTTTCCACCCCCCCTGCAGTTCCTACATCTTCGTTCTCCTTCAAGCGATTCAGGCTTAGAACAATGAGATCTGCCTGCCTTATCGAAGCAGAACCAATTTGGGATGAATGAACTACATGCGTCCCAGAAAAAAAAAAACAAAAACACGGTGGCTGTAGGTTCTTGCCTGCGTTGAGGCAGACAGGTTGCTCGGATTAGATGCCTTGCCTTCGTTAAATCCCACGGCATGTGCAGATTAACGGAATTGCTTGGGGAAAAGGGAGTCTCCCAGTAAACATGACAACACGCAAATATCGGAGGTGCCACTAAATCGGACGAAAGGAACTATCGGCATATTCCCAAACTCACCTTGTTGGGGGTGCACTCGCTTGGGCGAAGGTACCTTCGTCTACATCATCTTCGGGGACCAAGAACCCAGTAGGACGTTCCAGCAAGAGTAGAGGAAATGGTCTACGTGTGTGTGTATGTGTGTGTTCGTGCGTGTGAGATCCGACGTGAGCGCTACTCCTTCCCCGGCCGCGTGGAGAGACGGTGTGGCATGGCTGGCAGGCAGGGTTACATACCCGCTCTGATGCCAAGCCATATGGTGGGCACGTCACTGGCAGGAGCCATCACATGAGAGCGGGTGATTGACACGCAGCCGCATTCGCCGAGATTCTGCCTTCCCCGGGGAAGAGAGGCCCGCCATCTGTCGCCGCCGCACACACACACAGACACACTCGCAAACACACACACACAATCACACGAACGGACACACATGAACATCCTCTACACACAAGCTCAGAGAGAGAGAGAGAGAGAGAGAAAGAGAGAGAGAGAGCGGGGAATCTATCTACATGAATAAATAAAACAATTTCCCACTCCTTAGCACAAAAGATTTACTAGAACAAGATGGAAAAACACATACCGGAATAGAAAAAAGAGGACTTATCCACTCTTACATACGCCTTTTTCCATTTGCTGTGACATCGATAAACCACCCTAGAGTGATTATTATCCACCCTAAGGTGATGGAATACTGGAGCCAAGAAGTGAATGAATGTCCATGGTCTGGTATTTATGTCTTTGTAGCTGGGGACAATACTGGAAGAGAAAAGGGGCCTCGTCACCTTTAACATCTGTTTCTGTCCATCCAACCTGAGCCATTACTCATTCTGTAGTTGTCTGACTACCCTTAGGTGTTGAGGGAAAGAGTAAAGAAGTGTGTATAGCTTTGCATTTATCCCTGTCCAATGTCAAAATGTCTCAGGAAGGACAAGAATATCAACATCTAGGGTCGCAAGGATTTTTGGCTGGTCTCTGTGAGGAACACATATAATTATCAAACAAATTTTCTGCTGTTACAATTAGGAAACGAGGAAATTAGAGGTCAAAGCTAATCTTACGGTTGGAGTTTTGTTAGGCAGATCACAGCAACATTTACACACATTAATACCATGGAAACACGACACACAAACACAAATACACATTAACTCACTTGTACATGTTTGTGTGTGTGTGTGTGTGTGTGTGTGTGTGTCTGTGTGTGTGTGTGTGTGTGTGTGTGTGTGTGTGTGTGTTTGTGTGTGTGTGTGTGTGTGTGTGTGTGTG
>JBBIGA010000106.1:27530830-27553486 GCA_037576975.1 Alestes dentex | reverse complement strand
AAAGCGCTGCAGCAGTTTCCAGGTGTTTAGTGATGTTTCTTTCTCTATGTTCATCCCACTGTCTGCTGTCATGCAGACTTGTTTGTTGTCTTCACTGATTTCCCAGGATGTAAGTGCTTCTGGCAGTCCTAAAGCAATCATTTTAAATGTATGGTCTTCAGGAAAGTAGGCAGTTTGAAGACATTTACTTTTCCAATGTTCACTGAAGTGGGCAGTGTGGGTCATATGTGGTTCAGATGTGTCACTTGACCACAAATCTGATGTGGTGGTGTATGACACATGTTGTCCACTAAGCAAATTACTTTAATCTGCTTTAAGATGCTTAAATCTGACATTTTTGATTGTGCATACTGGCATCATATCTTTTGCCATGAAGTAGGCTATTGTTTTTATGATATATTTTGGTTGTAAGGCATGGCACTGGAAAAAGTGGACAAAGTGGTCTGTTGTTGTGCAGGGATCGCACTGGTTGTTTTAGGGGGGCCACCAGGACTTGCTTGAGTCTGGGACTGCTTTGGTGTGCAGAGTTGCAGTAGCCCAAAGATTACCATGCTACTCTTACACTCTGTGCTGTGTGCATCAACCTAAACAGACGTGGTTGTAACTCTTTTCCAGCCACATGATTGTTTCGGCATTGACTTTTTGTGTTGTCTGTCAAAACATGGATGGAATTGTATCTGTGTTGTATCTACCATATCTTATGTTTAGGAAAAGTTATTTTGTGGTATCGCCCGTTTTATCGCCCATCCCTATGTCTAAGGATAACTATGATTGTACTTCTTGGATTTCTGGCCACAGATGACCACAACATTACCAGAGCTCAAACCCATGATTTTCTGATGATTGGACCAACACAGTTGTGTCCTTCAGGGGGTCAATAATAGAATAATAGAAACTTTTTTTTAAATGAGTTAATACTCTGTATACTTTGGCTGTGCTCATCTTTCACTTGCACTTGATTAGGGCTGAAGTATAATTTTGTGATAAACACGGCAGTATCATCATATTGCCCACCCATACCTTTCATAATGAGTTATTTGCTTATTCTAAGCAGAAATTCCCGACAAACAGTTAATTAAAGGTTACGTACTTGTTTCATGAATTGTGGGGGTACATAGAACTTTTTTTCACACAGGGTGGTATCCAAGGCTGATACCATAATTATGAAGAATAATAGTTACAAAGACTGGATTGCTGTCACTATCAGCCAGCACTCAATAGTTTTGTATCAGGAAAGAAAAAGTCGTGTTACCCTATCTATTGCACCTGCTCTTGAAGGTCATCAGATGAAGAAGAGCTTACCTTGCTTTCTTTTTACAGGGAACTGGTCAGAATGAGTCCTCTAACCAAAGCTTATGTAGCGGAGGGTCTTTGAGTGATAAAGAGCTTGAGGTAAGAGCTTACACACACAAAGACAACATGAACTCCAAGGGAAATAATCTAGCACTAACTGAAGAAAATTTAGCAGCATAACAAAACAATGCAGTGATGTTTTTTATTATTGTTTTAGAGCTATAGATTGTGTGTGACTCTGAAAAACACATTTAAGACAAACCACTATAACTTTTCAGAACTTTTACATGATTTTGTGCTAAGCCATTCTGAGCCTTTTCTGTTGGCATGTTATTGTTAAATTTTGACACAGTGTATACAGCAGCTGGCTAGAGGTGTATCAGTGCATAAAATAACTGTGAACTTGCAGTGCAAAAACGCGACCATGTGCATTGTGGAGAGTAAGCATTCTATCTATAATTGTGATAAATGATGTAACTGCATTGTTCATAGTGATCAACCACTGACAGTCAACAGTCCACTCCAGTGCAATCATGTCACCCCCCCCACTATCCATCTCTCGCCTCATGTGTAATGATACAGTCGTGATTTTGTTTATTCAAATTTCATTTTGTAAGAATATTGAATCATTGACTGAGTGTATCATTACACAGCTGCAACTGGAATTTTCAAATTAATAATAGTAAATAGTAATGAGAAATATGTAAATACAAGTAACAATATGTAAAGAATGATGAGTCTTGCTATTAATGTTATCATTCAGGAAATTCACTTTTGTGCATTCAGGCAACAGAATAATTGTGGCACTTCATCTGGTATTTTTTAGATTGTGCTTTCAGATCTTTTTCCATTAGTCTTGTATTGGATTCAGACAAGCAATGTTTTGTAATGCTGTTGTCTGTTTCATGTGTTCGGCATCCAAAGACACCAGAAAAGAAGAGCAGTGAGCAGAGAACAAGGAAAAGAAAAGGGGAGAGTTATGACCAGGGTAAAACATTATTATTCTGACATGTATTTTGTGACATAAGGGGTGCACTGATATGGAATTTCAGGGCATAAACTGATTAGTAACATCTCATTGTGGCTGAATATTTGTATATATGCATTTGTGTATGTTTTTATATATCAGTCAGTCACAGCATTAAATTAGGCAGCAAGTGATTGATGTGATGCGTATTGATGTGATGCGTTGAAAATTGTAAAAATGGGCAAGTGTGAATATTGGGCGAACTCAGATTGTAATGGCTAGTCAGTCGGAGAATCTTCAAAAACAGCATCTTTTTGGGGTGGTCCTGGTAAACAGTGAACAGTACCTACCAAAAGTGGTTGAAAGAAGGACAACCGGTGAACCGGCAACAGTGTCATGGGCATTGAAGGCGAGCAAAGACTCAAGATCTCAGTTCGATCAAACAGTAGGATGTGATGGACAAACTAGTTTCTTCATGGAGGCCAAGACGTAAACGACCTGCTACTGTCTTGGTGCACATAACAAAGCTGTTTGGAGGCACATGAGGGTCCTACACGACCTTAGAAAATTTTTTTTGTCTTTGATCTGTTTTTTGCTCTAAAAAGTGAGTATAGATTGAATTATTTTACCAAACAAGAGCAATGTTTCTCTTCTGTTTCTTAGTGAAAGGAGGAACACGAGGGCCTAAAATTAGTGATTACTTTGAGGTGAGTAGCAGATTGGAAAGTTCAGTCTTTCTTTGTTGTCTTCAATATAGGCTTCATTTTCTCCTCTTGTTTGTTTAATTTGGTGTCCTCTTTATTGTTTCTCCATTTCTGCTCTTTCTGCCTTACTGTGTCACTCTGTGTCAGTTTGCGGGGGTCAGTGGTCCAGGGAGCAGTCCAGCACGGGGAATCCCACCCCTGGTCCGCTCCTCTCCGCAACACTCGCTCTCCAACCCTGCAGCGCTGGTATGTTCTTTCACACTCACTCAAATTTTTGGCAACTACTATTAGCAGTATTTAGGCATAGAATTTTAAAGGTAAATTTTAAATTGAGAAGACACGTCTTTTCTTTGTGAATAGGATGCATGTTTGTTACTAAGATGCCCTCATTTTGTATTAAGATGGTTTTGACAGTGTTCAGTTTTAAATATGAAATAAGGAGCAAAAAAGGCCAGCAAAGCTAGCTCCAGAGGTGAAATCTCTTGAATTGGAGTACAAGTTTAGTCACCAGCTGCACTAAGCCAGCCTTCCAATGGTATTTACCTTGGTTTAGCCCAAAATATTCGATTTTATTGTACACTTTTGTTTATGCTTTGTATGCATATGAAAATTTGCAAAGTCAAGTAAATTTATTTCAGCCACCCGTGCAGTAAAACAAAACAACTTTCCTCCAATGGTGCAACACTAATGACTTCACTAGTGCAGACAGGACAGGGCTACACAGAAAGAAGGACTGAAAACACAAGAGCAAACAGTATGATACAATACAATACAATAGGATAGGATAGCCTAGAACACAGTCGACAAGAAGCAGAAGCAGTACAGAGAGTAATTACAGTATTATGGCTGACTGAATTGAAGCAGCAGAGTAAGTAACTGTACAAAACATTTACGAGATTATGAATAGCAAGCATACATTTTGGGGAAAAAATTGCTTGTTTAAATACGTCTGTAGTTTCTTAGTAAAACCACCTAAACGCCTCTCATCTACTGCATGTTTAAAGCTCATCTACTGCATGTTTTTTTCACCCATCCAAACTAATTTTCAGATGACGTGTTCCATTGTCCGGTCTGAAATGAAATTTTAACCTTGTTTATAAGAGACATATCAGTTGGTCCCTTAGTGCTTAGCATGAATGTAATGCTAATGCAATTAATAATGTGAAACTTAATACCATAGAAAGCACACTCTGTATAATAAGTATAATTTTTTCCTAATCTTTTAGGTGCAACAGAACAGTCCTCCCTCAGTCAGCTCTGTTAATACAGATCTCACTGCAAGCTCAGCAAAGCCTTTATCTGCAAACTCCTCACACAGAGCTACACAGGTGAGCTTTAAAAACCACACAGCTTCAGTTAAAGCAAAGGACCAGTTTTTGTCACTGGAAGTTGCTGTGATAGACATTCTTTTAGACATTCTGATATTTATTGTTATTCCTATCTCTCTGTGGATGCAGAGCGATTTGACAATGGACAAGCTCCTCGCACTAGAAACCAACAAGAACTCAGACCTTGAGAAAAAAGAAGGCAGAATAGACGACTTGTTGCGGGTAAGCTGTAGGACAACCATGAGCAAACTTCCCAGACCCAAGTTTTTGGAAAGTGAAAGTTTTTGTGAAATCTAAAGTCATGAGCATTAAATCGGACATACAAATCATCCTATTTTTTCGTATTTGTTACAAAGACAGTCAGCCATCAGCAATTTGTGACACTGTGTTCAGTCAGTTAAAGGCTAGTGTGTCCATGTTTTTTTTTTTTTTTACCATTGGAAGTGACTGCTTTTATGCTTTAGGATATTATCTAAGGCTCAATTAATTTAGTTTGGTATATTAATAGTTAATCTGTTGTTTTCATGATTTCTTATTCAAAAACCTGCATTTTGTTTTTATTTTTGTACTTGCAATGTATCATATTGATTGTATTCTAGAGTTTTCTGAAGAGTTTAGTTCTCTCAGATGTTTTTTTACCCACATGTATTTGATATTTGTATTTCTTAAACACTTAACTGTTTAAATATCACCACACATTTACTCCTGATCTTTTTAATGCTGAATGGAAGCTACAGTTCATTGATGTAAACAAAAAAACCTCTTGTAAATGCTAAAATTCTTATAAATGCAGGTGAACTGTGACCTGAGGCGGCAGATTGACGATCAGCAGAAAATTCTGGAACGGTTCAAGGAGCGGCTTAACAAGTGTGTCACCATGAGCAAGCAGCTTCTTATAGAAAAGGTGTGTGAATGTGAAAAGCAATCATTTTATGTAGGCAGTTACTAGAACAGCAGGCTTCAATGGGAATCAGTAACCACATTTCAACAGTAGACCAATCAGGTTGCTGGTTATTTATTAAAAAAAGTTTTTTTGAAAGAAGCATGAATACAGAGTGTGTGGTTTTGCCCAGTCATTGCAATCAGAAGTAGGTGTGTGTGTCTGTGTCTGTGTGAGTGCAGTCTAAACAGGAAAAAAGGGCTTGTCGGGATAAGAGCATGCAAGACCGGCTTCGATTGGGTCACTTCACAACTGTCAGACATGGCGCCTCATTCACTGAGCAGTGGACAGATGGATATGCCTTTCAGAACCTCATCAAGTGAGTCCTGTTTCTTTCTTTTGCTGTTATTTTTACAGTCTGGTAAAAACCCATGCTGGAGTTCCTGTACTTCAGGAAAATGTTACATTGTTTTTTGCAAGGTTTTAAAATGTTTTTTTGAGACGTCATGGAGAAGTTTTAGAACTGCATCTAAAGAAGTGTGGCTACCTTGTCTCCATGTAATGCAATAAAGTAGCTTTTCCTTCAGCATGGGAATGGCCCTGGGATTTAGTTTTCCATTGGGGCAGCAGTTGAGTGAGCTGATTGTACTATCTGCATGTTGACAGGCAGCAGGAGCGGATCAATGCGGAGCGTGAGGAAATTGAGCGCCAGAGGAAGCTGTTAGGGAAGAGGAAACCGCCTGCTATGGTCCAAACTCCTCCCCCTAGCCTAGAGCCAAATAAACGGAAGAACAAAAGCAATGGAGTGGAGAATGAAGCGTAGGCACATTGCCCATCACTCTTCATTCATCAGTTTCTTGGCAATCTGTTATGTACTTAACAGAGGAATGTTTCTTTTCACAGACTGTCTCTTGCAGAATATCATGAACAGGAGGAGATTTTCAAGCTGAGACTTGGTTACTTAAAAAAGGTGTTACTTCTCTTTTCTAACTACATTTGGCACTCATTTGCATGACTTTTTCTTTTCATTGTGTCAGTTTTTTTCGTATATCTGTAATAGACTGATAAAGAAATTTATAGACTGATAAAAAAAAAAAATCATTTATATTCCACCACTATGTAAACACAGACTCAGTTAACATTTGTACATTCAGTGTAGGTTAGAATTCTGAATATTATAATGGTCTCTTGCATCGAATTGTTTCTAAGATATAATCCTCTGTTTTCCAGGAAGAAGCAGAGATTCAGGTAGAGTTGGAACGGTTGGAGCGAGTGAGAAATCTTCACATCCGTGAACTGAAGAGAATACACAACGAGGACAATTCACAGTATGATGAAATTCAACACATGCTGTTTTGTAAAGTGTTAAGGTGCATTCTGAAGTAATGCAGCTAATATTGCACATTCCTCCAAACCTCTCCTGCAGGTTTAAGGACCACCCAACTCTGAATGATCGCTATCTGCTGCTACACCTGCTTGGCAGAGGAGGCTTCAGTGAAGTCTACAAAGTTAGATTCTTAAAGCTGACACATACCCCCGATTTATTAGTTACACCTATCTACCCGTCTATATTGTAGTTTACAGACTGTAGTCCATCATTTGTTAAACCTCTTTACCCTATTCATCAACCGTCAGGACCACCAGTGAGAAGATATTATTTGGATGGTGGAGTATTCTTGGCACAGCAGTGACACTGATAGTAATTACGTGTGTGCTGCCAGAACTGATTACATGTCATGCACTGTGTCAACTCACTGTCCACTCTATTAGACACATCTTGTTATTGATAACAGTTCATCAAATGCTGCAGTTTGAGCTGGTCATCCTCTAGTCCTTCATCATTGGTCAGTTTCTGTCTGCAAGACATTGTGGGTTGGGTAGTTTTCGTTGGTGCACTGTTCTCAGTCCAGCAACAGCACTCTTTTAAAAGAGTTTTTTTTTTTTTTTTTTTAAAGATTTTAAAAGCTCTAACAGCACTGCCGAGTTTAATCCACTTTGTGCAGCAAAACACACACGCACGCCCACACACACGTAAACATACTAGTACCATCTCATTAGAAGAATGATCTGCAACCCCTGCTGGTACCTGGTCCTGTTGAGATCCTGACAATCGATGAAGGGGGTAAAAGAAGTTAAAATTAATGCAGAGAAACTTGTGGACAACAGCGTGAAAACTACAAAGTGCACCTTTAGGGTCAGTAGGGCTTCTAAAATGAATAATGAGTGTAGATACAAGGTAGGTGGACCTAATGAAGAGACTCACCTGTGTAAATATTGAATGCATGTTTTGTTTTGTTTTTTAACACAGGTTAGTGGATTTTGTGTCCATGAACTCATGTTTATCTTTTACCCTTACACTGTAAATGGGACAACAGTCTTCACACCTGATACTAATAGAAGTTTATTAATAACGTGATAATTAACCTTATTTAAAAATCACCTTTTTATCTACTTGTATTTCTGAGGAGTATATGTGGTTGTGTAGGCTTTTAAAACTTGACAGTGCAAAGTTGGATTGGCATTAATGAGTTGTCAGTAATGAGTATGTTTTTAAATTTCAGGCATTTGATCTAACAGAGCAGAGATATGTGGCTGTTAAGATCCACCAGCTAAACAAGAACTGGAGGGAAGAGAAAAAGGAAAACTATCACAAGTATGTGCCAATTTTCTGTTGTTACTTGTATGTTAACTACTGTTAAGACGTTGTGTTCACAAGATGTCTGCAGATGCTTGAAAGGTTTTATAGTTTTAAGATATTAAGTTCATAAAATGTCATGAAAGGCCTTTTACTACTAGAGATATTAACTTAAAGGATGTTCATTCCAAGTGATCTGGTGTTGGCTGAAACGAGCCTAATCCTCTTCCGATTAAGTTTTTGACTCTGTTTACTTCATTGTCATAGTTGGAGCTGTAAAGAGGTGATATCTGCATCCTGCAGCATTGAGGCATGTTTTCAGAAGTTAGCAAAGTTCTCTGCAATATTTTAAAGTGGAAAATAACATATAATATCTACAACAATGTGTTTTCACTTATACCGGCTGCCTTCCATTTAGGGTAATAAAATGTAAGAAAGTATTTATGTATGAGCATGCAGGTTATCTCAAGCAACCAAAACCATATACTATATGTACTTGTGCCATATTTTTCACTCACAAGTCATGGGCAGTTGAACTACTGCACAAGCGTCCTTCTTAAATAGCTGCCATAGTGTCTCTGTTTTAAACGGGCATTAACAAATACAGCATGTAATGTTGAGAGGTAGGTGAAGATTGCTGTATCATAGCATTTTCACTACACCATAAACGGTCTTTTTGGAAAAAATAACATCACAGATCGGTTCTTAATGTCCTGCACATACTAAATATGAACTGATTTAGCTGGGGCATTAAGTATGTAATTTTATGTGTATTATCCATGGGCACAAAGGTTTTGGATCAGTATGGGATAAAATTCTATATGAAAGGATCATACCGATGTATTGATAAACGTGATTATAAATCAAAGTATCTTCTCGCTTGTCATTATTTACTGTTGTTCTTCAGGCATGCATGCAGAGAGTACAGAATCCACAAAGAGCTGGACCATCCCAGAATAGTCAAACTTTATGACTACTTCTCACTAGACACTGACTCGTAAGTTTATTTTTTAAATTGCTGGGTAACTAGGGATATGGGAGATGTTTTGATGTTTGATATCAGTCTCATTCTTAATATACACCTTGATATTCATACATGAAGTAGCTTGAATTTTTTTATTAGAAGACCCTCATTTCATTTGAAATAATCAGCTTTTATTAAATGCAACGCGATATAAGCTAATTGTTTTTGCAACTTGTGATAATGCAGAACTGTGTGTAACAGATTGAGTTTGAAGTGGGAGGGTCTTCTGCGTGGGATTCATTTCTCCCAAGTCTTCTTTCAAAAGTGATTCTATTGGCCTAGGTTCTGCACGGTTCTGGAGTATTGTGAGGGGAATGATTTAGATTTCTACTTGAAGCAACACAAGCTAATGTCTGAGAAAGAGGCACGATCCATCGTCATGCAGATTGTTAATGCTCTGAAATACCTAAATGAAATTCGCCCTCCAATAATCCACTATGACCTAAAACCAGGTAAGATCTGCAAACAAGTGCAATGTTCATATCAACTTTATGTGAAGGCTGTATTTTAGCCTGGCTAGCTGTCACTGGGAGCTGTTTACTCAGAATGGAGCTGTGTTATAGCCATCAGAAAGGCATATAGGAGTTAATTCTGTGGCATTGCTTTAAAAATAAAAGAACAAATTCTACTGGAAACTGATTAACTATGTAACATACCCACATTACATTTTATCTTCCCTACATAATAGTGATGCATGATATAGGCAGCGCACTAGAACATTGTGATTGTATCATGACCAGCATTTTGACGTAACTTTATTTTTGTTTATATATGAATCTTGATTCACAGAAGCTCATCTGTGCAATGTATTGCTCTAGATGCTCCCAGCACACAGTAAAAATATTGCCTAGAGGGCTCATTTGTATATTAAAGCTTTCTGAAATATTAGTATTACAAAGGTTATATGTTGCACAGCCCTATTTAATATTACTAAGCCCTTGCTTTCTGTCCCACACACTCACTCTCATTCAGGTAACATATTGCTGGTGAATGGCACGGCGTGCGGGGAGATAAAGATCACAGATTTTGGCCTGTCAAAGATCATGGATGATGATAGCTATAACTCTGTGGATGGCATGGAGCTCACATCACAAGGAGCTGGAACCTACTGGTAATGCACACAATTTAATTGTGTTTAATTTGGATAATTTTCTTTGTCCGTCATGAATGTACATTAGATACTTGAATGTCATACAAATCCAAAGATTTGTTTTGCAGGGTAGGGTTTTCTGTTATCAAATATGGCTCTGCACTAAATCCTCTATGTTTGTTGTTTCTTTTTGGTGCCTGATCTGCTTTAATTGAATTGTTTAGGTATTTGCCCCCAGAGTGCTTTGTAGTGGGGAAAGAGCCACCTAAAATCTCAAATAAAGTTGATGTGTGGTCAGTGGGGGTTATCTTCTACCAGAGCCTCTACGGAAGGAAGGTAACTAGTGCACACACAGGAACAATTTTATTAGGTTTTTGTTTTCCATTCTGACAGTTATTCTCCACACCTTTTAGCCATTTGGACATAATCAGTCACAGCAGGACATTCTACAGGAGAACACCATTCTCAAAGCCACAGAGGTTCAGTTCCCTGCTAAGCCTGTGGTCTCTCCGGAAGCAAAGGTACAGGCTGATGGAAAGCTTTAAGCAAATGTCATGTCTAGGATTGTGCTCCCTTAACTAATCCAGTGTTTTTAAAACCACTGCCCTGTACAGTTTGAGGTATTCTCCACCCTTATACACTCAGTAATTGTGTTCAGCCAGGAAATAGTTGAAACTATCCAGTGATTAGCTAAAACGGTCTAGTGGGTACCCAGGACTAGAGTTCAAATCTGACAAATTAGTTGTAACAGCCTTGGTCAACTGAGATTCTGTCAGGCAATTGATTTTTTTTTTTTTTTTTCTGCAGTGCCGTAAAAAGTAAATTAAAAGTAAGTCTTTCAGTAGCCTCGAGGCTGCAACTGCAAATAGTGGCTGTTCACATTATTAGTTAGTTCATTAAGAAATTTTTAAATGAGGCTCACAATAACATACAGTTAAGATTCTTTTCTATTCTACTGTTAAGGTTATTTCTTCTTTTCTTCTTCTGCTTGAAATGTTCATATAGCATATCATTGTTTTATAATGATATGAAGTTATTTTGCTTATTTGTTATATTTTGAAGGGGTGTGGTTATGAGATTGTGGTCATTTTGTTTTATTTGTTTTCTTTCACCGCTGATTTTGACATTGTGCACATCTCTGTGTGGTTTGCAGGCGTTTATCCGTCGCTGTCTGGTCTACAGGAAGGAGGACCGTATTGATGTGCTTCAGCTGGCCAGCGATCCTTTCCTCATGCCTCACATCCGCAAATCTGTCACCACGCCACTGCCTCCGCCACTCCTGGGACCCTCCACATCAAACTCCTACAACAGCAGTTCCTCCAACTGACTCACATGATTCAATTCTTCGAGACTTGTTGTCCATGTCTGATTTGGAGTGAGGAGAACTGCAAAGGGTTAAAAAAAATTAAATGCCAGTTTCTGTAGGAACAGTGTCATGGCAGGCAAGGTGGAGTAAAGCATGAGCTGTCCATTTAAAAACTAGATGTCGTGGAGGATGTGGATAAGCACTTGAAGTTGTAAGGGAAACATTACAAAGTATGGAATCCTTGAAAAGTGTGTGGGAACTGCATTAAAATGCAAGATGCAAGAAAATAGGCCTTTCAGTACCTATTCCCTACTAATTATTTTCATCCCAACGTGGGGGATTTAAAAGATTGTCACTGCTTATACTTCATGATTCTCATCTAAATGAAATTGTTCCAAGGCCCAGTTTCTGAGAAGGAGCTATGGTCCTACTCATCTGATGACCAAAGTTGAACATTGCAAGACTGGAAGAGTCAGTTCAGATTATTTTTTGTATTTTATGAACTGTTTTAATGGTTTATTTTACAAAACCTTTTTAGTCTTGAAAATTGCAACTGGAATTTTTGGAACATTTTTAAGATGCTACGGTAGCACAAATGTTTTCAGCATTTTTTAAAATAAAAATGCAAGGGGATTCGCATTGTTTGGTTATGCATGACTGACTGTTAAAACATTCATTTCTAAATCTTTCTTATACATTTACTTTCTTCCCCCAAATTCAGTCTATTTTAGCATCATTGGGAAGGAATGTTATAGCTGAATAGGTTAAAACAGTAGCTAAATTTGTGTGCTGATTTTCATTCATATCCAGGGGGACATCTTTTTTGTCAATACTTATTTTTTTATTATTATTTTTAATTAACATTCTGAAACTAGCAGTCAGAATGCCTTTATTCACCACCACTGTAAACAAGACATCTTAGGTCCCCCTCATGCTGCCAGAAGAGCTGCGACTCATTGAAGCATGGACTCCACAAGACCTTTGAAGGTGTGCTGTGGTATTTGGCACCTCTAGATGTGTGGCCTCCATAAAGCAGTTTACTTTGCCTGGCACATCCTGCAGATGCTCAGTTGGATTGACATCTGGAGAATTTAGAGGCGAAATCAACACCTTTGGCCGTCTACATGATGTAAAAGAAAACATGATTTACCAGACCAGTCCATCTTCTTTCATTGCTCCAAGGTCTAGTCCTGATTTCCATGTGTCTATTGTAGGCGGATTCGCAGGGGATATGGGGTCAGCATGGGCATTCTGACTGGCCTGCAGCTGTGCAACCATATACAGCTGTGTCCCCTGACACCTTTGTCATAGCTAGCATTAACTTTTTCAGCAGTTTGTACTACAGCAGCTCTTCTATGGGATCGGACCAGATGGGCTGGCCTTCATATCAGTGAGCCTTGGATGCCTGTCACAAATGGGTGCCTTTTTTGGTGGCTCTCCTGACCCAGTGGTCTAGCCATCACACTTTTGCATTTACCTTAATTTTACAAGTAACATAAATACTCAGAAGACACAATGTTTTTATAATAGTAAATAAAACAGCTTTATTTGCATTGCAGACATTGCAACCCTTAGTAAATAAAGTGGGTAAGTTCCCCTACAATGCACATCAAACCACCAAATGACTTCCTTAAAAATCATTAAATTTTAAACGTGTTGGCCTTGGACTACAACATGGAGAAAAATAAGGTTTTCCAGGAGTGTTGGAAACTGCATCTCTAGCTTCATGTTAAACAATGGCCTATGAATAATTGTTGAGATGATCAGATGTAACTGTCCGATCATCCATGTTTAATGTCAGGACACTCTTGGTTACTAATATAACCACCTCATAATCAGCTGCAATGCTAATTACATGTATGAAACCGAGTTTGTCAGTTGTAAACAAGTAGCTAAACAAGTAGCTAGGTGATAACAGAAATGGCAGAGAATTACTTGGAATAAAATCTTGTTGCATTATCGCACACTTAAGAACATATTTTAAATTTTTTAATTTTGGAGATTGTGTCATTAAGGCAACAATTTGGAAACTTAAGCACAAAACATTTTAACAACCACACACAAGCCAAAGTGATCCTAAGATGTTCAATGTAATACTGTGTTTCTTTCTCTTTACATAATACCAGCTATATTGTAGTGTCTCAAAAAAAAAAAAAAAAAAAAAAAAAAAGTGCAGAAGTCAGTCCCCACCCCAAGTCAAAGTGAAACACAAGTATAAAAAGATTTTCAGGACCTTCAGCCATGTGCGTTATAATCAGGGTAGGAACTAAACTCTGAAGGACTGAGTATTCATGAGGGTATTTCTCAAAGCAGGGTGTTTTTATAGTAAATCTGGGTACCTTAAACCAAAATTATGCTAAACGAACGTCCTTTACCTCTTCTCCTATGGCTTCATTCTTTGTTTAAATAGATGGTTCAGCCAAAAATCAAAGTAACCCAGTTTTCTTCCAAATGCCAAATAGAATCAATCAGCTAAGATAGTCTGTAACTTGCTTCTTTAGCTCTGCACTGGAGTTACAGGATTAATGCAGCTAAGAGGAAGCATATGTCCAGTAATTACCATTATGTAAACTACATGTGGAAATCACTGCACACTTATTTCAGATTGAGTTCGGTCTTTTTTTCCATTTTTAAGGGTGAAAGTACGTCATACTGTGTCAGAAACCACATAAGCAGGTATACTTGAGATTACTTAACTCAGTGCAGTTGGAAATATGATGTTTAGTCGGATCTGGACGTCTGGCTGTCTGAAATTTTCATTTTTAAAATAACCTTTTGTTGTTCCTACTCTTTACACTGTTACTTAATTTCATTCCTTAGCCTTTCGTCCTACCAGGTTAAATAAATCTGAGAAATCTGTACAGTGGAGCATGGTTTATACATGAACAGGATTCTTCAATTCCAGCCCTGGAGGGCTGTTGGTGATTTCAGATTTAGTAGGTGTGTTTCAGCAGGGAAATCACCAAAACTGTACTGGACAACGGTCCTCCAGGACTGACGAATCCTGATGTATCAGCACAGTTGCTCTTCACAGATCTAGTTCAGTGCTCTTGGTTGGGACCAGCATTCCAACATTAACCATCATTAACCATCATTTACAATCACAAAACTACCTCACATTCAGTCTTTTGAGTCTCTTCAGCACAAAAATTATTCTCATTCTCCAAAGCTGATAAAACCCAGGTGTCCACGTAGTGTCCCAGTGGACATTCAATGGATGGTGGAGTACAATGAAATTAAATCCAAGAGTTCCTCTGAACATTAGAGCAGGTATGAACTCAAGTAACAATAAAAAAGGGCGTCTGTGGATTTATAAAGAACTTGTTGTATACTACAGTACAGGAAATGAGAGCTAGCTCTTATACGTAACAACTGTTTCCTTTTGCAATTATGAAGCTGGCTTGTGGCTTGTTAATTATGACTTTTCCAGTATCACTTGAAAGCAGCACAAATCTTAAAAGAACATGAACTTCCAAACATCTAGAGACACATTTCTAACAGACTGCAGGAAACTGGTGGGCCTCTGGGAGCAGGTCCAAGCGTAGCTCTGTTCTAGCGGTTGTAGAACTGGGAGGAGACCCAGGCCAAACCCCACTTGAGGTTGGTAAGCATGAACTTGAGAGCTTTGGTCCACTGCTCTTCTGAATTAAACTGAGTCTTTATTGAGTAGGACCCTCCACTGCCGCCCGTGTCCTCTATTTTCCCCTTGTCAACGTCCATTCTGCTTAGAGAAGAGAAATGCTGTGTTAGCAGTTGGACTGGGTATATGCTGGAAGAAGCTGAACTCCAAACAATTTGCCCAGCGCTTTCTTCTGGAGATCTACCATCTTTGCAGAGTTTATTCCTGTCCCTGCTGTGTTATGATTGACTCTAAAGCCCATTTCACAAAGCCTGGAACGGTGCCAGAGTAAAGGCCCCTTTTCACACTTGCAGCACTTATGAAATGCCATATGAAATGTCAATATGACAACATTTAGAGCCTGACAATACTGGTCTCACAAAGACGTCTGAAATTTTATTAGGCCCCTCCTTACCTTTTCTGGCATTTTGGCTTGTGTTCACACAAATAGCCTTGTTCAATGAAAATTTCTAGGTACAACTGTACAGGTGAAAGGGGTTTGAAATTCATATAAAACAACAGATTCTTTGAACATAGAAGTTCCAGCTCTCCCAAAAAAGACAAGAAACCTATTAACTAAGATTTGTTTGTTCAAAATATTATGGACAAAACATTTTGGATATATAAAGATTAACATATTTCTGGACATATAGATCTTGCCTGTATGGTAGGCAGAAGCCTGTGTCCCCCTTCTCAACCTCCTCTTTAAACTGCTGTACACAATCCAAGAAGGCCACCATTGCATGGTCAAATTTATTATCCCAAAAGAAGCGCAGGCCGCCTGAGCAATACAGCGGTAACTCCTAAAAGATCAAAAGAATCATAGACAGATTAGTTTGTGCACTGAATAGTTCAAAAGACTACAGCAGTGCTCACTGTTTTTTGCTTGCTACATATTCATGTAATAGATATCAAAATATTCACGTTATAAAGACACACAAAAAATTCCATCTGTATTTATCAATGTAACTAATAGCTTATGTACAAGTGAAAGATATGACAGCAACAGTTTAGAACTTAGAGGACATACATGGCTGGGGTTAGATAAGCTTTTTCTTCCAATAAAAGAAATGTTCATTTAAAACCTGTATTTAGTTTTTACATACGGCTCCTGTGTACTATTCAATTTTGTTTGAGGATCTGCAACTATTAAGTGAGACAAATATGCACAAATATAAGATATCAGGGGGCAAGTACTTTTCACAACATAGTAATTTTTCATTAGGTCATGTGTTGATCTCATTGTTCTAGTTTGAGTACATATAACAAGCAATCTCTGAGTCATATATAAACTTAAATGCAGAGGACCACACCCACCTTAGACTTGTCTGTAAGGGATTCCAAGTAAGAGTGGTTTCCATAGGGAACCAGTCGATACCTGCCATAAGATTACAAGCAATTTGAAAATTATACAAAACCATCCACGGTAATGCTTACTTTCTTTTTCTTTTTACTAATGTGCTAGAGCAATTTGTAGAGAATTAACATTTCTTTCAGTTAGGCTTAGTTTGTTTAAAATAGTTTTCCTGGATTTGTTATTATAACAGAGCGGCTCACAATGGCATTTGTGCAAAGCCTCTATCCAAGTGAAGGCATGAAAACCACGCTGTTAAACTGGCCTGTGCATGAACTGGCGAAGTTGTTATGCATGCTGGGTGCTACCTCTGGAAACGCAGGCCCATCTTGTTAGCCAGAGCATGCAGGAGAAGCACAGTCTGGCCCCAGGCTGCATTTATCTCATTCCATTCTACAGGCACACTGGGTAAACGGCCAAGACGAAAGTTATTTATCGTTCCAAACTGCCCGCTGTGCCTACAAGAAAAAGGGTCCACATAGAAAGAACAAATGAGAACACAGAACTATTAACCTCTGAGGACATTATATTTTAATATTAAGGGATCTAAAGGACCCAAAGTAAGACTGATCTGCAAATACAGTTGGTCTTTAAATATGCACATATTCCCATAGGAGAGCCTTAACCTCGCCCTGAAATTTGATCTCTAATCCAAATGCAGCCTGAGAGCACAAATTGTGTGTGAACCCAGCTGTAACCAGGCAAATTCTGTCAACAGCCACCTGTAGCCCACAGTGATGTTACAGAGGTGCAAGTAACAAGTCTCAAGTCTTCAGAATCAGAATCAGAAAAATTAATTGATCCTGGTAGAAACTGCTTCAGAACAGCAGTCTAGAAAGTTTTGTTGCAAGAACCCACAATTTTGACAAGGTTCCCTGATGTTTTTGTATGATGTGTATACTTTACGAAACAGTGCTACAAAAACGTAGCGTAACAGTGTCATGTCTGAATCACTATTAAAGACAAAATGACATGAACCTCACAAAACCCTACCAATCTCACCACTATGGTTACGAAGAGCCAGAATCTGTTTGGTACTGGTGAGAAGTTAGATCTTAACCTGACACAAGTATGTCTGAACCTGATCACTACCAACCAGAGACCAAATAAAACAAATTCCTTGTGAAAGCGCCTTCCTACATACCTAACAATAGTGGCTCCAGTCCTTCTCAGATCATCTATAATCACTATAAACCATACATTTTATCAGTTTACCCAAATTTAAAATAAATTCCAGTTTTACCTGTGTTAATCAGTACATAAACAGATTTATTAATGAATCAACATTCAAACGCCTCTTTCAAATAAGGGAGAAAAGTGGACAATCAAGTCAAATAAATGTGTAAAATGCGAAGTCCATAACGTTTGTCAATCCAGCATCCCACCCCGTGTCTAAGGTTTTAAATGTATTTTTCACATTTCAGTGTTGACAGATCAACAATGAATCTTTGTGCATGGAGTTAGAGCTTCAAGAATTAAAGAAAAAATGTTTACCAGATATGAAAGGTGGCGTTGAAAACATTGGTTTTCTTTAACCTGTCCAGCTGAGTCTGGCAATAACGCATCTGGTTATCCACACTTTTTAGTTCATCATCCAGCTCCAGCTGCTGCCTTTTGAACTCACAGTACTCTTTCTGATACCTGAAGAAAGGAAGAAGTAACATAAAAATTACAGCTGTATGTAGGATATACAAGTCACTTAGAAATCCTTAAGATTTGCCCAGTTTTCTTCTACAATTATTTGGACGTTAGTTCCAATATTACATTGTGAACGACTGTCATTGACCTGGAACACTCTAGAGGAGTGAAGTGTTGCAGTTGCTCATTAAACACCACTCTTAACTCTGGTCCAAAATGAATACAGTTTTTTTTTTTTTCACTAAGGCAAAACTTCTTAAAACTTTCTGATCACGCACTGCAATTCCTCAGTGTCCAGCTGTTGAGTGTGTGTGCGAGCCTCAGACAGGTCCTTAGCTACAGCCTCCCGCTGCTCCTCGATGGCCTCCAGCTTCTGTATCAGCGCCTCCTCCTCCTGCCTGAGTTGCTGCAGCTCACTGAGCAGAGAGCCCTCGTCCTCCTCCTGCAGCTGAGACAGCAGCTCCAAACAGTTTCTGTCATTCAAAACACAGGCACTGTCAATCATATTGTGACACCCAATGATGAAATAAAAACATTTTTCACACTCATGAAGAAGGTCTCAATGTAAAGCCTCAAAAAGGGATTTTTTTTTGTATAATCTATATGACACACCTCTGTAAACTAGTTTTTGTGCTTCTCTGAAATGTATCCCATTGGATTGGATGTCCACATAGATTTGGCAATACAGTAGCTTTTTTTTTTCAATAAATATTTATTTTTGCCCAAAATTCAAGCAATTTTTTCAGCATATTTGTTGGCGTCTGAAATTCTGGTGCACCCCTAATACACATATTTATTAGCTAACCGACAAGTGGCCAAAAACCCTTAAATTACTGTAATGTTCTTACTTGTAGTTCTGGCACTCATTTTCAGTGATGTTGAGTTGTGTGTCTAGGTGGTCCAGCAGTGTGTCTGTACACTCTTCACACAGTGGGTGGTCCACATCAGTCTGACCTGACATGATATCAAACAGGTCACTCGTAACCTAGAGGAGATACAGAGACACCCATTAGGGTTCAAGACACTGGAAAGTTTGGGTCAACTATATGTATAAGAAATTCAATTGATCGGTGTGGTAATATTCTTAAAGGGGAACTTGCATTCAATAAGTTGCCATGTTGTGCATCATTGTATTCCACAGCCTCAGCAGTGTGACAGTATTCAAGATATATTGTTTAATATGTTTTTGTCAATATTCCCCCATTACAATACTCAAAGCGCATTATGCAATTGTATCTTTCATGGAACAGATTAATCGTCTCACTCAGAGTGCA
Organism: Alestes dentex; assembly: GCA_037576975.1. NCBI lineage: Eukaryota > Metazoa > Chordata > Actinopteri > Characiformes > Alestidae > Alestes > Alestes dentex. Next base: position 27,534,374 of record JBBIGA010000106.1, on the reverse strand, counting down.
TGCTTAAGCGTGGAAAATATAAAGTTTCAGATGGTAATGCTCAATTATGCATATAAATGAGTGTTCGATTTTATGATAAGCTAGTCTTTCTAGAAGTAAACCTGACTTATTGCTGCATAAGCTCAGCAAAAATGTAAAAATAAATAAAAAATAAAAATAATCACACCTACCATCCACAAATATCCACCCCAAAGCACTTGTAATCTTTAAAAATTTTCAAAATATGTAATCAGAACGTGGTTTTCTCAGTTCTCAAAATAAAGAATCTTGCTTTAAAGACTATGGCCTCACCGCTGTAGTCGGAGAGCAAGCTTGTTTACACCAGCTGTAATTATAGTTAATTTTTTTGGCTGGAGAGCCACTTTAAGTCAACACAGACACACAGTTACAGGGATTTTTGCTACTTCGGTATATTTAACTGCCTGTCAAGTGTGGTAAACCTAATCCATTCTGGGCTGTTTTGGGAATAACTGCTGCCTTACAAACACAAACAACAGATTATCTTAGAATGGAGATGGCAAAAAAATTTACTTATGTGGTAACTACAGACAATAACAACATGTGACATGTGGATAAAGTTGATTCTGAAAAACCTTATAAAATTAACAGAAGTAAAATGTAAAATCTCCAGTTTGCCTATAAAATTTAAATGGATTACACCTGTCTCTGTTTATCTCCTATACATTAAAAGTGTTAATTTCATGCATGCTACTAATGGAAATGCTGCTATACCTTTAGTCTGCGGCTCAGGTTCTCCATGGTGCCTCCATCTGAGGCCTCTCCAATGAGAGTGAAACTGTTTGCACTTTCAGTAGACATCATCCTACAGCGGACCACACAGAATGGAAAACAAAGCTTTCATATTGGAACAAAGCAACACTTTCATATTGGAACAAAGCAACCTCACAGTCCTACCTTGCAGGTGGAATATATTTTCTTGAAACTCCATCCTGCTTGCTCTCCACAAAAGTTTCCTACAAAACCAATTTACACATGTAAGCATCAACTTCTGACAACAAATTACTATACAGTTCTTTTTTTCTTAAGCAGAACTTCACAGTTACAAAACTCAAGGTCATACAAATGCAAAGACATCATCCATCTGCAAAACAGAGTGCCAGGAGCAGTTTCAGGGCTTGCATGGTGTTAGATTTGTGCCTTCCAGCTGTTACGCTTCAGGTTTCTTGGCCTACTTTTAGTCATGAGCTAGCTACCAAAGCCAGCATAGTTAACCTAAATATAATTAACTTAGCTTTTACAACCTTTAATACAAGGCAAATAACATTGTTTCCTGAAATCGCAGGTATAGAATTGTTCTCTTAGTCAGCAGATGCACAGCACTCACCTCAGGGGGACTGTCAGTGTCACAGCTTTCTGCTTGTTTACTAGGTGTTACAGTGACCAGTGGCGCTAAAAAACAAAAGTTTCAAAAGCTCAAACTAACTTAATTGAACAATTACTGATAATAACTGAAAAACACAATGCTTCATGTCTAAACAGTTTTCTCATTTTGAAAGGAGAGGTGTTACCAAATTTTTGAGGGGATGTAACTGATCTAGACCCTTAATAACCCGTAGATTCTGTCACTGCAAACTTACCGATAAGCTCCTGGATGGTGCCCCGATCCAAGACGTTGAAAGATGTGTCGAGTTTCAGGGGTTGACTGCAGCGCTGACACACAAAGCTCACCTGCATTGTGGTGCTCGAAGACTTCGAGCCCTCCATGGCGCTGAAGCAGTACAAACACAAACACAGGGGGGTCACTGTCGTGAGCGTTTCCCTAATTCCTTCACTCTAGGGTAGGTCAGTATGGCTCCTAAACAGGATGCAGTGCTTAATGTTTTTTTTTGTAGAATCTATCTAATTCAACTCATCGGCCCGCTCTCAAGGCCTTCATCATGGATCAAATGAATGCATTACAGAAAATGCACAGGAAGTCCTAAAGATTAGGACTGGGGAACAGAATGACATTTTCAACTATGAAGGCAAAATACGTCAACAGTACTTTTCTTCGTCAACATGTTGGCGTTAATACACTTCAGTCATGCAATTCATTATCACATTGGTTTGTGAAATATTTAAGTGAAAGGGAAACATTTAATGCGGCTTGTAAACAAAGTCATTCAGCATAGTTCGATGTGAAACGCTGCATTCTAGAGAAACTTATTTACAGTAGTGGTGACAAAAACAAAGCATCCAAAGCATTTAATGCCTCTAAAAGTAGTTACAAAGTAATCAACACAAATACCTGGATTTTGATATTGATCCATAAGCAGTCCTTTTTGGCACTGAAAGTGGATGTGGTTCAACCCAAAAATGAGTGTAAAGTGCTGGAAGTGGATATAGTTACTGTAATGGATTGCAGACTAATCATGAAATGTGGACATCATATATTGAAAGTTACTGGATTTCAATTCCCAGCCCTATATACACACACATATATGTGTGTGTGTGTGTGTATATACAGTATGTATTCTCAAGCACAATATAAAAAGCTTAAAAATACTTAAAACACTTTAAGAACACCTCTGATCAAAAATAGAGAAGACTTTCAGATATCTCCCAGTTATTGGTGTTCTAACACCTGGTGACAATTTACTAAATTGGTTGACACACCCTAGTTATGTGGCAGCTTTCCTAGTTCATTTGCAAGATGGCAAGCCACTACAAAGTGACTGAAACCCTGAGACAGGAGGTTGTCCAGATGAAGGCCAAAGGGATGACCCTCTCAGCCATTGCAAGAGAGGTTGGGCATTCCAAGTCTGTGATTTCAAGAATATTGAAGCTTGACAAGGACACAGATTCAGTCAAGTCCCCCAAAAAGGCAGGTTGTCCATGTAAAGAAAAATGCACAACAGGACAAGATTCTGCGAAGACTCACAATAGGGAATCAGTTCAACACTGCAGCTGGAATCGCTCGCCAGTTCAGTGCTGAACAGGGCAAGGATCTGTCTCGGCACACAGTGTGTCACTGTTTAAGACAATTTGGACTGAAAGCCCACTCTGCTGCAACCAAACCTCTCATAAGCAGAAAGAATAAAAGGCTAAACTAGCCTTTGCTGAGGAGCACGTTGTGTGGACAGAGGAGAACTGGTCCAGAGTGCACTTCAGTAGTGAGAGTAAATTCAGTTTATTTGTGTCTGTTGGGAAACATTATGTTTGGCGTTGGACTGGGGAAAGACTGAATTCAAACTGTGAACAGAAGTCAGTTGAATTTGGAGGAGGAAGTGTCATGGTTTGGGGGATGTTTTCTGCTGCAGGAGTTGGGCCTCTCTTCAGCAACATGCAGTTCCATCACTGCAACTGTCTCCCAATCAGTCCACAATTTTCATACAAGACAAGGCCTCCTTTCTGACTGCTAAAGGGGTTAAGCAGTTCCTTGAAGCTAAGAACACTGAAACCATGAAATGGCCAGCCCAGAGTCCAGATCTAAACCCCTTAGAGAATGTCTGGAAAATCCTTGGCAAAAAAGTTACTGAACTGTGGAAGAGAATGCAAGGAGAATGTTCTAAGATCAAACTAGAGCAGTGTGAGACACTAGTGA
>JBBIGA010000106.1:27519146-27530730 GCA_037576975.1 Alestes dentex | reverse complement strand
CATATATATATACATATATATATATATATATATATATACACACACTACAATTCTATATACAGTGCTGTATTGTTATTGGCTCCCTACTGTGTCCAAAATATAGTATTTTATTTTTTCAGTTAAGTATGTGTACTATATGTATATGGCTAGGATGGCAATAAAGCTTTACTTACTTACTTTAGTGATGTTCTGAGGGTGCAGATGTGCTGAAGTCATTCAAAGCAAGGGCCTCTACACTCCCTACTATTTTTTTAATCCTGTAGCTCTAAAAAAATATTTTGTTTCAACCTCTTCTTCCCATACAGTGGTTACCGTTCTCTAATTTTGAGCACTGTTTTTCACAAAATAAAGGTTTCTGTTGAAGTGCCTTGGTTATTTAAAAAATAATGCCAGTACAGCAGCACGATAACCACAGTTGATATTCCATCAAATTTTGAACAATGGAGACTAACAATATTTCAGAGTAAACCCTGTATTTATAAATTGTTCTCTAATTTTGAACTCCACTGAATATAAATCATTTAGATTCACTGTCGGTTTAGGACAGCAAATGGCTTTGAACTGCAACCATTACCTTGTTCCATTCACCACCACTGTAAAGTCGGCTTCTCTAGAATGAAGCATTTCCCACCACAGCCAATCTCTTTTACTTTGTTTACATCTCAGTAACTGAATTATGCAGACATTTTGAAAAAGGGTGCAATTCTCCTTTAAGAAAGAACAAGTCAACAAGGGCCTGATAATGTAAGTTTGGTACATGGAGAGAGCTCAAATGTCCTTCATGAGGTTTTAATTAGAGCAAAGACACTAAAATGTTCACTGCTAGAGGTAAACAGGAGTGAAACTGAGGGGCTGGAGCAACCCTCCTGCAGCACTGGGAGTCCAGGCCGTACCAGCAGACAAATTCGGCTCAAAGACAACATCCACAGCTTAGATTAAAACCCCCAACTGCTGTTTGATGTATTCTGAGTTAAAAGCATTGAGTAATAAACCACTAAATGCCGATTCTATATATTTAAGACCTTCGTTAATGTGTATCTGCATGTAAATGCAACTCACCCGGGCAGCTTCCTGTTGTTTTATTTTCTTGCGGATGACGTAAGCACGCACGTACCCACGTCCTTTTTTTTTTTTGCTTTATTTATTTTTTCCGTTATGTATTTATGTTTTCCAGATATCACATTTAAATGTGAATATGTGTCAAAAAAAATTCCAAATCTATATTTGGGTAAAAAAAAATGAAAGTGTCACGTGACTGAGGTCACGTGACAGATGAAGTCGCGGGAAAAGGTGAATTTTTTTTTGTTGTTGTTGGTTTTCTGGCTCAGTTTGGATGCTAGTTTTGTTTGCATCTTTTTTCACTTTTCTTAACTAGGACAGACGTTTCTGTCCAGTATTCAGCATATTCTATAACTTCAGGGTACTTTAGGTAAGTTTCCCTTGTCCTTTGTGAAGAAAAATTACACCTGGGTGTAGCATTAATGTTAAAGTGGTTAGCTGAAGTCCTGATGAAGGTAACTTATTGCATAACACAGAGGATTAGTGCTGATTTTTATGATAATAAAATCATGAAGACCTTACTTGTATTATTAGATTCGTAGTAGTTCTAGCTAGTCTTAGTCTTACTTGTATGACTATGCATGGGACAAATAAAGAATATTGAATCTTAGGTCGAGGTTGAATCTTCTTGGAAAGCTTTTATCAAGATTTTGGAGTGTTTCTGTGGGAATTGGTGCCCATTCATTATATAGAGCATTTATGAGGTTAGGCATTGATGTTGGACGAGAAGGCCTGCCTCGCAATCTTCGTTCCAGTTAAGGTGTTGGATGGGGTTGAGATCAGGGCTCTGTGTGGGCCAGTCAGGTTCATCCACACCGAACTCATCCAACCATGTCTTTATGCACTGGGGCAACAATCATGCTGGAATAGAAAACTGTGTCCACATTCACCTGTATAATCGGTGAATGTACTGTTTTATGTTAGGCTGTCATCACTGACAGTTCATCTTTCTGTCAGCCTTCCTGATCACTGAACTATTCATTTCTACTTGCAATTTCTGAAGTTATTTTTGAAGTTATTTACTGAATAAGAGCAGTAATGTCTAAAAACATGAAGACATAAGTGTGCAGTGACTCCTTTGTGGTGAATTGAATAGAACTTTATGGCTCCACACAAAAAGGACAAACGTTTTGATTCCTATTGACTGCATACCTTTTAAAATGGTTAGAAATAATTGGTGTTTTATGGGTAAAAAAAAGAGGTGCCTCTGACCAAAGTGTGATCTGACTAAAAGCGGTTGTCTTTGCCTGGGTCAAACTGAACTGTGATTGGGGTTGTTTACAGTGTGAAAACACTTTTTTGATGGCTCACATTTTCTGAACAAATACAGCATGATGAGGCAGGCTATCTTCACCCATTAAACAACAAAAGAAGAAAAGAACCGAGAGAAAATTAAAAATAGCACATGGGGAGATTAAGTATTTAACTTAAATTTTATTCAGATTTCTCGAGATAGATCAAAAGTCAACTAGGAAAAAAAACACTTAATAGTAGTCATATTATAATAATGACAACCAAATTAATCTGTTTATTTTTTTCCATTCCAGCAGAAAACCAATCAATACCAACTCAGTACCAAACCAATACCAAATGAGTAGAGGGAGATGTAGGTGATTACGACAGGACATATGTGTGTCATGCAATTCTTCAGTAAAATGTAACCAAAATTAAACCTTTGTTCAGTTTGATTAGGACTTTTAGGTGTCCTATAATAAAGCAAACTGCTCAGATGATCAATTTGCCACGCTTCACTTAAAGTTGAGTGATCAGTACAGAGCCCTATTGGTTGAAACAAATGAAAATAATGTGTGGCCATGACTTACAATTGAATATGAATTGTATTATAATACATGGTCAGGACTTAGGTGCAGGAATAACAAAATGATCTAGTTCTCAAGCCAAGTCATTTCTCAGTCAAATGCTATATTAAGTTGTGGCAACACATTGGGGTCCTGTTTTATTATTATTATTATTATTATTATTATTATTATTATATTATTTCCCCCTCCCCCAAACTCTTCTTATCATGGCATGTCTCACATTAAACACTAATTTGTACAGAAATGACCACACCGAAGCCTGAAGACATCAAGAGGGGAATAGCTGTGATCTGGGAGAATTTACAGTGTCCAATATGGTGAGTTTTTGTTGATGCATGTAGGTCCCAAGCTGAACACTACACACAATGCCATCGATTGTAGTACAGTTAACTTAAATTTTACCTAGTGCAATGTTAGTGTCAGCAGAATGCATTCAGGTGTTGAGTGGATATATCATCTTCACACAGATGTTGGTGTGAATATCTTAAAAATCTTCAGAAGCAGTATATTCATATTGTCTTCATATTGTTCTATAGTTTGGATTTGATGAATGCCCCAGTGTCAACAAGATGTGACCACCAGTTCTGCAAGTGAGTGCATTTTATTCATTGCCCTACATCTGTCATATGTAGTTGTTGCAGTGTAATAGTGTGTAGTTGATAGTTTATGTTCTTGTCTTGATTTTTAATTTGATCATTAATTCATTAGAATATTTGTAGTAATAGATGGTTATATCAATTTTGTTTTTCTCTTGAAGTGCTGTTTTCAGTAAAACACAGTTTCCAAGCACTGTTATTCTGCTAGTACCATCAAAAAGTCCAAAGTCTAAAAAAAAAATAAACAGAAAATTTGACAAAAATATTGCCACAACATTCAGCAAAACAAGCCCTACACCCCCACTCTACAAAATGAATATTCTCACCACCATTGCATTGCCTGAAACACTGAAACAGTGTATAATAACTGTTATTAACTCTCTTCCTGCAGATTCTGCATGATGAAACTGCTAGAAAGGAGTAAAGGAAAAGAAACAAGCTGCCCTGTATGCAAGATGAAGGTTACCAAAAGGTAATACCCAGAAATAAGAGTTAGTGTTTAATAAAATGAATGCTGCATAACATTGACATAACCATACCACAAACATGTCATGGCAGATTATGTTGATTAATGCAACAGTGTAAGTTACAATTTTTGGATACGAAATACATTCATATTGTTAGATCATTTGGATTTGATGAACGCCTCAGTGACGTGACATTCTACAGTTTTTGTCGTCACAACATTAAATGATCAGGTCATGAAGCACTGCTGCATCTGTTAACATACATGATTTGTCACGACATGGCATGGTTATGTCAGTATTATACAGCAGAGATTAAGTAAAGTGTTACCCAGTGCATACTAAAAGATACTTTGAAAATGTAATTACATTTTTTACGTATAATACAATTTGTTGTACACATGTATGATTAGGATGTTTCATTTGCTGTTCCACAAAATGTCTAATTGTATGGGCAAGTTTCCATGAATAGGCTTTAGCTTGTCACTGTTTGTTCAACAGAAGCTTGCAGGAAAGTCCAGGGTTCCAGAGATTGGTAGAGGGACTGCAGAATTTAGTCCAGTCCTATGAATTTGACACATGCACAAACTGTAAGTTTTTGTGTTTCATATTTTTACTTGTGTTGTCTTAACAATTAAGCTTAGCGGTATAAGAGGTTTTAATGGTGTTGATGTACTCAAAATAAATGTGCATGAGTCTCTGGCTTTGGACCATTCTAATGGCTTGGTCAAATAATACTAAATATCTAGTATTTGCCTGCATTTCTAGCATATACAGTATATTTCTGTGTATATTCTTAATCCATTCCTAATGAGGTGGGCCACGGCATTGTCTTGGATATATTATCATATTAATTTTGCAACAATGATCACACTAAGCTGTGTATCACCCTAGATTTTACAGGAATGCCACAGAAGAGGAAAGAAACAAGGTGAGTGTCGGGAATTTTTCCAATTGAATTGAATTACTTTATAGATATGGGTTTATTGAATTCTAATGCTTATTGCAATGTCCATCCCATTTTCTATGGTTAGTATTGAAACAGAATCGGAGGATCAGCAGGGCAGTGGGGAAATTACCTCCTCAGAGCATGTTTTGATGGAGAAGGCAGGGTCGGGTTCCTCCACAGCAGCAGGTGAGAGATTTTGCACAGTGACTTGTAATGCCTACAATCCACTTCAGTTTTTATTGTGTAATGTCTAGATGGCATCACCTCACAGCAGTAGCATAGGTTAGGAAGCACTTGTAGTTGTGGTTGTCCCCAAAACATTGAATTTTAGTTTGAATCTGGTTATCCATGAACATAAATTTTTTCTCTGTATTTACATAGTAATCGTAATTCATTTTTAAGCCAAAAGGTGTATATTCATATATAACCAATCTTCCTATTTTTAACCACTTCAAATATTTAAAAAGAAGAGCCAGTTATTTGCTCAGAAACAATGAATTTAAGTTTTTAAAATTTCACTCTGTAAAAAGTCATTCGCTATGTAAAGCTGCTTTGTGACTACTTCGTTGTAAAAAAACGCTGTATAAATAAAATTGTATTGAATTGAATTCAAACCTCTATGATGAATATATTAGAAAGATCTTGCAAAATGAGGATTTTAACACAGTAAGGTGTTTTAGTGAGAAAATTTTCAAGCTGTTTCAATACCACTTTAATTAATATTCACTCATCCATAAATGATGTGTAATGCCAGGGTCTTTTTGACCACTTTAACTCATTTCCAGCTAAGGATGCTTTTGCAAAACTCATGGGTCTTGCGGATTCCTGTACAGTGAATTCCGAACAGGATTGTTTTCACAGTGGGCATGGTGATCTCCCACAAGACTCTGGAAAGAATCCAATTGGATTTGAGGATGTTCCCTCAAGGGGAGAGGTCAGGAGAAGTAATTTACTGACTTGTAATGATGGCAGTCCAGATTGTGTTACTAACATACCCAAGAGACGGTCAGCCAGAAGAGCCAAAAAGGTTGGCTTGGAGCCAGACAGAATTGTGGACAAGAGACAGAAGAAGAGTGTGGAGAAAGTAGCAGAGTGGTTGCTGAAGATCTCACCCTCTTCAGACACACAGACTAAAGACAGCAATAGACCCCTTCCTGTTTTTTGTGATAGTGATTCTGAGAGACAGGATATATGCTCTTCTTTCTCTACAGAAGTTGATGTGAAAATTCATGAAAAGGATAAAGTAAGGCCGCCAGCCGAGGTGCCTGGACGAGGTCTGGAGGAGCAGGTTTTTGGGGCAGTCTATAAACGGGAGCGCAGAAGTTCCAAGATCAAGGTGACCAGAGGCTTCTCACCTGAAAGAGAGATTGTGACTGACCCTGATCCCCTTAATTTAGTACAAGAAGAAGAAGAAGAGATTAAGACAAGGGTTCTTAAAAGGAAGAGGGATTGTATGCTGAATCCAGCAGATTTAATCAAGAGATCAAAATTTGATGATAAAGGGGAAAGAGTTGTTAATGATCACAAGGAAAATGATGAACCCAAGGAATCTGTTGTTAGTAATGTAGAAAACAAAGTGGTTAACATTGCTGAATTAAATGTTGACGCACCACTGAAGTGTGGAGAAGAGCAGGAAAAGTTAGTAGGGATCTCCATAGAAGAAAATTATGAGACGGTCAAAAATATGGAAGAAAGTCCTGTGTTTGAGGTACCCTTGAAGAGACCAGGGAGGAGAACAAAGTCAAAGATGCAGGAAGTGTGGCAAGGTTTGGACTGTGATTTTAATGAGAAAGAAAACTGTGGCAACAAACCTAGTCGGAAGAGACAGACCAATAGGAACAACTGTGAGAGTTCAAAAGATGGCCATTTGGAAGAAAGCAAGAATGTAAAATGCACAAAGTCCCTTACACTTGTTAGAGCTACTGGGAATGAGAATGTTGCTGTAATAAAGCAGTCTAGTAAACCCAAATTAGTTGAAGCAGAGATTAATATTGAGAATTACCCAAGTAGCTCTGAACCACAGTCTCCTGATGCAAGACGAACAAGAAAAAGTTTAAGGCTACAGGCCTTCACTGCAGTAGTTCAAAGCACTCAGCGGCATAAATTATCTACACAGGGTCTCTCAAAACTTGTTGAAGGGTCTAAAGAAAATAATCTGTCACAATCCACATGTTTTAACCAACCTGAAGTGGATGGTGCAGATGCAAGTAAAGATAATGTTGATGCAGGTCAGGGTAATGCAAATACTGGACAACACCAGAGTGGGAAAAATGGATGTGTTTGTGAGAATGCCTTTGAAGAAATTGAGATAATGCGGTCAAATGAGGAAACTGCTGCTTGCACGTATGTACCTGCGGGAGATGTCCCAGAACAAAATTCACTTATTGCTGTTGTTCAAGACACAGCTGAGTCAGAAAGACAAAAAATACAATGCTCCTCCATGGCTGTACGCTCACAAAGTCCAGTTGTAGCTGTGGTACCAGAATCACGCTTACCTGAGAAACCTCAAGAGTCCGCATCCACAGGAGTTGTTTCTCCATCAGGTGTAGAGATGTTGACTACTGATGCTTTGATATCTGCTGGAGAGCATGGATGCATGGAGGAGGTTGGTGACCCCAGTGACAGTGAACTTGATACAGAGCTGCTGATGAAGACCTTCAAAGGCACCAAAAGAAAATCCTTCTACCTTGGCAGTCCCAAGCCTTCACATGTTGAAAGCCAACATAAAGGTCTAGATAAGGAGGAAGAGATGCAGCTGCAAGAACAGATATCAGTCATTGGCCAAAACAGTGATCCTAGATCAGTTCTTGAAAATATTCCAAAAAATAGTGACTTACCTTCAAATCATTATGAGCCTGAATTCTGTGAGAAACCCTGTAAAAGGACCCAGAGCAGTTTTGGAAATGCAGATGCTGCAAGTGTCAGTCTACTTCAGGCAAAATCCTCTCCTCTTGCCATAAAAAGTCAGGAGGATGCCTCTCTAAAGAACTCGGGTGACACTGCAAGTTCTGGCCTAAGTCCCAACAAGGTTGCAAAGTCTCAAGATCGTGGGAATTCAGAGTCTTCTAATTCCTGCCAGCTACTCTTTACCAGTGCTACTCAAGAGCAGCCACACATCTGTCACAGCAAGATTCTGAGGAATGAGCCGTCTCCAAAATCAGGAACACGCCAATCAAGATTTGTTCAGAGTGAAACCCAGGAGAATTATTTGCGTGCAAGGAGTTCTTCAGACCTTAACAAAAGTCCAGCGGGTATGCCAAACTATGGAGTTCACACTAATGATTATGAGTCCTCTATCACCCCAGATGGCCTCTTACCAGAAGGCACCAGGCCTCATGTATGTCATATCACTGAACCTGTAGCCAGTCACAGCTTGGATAAGATGGAGAGAAAGGATTTAGAAATCCATTCTCAGCCGTGTGCACGGAAGAAAAGGAAAGCTCAAAGGCTTGAGTCTTCAGAGTCTGAACTCGAGGATGAGGATGAGGACCTGCCCTCAATAGCTCAAATATTCAAATCTCACTGTTCACCCTTGCCCTCTGGCCGCAAAAAGGGACATTCAAATCAAGACGATCACCATCTGCAAGAAGCAAATCCAGAATTGCAGTCTCCAAGTCAAGACATCTGCCCTCCTAGTGAATCAGCACCAGGAGCACAGCTAAGTCAGTGGAGCCAGTGTGTCAGCCCGTCTCAGAATGGGCAGTACGCTGAGAATGTAAAGGCCAGTATGGTTGAATTGGCTGTACAACCTCAAACTCCCTGCAGAGATGAATGGATTACTTCAAGCCAAGGATCTGTGGATCTCTTTGGGACACCAGAAGAAAGTAAGTGCTATACAGTCAGCCTGTAAGAAGTAATAAATGACTGTAATGGCTACATTTGTCATAATGTAAATTTATTTTTATTTTTAGGCGAAGCAGTTGATGGTATCAGTGCCAATGGAGCACTTTCCAGAGATTCATCTCAGTATTCAAGTGAGATTATTAACACACAGGTGAGGGCAACTTTTTTGCATTTTTTATGAAAGAATATTGTGTCTCTATGTTCTAGCACATTGTCTAATAATTGTTCCTTTTAAATGTTTAGGTAGGTTTAATAATGTTTATTAATATAAATATGTATACAATAAACATTAATGACATGATGCAATGATCACAAGACAGTCTGAGTGGTTTAAGACTGACACATGTAAATGACCACTGTTCTGAATCAAGGGGCTAGGGTCTTAAAGCATAGGCTTATTTAGTTACTAAACCAACTGTTTTTTAGGCTTGTATGGACTTTAGAGGCAAACATTACAATGGTAACGGTGTTTAGACAATATGTTAAAATATTTTATGAAAAATAAAAATAGAAACTTGGTTGTCTGTGATATAAACCCTTTAAAGCAAAACAACATAGAGCAAAAATAATAGCTTTACCTCTACTGCCCCAGTGCGTTTTGAACATGCTGTGCAAAGTTATTTATGGAATTGTGCTTTGTATATGTCAAAATACTTGCATCACAGCTGCTTTTGATGAAATCTCCACCAGATGGCAGTAAATGCACATTGTTCTGCCTTATAGCCGTCATAATTGAAGAGAGTCACATTATGGAGTCATGGAGGCCCTTAGCACTTCAGTTTAATTTGGCCCTTCAGCCCTCACTCTATAAGATTTAAATCAGTTGGTACAATAGGGGTGATAATACATAATTACAGACCCCTTTCAAAATCATTTGAAGTCAAAGCTCACCTTGATTTTACATCGAAAGTAAGCAATCTGACCTTTTACAGGATTGAAATATATGGTTATTATACAGTAATTAGTGTATATGCGAATAGAGATGACGCGGTACCACTTGTGTAGCCTGAAACAGAAAAAAAATCATGAATCGGGTTCAAGGTATCCCTTCGTATCCATTGCAAAATAGACCATTCACTCTCCAGTCCAAACTAAGCCACAGATCATTTTAAATCAGTCATGAAGCAGTGAAGCATACCAATGCGTTTAGATATATAAGACTAATTACCTCAAATTATTGGCAGATGGTCATTTGAAAATACCTGTTTTGGTAGATAAGTCGATCTTGGTGGAAGAAAAAATGACAAAAAAAGTGTTGCATGTGAACCCTTTAGGAGGTTTCATATTTGTGCTTCTTTTCGTAAGTGTGCATAAATATTGTAACGGCTTTGATTTCAAAGCACTTTGGCCGGGGTTAGCATTTTGTCGTCAAATGTCTTGGATCTGCAGATGGCCTTCGGGATATCTTCTGGATTACTTTTTGAATGAGATGCTATTCAGGGCAGCCAATCAGACCCAATGCTGTCTTAAAGGTGCAGCAAAAAATAACTTGTGGATCACAGGAAATAATAAACCACAAGAAAAAATATAAGTATGAGTAAAGAGATGGGGAGGTTTGTCTTTTGATCTGTTTTGATGTTTGAAGTAAATCTGTGGGATTTTAGGGTCCAATTAGGGAAATGAATGTGGCAGTCAATTAATCCATAAATAAATAGGATTCACTGCACAGTCATTGTTATCCTTTAACAACAAAACGGCATTGCATTTGCCCGCCCAGAGAATTTGTCTCCACACCCCCCCACCCCTCCCAGCCCCAAAAAAAAATAGCTCCACCAACTTTCAATGCCATTGTGTGAGAGATCACTTTTTCCTGTAGAGACATCACGGCTTGCAAACGAGTGAAGCATGGCAGTTGCTCGGTGCTCAGATGTACAAACGAGCACAAATGTATTATTTTAGTTCCTTCATGTGAGCCTCTGAAGAACCTGTAGGTTAATTTTATTTTCTCTGGAAATGCACCGACACAGTTCCTAAAGTTTTGTATGTCTGCGCCAAACATTTCGCCGACAACTGTTTCCTCAACTTGGGGTAATACACAGCAGGTCTTGCTGAACGGCTGAAAATTAAGTCTGGATCAGTACCAACTCTCCTTGGCTCAGCTACAAACTTCGGACAATAAGTCAACTTAACGCTATATAATTTTATTGCTTTGCTGTATATGGTTACCTAGATTTTTACCCTTAGAATGTGGCTGTAACATTAGCTCTGCAGCTAACAGCCCAGTTCACAAGCTACTTTTGCAAATGTAAAGGTAGATAGCATCAGGTATGTGTGTGATGGTGTGTGAATACACACATTAACTTGAGTGTTGTACTTCTTTGTTATTTGGATAACTGTTCTGCTGTTAGTGTTATGGCGTGCGCCATATCTGCCTTTTCCCCTCATTGAAATGACTGAGTGAGCACCTCTGCAAACCAGGGTGATCAGATGAGCTGCCCTCCCTCCACATTGCCCCGCCTCTCTCCTCATTTAAAGCTACAGACACAGCATGTCCTAGGGAAATCTCATTGTGGTACTGGCTCGAAGTGGCTGTTATTGTGCACCAAGGCTGAATTTCGGAAAGAGACTTCAGATACAGTATTAAGGGACCAATAAGACCTACTGTATATAAAAGCATAAAAAATCAGCATGTCCTAGGACCTTTAAATTTCTAGTGCTTTTTCATTATTGATGAGAGTATTGTTTAAAGTTTTTTTGTGTGTGTTTGTTTTTAATTGAAGCCCCTTGAGGTGCAACAAAAAACACTGAAATTGTTAGTTTGAAATAAATTGTCTATTGATATATGTTTTGTGTGTGTATATGTATCTATATCCATCTGTCTATCTATCTATCTATCTATCTATCTATCTATAT